>JALGBA010001764.1:12500-65959 GCA_023970755.1 Azemiops feae
GAATGGACCTCCCTGACATATAAGGCTGCTAGCTATATTTATCATAGTACATATTTCCTAAAGTAGATATGGCTGTGCAGCAGAGTTTGTCTCCAGAAGTTGTAGGTGCTCCATTGCTGAAGGCTTTCAAGAAGAGATTGGACAGCCCTTTGTCTGGAATGGTACAGTATAGAGTCTCCTGCCTTCAGCAGGATATTAGACTAGAAGACCTCCAAGGTCCCTTCCAACTCTGTTATTCTGTATTCTGATGGTAGAACTCTCGTTTGTTTGTGTCCCACAGTTGCCCTATCCTTTCACAGTGCCACTCCATGTTCTCCCTTTCACCACCCTGATAAAAAAAATAGGGAACAAACAACAACTCAACCACAAACCCAGCTCATTTCATTGCAGTTGTTAAATAACTAGGCCTCCAAAACTGCTTAGTGCAAATCAAACGTTTAATTCCGATCTTCCCGCTTTCTGATCTAAGGAGAATCCCTACAAACGTTCTGAACAGCAATTTCTCTCCAGCCTTGAGGGATTGGAAAAGAGAAGGGGCTGGACAAAGGCTTGACCTGTTTGTGTTATTCTTTTAATTCCCCCTCCCCTCTTTTTTTTTTTTTAAAGCAAAGTGTTCATCGGGGTGGTAAATTAAAACGATCCAGAATTTATTGCCTGCGAGTTCATTGGCTGAACGGTCTGGCCTCAACCGAGCTACTGCCAAGGATAATAACTTGTTTGGCATGTAAGCTTCTGCCATTCTTTTATAACAATTGCTGGGTCATCTTCTATTACAATGATTTTCAGAAAAGTATTTGGAGGCAGGGAGGCCACCATTCAAACCGCCTGCATTTCTATGACTCTTTTTATTTTCCTAATTTGTAAAGGTTGGAGAAATAACTGATTGGTTAAAACTTGTTTACTCGGGTTTAACAAATAAGGACTTTTACGCCTATCTATTTTACTTCAGCAAATCCCATGTTTAATAATTAGTTGGTGTTTACTTGCCATGCAGTCCAATAACTGCCTAATTAAATATGGATTTGCAAATCTTAATTTAAAGCAATACCAATACTGGCTGTTCCGCCAAACACATTCTGTCCCAATATCATTTTTTCCCCTATTGTATTATTGTCTTTCTTTGTTTCAAAATATGCAAACTGGATTTGAATTGCAGCCGGAACACACTTGTTTTTTCTCTTTCCCCCACCTTACACCAGAGGGGGACGAGACATGGATTTCAGGGCTTATGTACTACATCAAAAAGTTGATATTGGGATATGACACCCAGCAATTAAAATTTGCTACCGATGTTTGATAATTGACCCGTCATTAGCATTCAGCCAATAGTGTATCGATTGCAAGCAAAAAGCTGCTACAATATAACTCACAAATATAAAATATATTCTCTATTCGGTAATGAGTGCTCATCTCCATAAAGTCAGGAAAGAAAAGGAAAAGCAGAAAGGAAAAAAATAATTAAGGTATTTTGACCTGATTAATTAGTCACTGAAGGGGTTAAATACATCATGGGACAGCCAGAAGGGAATAATTGACTCAGGACAGCAGAATCCCAGGAGTTTAAATTCAAACCCCACACACAGCTACTCGGATACAGAATTGAGCTCTCTCCCTCAGCCAGTCCTCTCACAGCAGCATGAGTTGTCCCATCTGAGCTAACTGATCTTCCCCCAAAAGGGATGTAAGGAAAAAGGAGGACTAAAAAGAACATTAAAGAATAAAAGAATAACAGAATAACAGAATAACAGAATAACAGAATAACAGAATAACAGAATTGGAAGGAGCCTTGGAAGTCTTCTAGTCCAACTCTTGCTCAAGCAGGAAACCTTATATCATTCTGGACAAATAGCTGTCCAATCTCTTCTTACAAACCTTCAGTGTTGGGACACTTCTGAAGGCAAGCTGTGAAGGCCAGAAACCACTCACCAGCAGTAGAGAACACACCTTTCCAGTATTTCTTAACTGCAGTATGTATGTCTGTACTGTACAGTAGTGACCAAAATTGTGGAAATCTTTTGGGAAAAGTATACAGTAGAAATGCCACCTTTGGTTAAGTTTCCACCCATTTTTCTTCTAATTTCTTTATAACTGTAGCCTTGTTCACTTAATAATACTATTTTACATCGCTTTCTGGGCAACCAGTCAACTCTTTGCATCATTACTTTAATTTTATTACGTTTTACAAGCTCACTAAATGAAAGAACACAAAAAACCCCAACCAACTTGATAGCGATCACATAACACACTGACAAATGTCCTCCTCTCAGCTTCAATACGTGACATAAATAACTGAATCCTACTGTGATCTGATTGGCTCATGGCCAAAACAAGATGACACCTGATTGGCTCTCTAAACACTCACGCTCATTGGCTACCATCAGATGAAGGAAAGCTACCTGATATCAACCTAAGCAAGTTGTGCTTCCTTTTTCTGGTTATTTGGCTATAACTTTTCATAGAATACAGTGCAGATAATTGAACAAACTATGTTGCATTACATTCTTGATTAAATTATCTTTCCATTGATATATAATTTTACGGTACTACTGCAAAAAAAGTGATGTTATTAGCCATCAAACCTCAAAAATACACTTTTCCCAAAAGGTTTCCACAATTTTGGCCACTACTGTATATAGTTCAATTCAATCCAGTTTAGGCACTTCCTGATTCCAACTGACCCTGAATGGATCGCAATAATTACTAATTAAAAAAAACAATACAAAGCAAAACAAGACGGGATCTACCAAGACACGTGCAACAAGGGGTTCCATCCATCTCAACCCAAAGCCTGGGAGAACCACCACGTCTCAAGGCATTATGGAACATCAACACAGAAGGGGCCACACGGATTTTAGGCTTCCAAGTGGTTTTCAAGGGCAGCTCCATGCAAATTACACTGCAGTAATTGAGCCATGAAGAGACTAAGGCATGAGTCACCATCTGAAGGGCCTCCTGATCCAGAATACAGGGAATCAGGGAAACATGCAAGAGGGACTTCACCTCACTTATGCTAGGTATAAGTAGACCTGGTTGGTGCACCAGAAGGACCTGTGCAAAGGCCCCCTTGGCCACAGCTGCCGCCTAGAAGCTGTACACTTAAGAGGACACACACACACCCAGACTACACACCACTCTTGAACAGGGAAGGACTACTTATCCAGAAATATAGATGGAAAATCCTTGGATCTTGAAAGACTGCCAAAGGAATTTTCCAGTTCTACTTACACCTAGCATAACCAAGGTGGAGTCTCTTTTTCCATATTTGCTACCTTCCCTGTTCTCTTGAGATTCTCAACTCCTTCTTCAACTATCTTTCTGCTTTCTGCTTCCTCTTACTCAAATGTCTGTTAAACGTTTTATCACAGATGGGGTGTCAGAAAATTCGTGGAGCGAGTGGACAAGAATTCTGCCTTCCTCCCAATAGTGGCTCTTGTATGTTCCCAGAACCATCAGTAAAATGAGTTAAGCATGTAGCTAGAAAAGATCTACAATCTGTTCCGTTCGCCTTCTCCAAATCCTGTCTTGTGGTTAAATTAGATCTGACACCATTCATACAATCTGCATTCATCCAGAATAGAAACTTGGCAATGTTTGAAGCATTCTAATCCAGGTCAGTAAGGGGGGAAACAGTTGCCTTCTATTTGCATTAAGAGGAAAATTCCCACTGGCAGTTCCTGAAGAGAAAATGGCCAAAGAAGAACCCATTAATTCCTTTCTAGGAGCTTTGTAATGAAGTGAGCCACTTGATCCTGAACAAACTTGACAAGTTATTATATTTCTAGACAGTTGAATCCACCAAAGGCATTATTCATGATACCAATATAATTAAAACATCCAAACTAAAAGTAAAATAATTCATAATGCAGAGACGAGCAACAAAGATGATAAGGGGTCTGGAGGCTAAAGTGCACAATGAATGATAGAGGGAACTAGGTATTCTAGTTTATCAAAGAGAAGAAATAGGAGTGACATGATAGCGGTCTTCCAATGCTTGAGGTGCTGCCACAAAGAAGAAGGGGTCAGCCTGTTCTCCAAAGCGCCTGAGGCCAGGACAAGAAGGGATGGAAACTTATCAAGGAGAGATCCAATCTAGAACTAAGGAGAAATTTCCTGACAGTGAGAACAATTAATCGGTGGAACAGCTTACCTCCGGAAGTTCCAGGTGTTCCATCACTGTAGGTTTTTGAGAAGAAAATGGAGAACGTTTTCTCCAGAATAGGGTCTCCTGTTTGAGGAAAGAGTTGGATTAGTAGACCTACAAGGTTCCTTCCAACTCTGTTATACTGTTACTGATTTTTCTTATAGGTGCTTTACAAACCACAATATGAATTCCTGGAAAAGTTCTCCATGTTCATATTCATCCTTTTCTCATTTTCTTTCTCTTTTTATTAATCTTATCTCCCACTCCATCATAAGTTGTCATCCTTCACCATGGAATAAGATAAGTAGCTTAAGGCAGAGATGAAGACGACGATAATAATGATACTGTCAAGAGACATAAGTATGACCTGCAATAATGATATTAATTTAATTCTGAGCATTGAGCTTGCTTGTGAAGCAGTGAGGAAAAGCAGTTGCACATGCTGTTCAGACGCACAGCTGGTAGCTTCTGCATTATTGCACTAAGATGTGGTACCACGAGTGAAGAAAGCAGCTAGATGGTTGCAGGAAGGTATAAGCCAGATCTGAGGCAACAGCTTTATTGTTATCCTATAGAGCTGTCATGTATAGGATGTTCCAGCAGAGTGAATTAAGCTTTTGTAATGCCTGATGGTGATAACTTAGCAGAAGTTCTTGTCACAACAGAGTCTGGCTTCAATTCACATGAAAAATGAACTGCTAAGACTGGGACAAAGAATCCGTCCTTCTCTCACACACAAACACAAAGACAGGGAGAGAGAGAGAGAGGGAGGGAGACAGAGAGAGAGAGAGAGAGAGAGAGAGAGAGAGAGAGAGAGAGAGGGAGGACAAATTAGTTCTTGGAAGCACAAGCATCTTCAGATTAAAAAAGACTATGAAACAATATTTCAAGGTCCTCTAATGCTACTTGGATCTTGTCCACCAGCAGAATTCAACCAATGCGAGAATCTGAACTCACATTTTTAATGTGGCAAAAACTTTGGCTCCCAGGATTTGCAGAGGAAATGTCAACCAGGGAGCCTCTGAGGATGCTATTCCATCTGCCCTGGCAAACAAAATGAGATGCACACAAGTAGGCAACCGCATTTGAGCGCTGTGAAGATAAATGATATTATTATTGTTGTTATTGTTGTTAATTGTTGTCATTGTTGTTATTGTTATTATTATTTCAACTTTATTATAGCCAGCCCCATCCGATAGACCCTGGGCGATGTACAAACCCCCCAGAAATCCATAAAAACAGATAAGACGTAAAACTACACTGAACAGCCCAGACTAAACAATTCATAGGACACATCAAACAAAATAGGGCCACCAAAATGCAATACTATATCACAGGAGAAAGTTCGTGGCAGAAAAGAAGACAAATCAACAACACAGAAGGCAAGGTAAAGAGAAATGGGATGGTGGCATTGAACAACCTGAATATAATATATAATATAATATAAAATATATAATATAATATAAAAACTCTGTTTTTGTAACAGACTTGTCAAAGTCTGGAATATCTTACCCAATTCAGTTGCCTCAGTAGCTAACTTTCACAGTTTTGATTGCAACTTCACTTCTGTGGACCTCCCCCCACATTTAAGAGGTTCCTAAGAGGTCATGCATAAGTGCATTCATGTGCCTATCCTCCCGTGTCACATTTTAGTAAATAATAAAAAATAAATTAAAAATAATAAAAAAATAAATTTAAAAAGAATAAAATAAATTTAAAAAGAATAAAATAAAATAAAATAAAATAAAATAAAATAAAATAAAATAATAAAATAAAATAAAATAAAATAAAATAAAATAAAATAAATAATAAAATAAAATAAAATAAAATAAAATAAATAAATAAAATAAAATAAAATAAATAAATAAAATAAATAAAATAAATAAAATAAATAAAATAAATAAAATAAATAAAATAAATAAAATAAATAAAATAAATAAAATAAATAAAATAAATAAAATAAATAAAATAAATAAAATAAATAAAATAAAATGAAATAAAACAAAATAAAATAATAAAATAAAATAAAATAAAATAATAATAAAATAAAATAAATAAAATAAAATAAAATAAAAAAATAAAATAAAATAAAATAAAATAAAATAAAATAAAATAAAATAAAATAAAATAAAATAAAATAAAATAAAATAAAATAAAATAAAATAAAATATGTGGAAAGAAGGAAGGGACATCCATGGAAGGGATGGTCAACCAAGTCAAGGTGTTGGGCAGTGAGCCTGCAATCCAGGCCACCTTCCCCTCCACTCAGCTGGGCTTGCAAGGGGACCTCTTTCCATAATAGGGTTTCTCTAGTGTTGGAATAAAACATGGGAGCAGTTTTGAAAAGCACATTGCCCATAATCTCTTTTAAATAATTCTATAAGATTTTTTTTTCCAATCTGAGCTTTTAAATAATTTCTTTTAACATTGTAGAGCTCGCGA
Organism: Azemiops feae; assembly: GCA_023970755.1. Classification (NCBI taxonomy): domain Eukaryota; kingdom Metazoa; phylum Chordata; class Lepidosauria; order Squamata; family Viperidae; genus Azemiops; species Azemiops feae. The sequence goes on from JALGBA010001764.1 coordinate 19,084, forward strand.
GAGAAGTCTGAGCATCCTTCTAGGCTTCTTCTAGAATGTTTTATGCAAACACGAATAAATATTCATCAAAGCATATCGGTATAAGGAATCTCTCGACTATTTTCTCCATTCTTTTATTCATGTCTTGTTTGAGCCCCTACATTATTAAAGCCGAATATAGCTTAGCTTTCCCTTTTGAATTCAGCCCCAGAGCACTTCAAATTTTATTATACTTAAGACAATTCATAGAAGTTCAATAACTTGCTTTGAGCATCTATTCTGAGGTTGGCTTTTTTTTTTTTTTTTTGCACAATAGCTTCTAATGTGTGCATCTGGCTTAATGAATAGCCAGGAGAACTGATCCTTTTTAAAAAAAAAAAATTCCAAAAAGCCGTTATTTATCACTTTGATCAATGAAGTATCTGAGTCTAGGCAGTAGTTTCTCTTATGCCAAAACTTTATCCTTCCAAAGAATTTCTAATCTTTCTAATCTTCTGCAGAGGGATAATATCAAAATCACACAAAGTGGTAGTGCCCTGTTAAGACCACACTTGGAATACTGCGTCAAGTTCTAGAATAGAATAGAATAGAATAGAATAGAATAGAATAGAATAGAATAGAATAGAATAGAATAGAATAGAATAGAATAGAATAGAATAGAATAGAATAGAATAGAATAGAATAGAATAGAATAGAATAGAATAGATACGGAATGGAATGGAATGGAATGGAATGGAATGAAATAGAATAGAATGGAACGGAATGGAACAGAATAGAATAGAATAGAATAGAATAGAATAGAATAGAATAGAATAGAATAGAATAGAATAGAATAGAATAGAATAGAATAGAATAGATACGGAATGGAATGGAATGGAATGGAATGGAATAGAATAGATAGGAATGGAATGGAATGGAATGGAATGGAATGGAATGGAATGGAATGGAATGGAATAGAATAGAATAGAATAGAATAGAATAGAATAGAATAGAATAGAATAGAATAGAATAGAATAGAATAGAATAGATACGGAATGGAATAGAATGGAATGGAATAGAATAGAATAGAATAGAATAGAATAGAATAGAATAGAATAGAATAGAATAGAATAGAATAGAATAGAATAGAATAGAATAGAATAGAATAGAATAGAGTTTTGCTCCATTGAATGACCTTTCTTGCCACAGTTGTTAAGTGAATCCCTGCAGTTGTTAAGTTAGTAACACGGTTGTTAAGTGAATCTGGCTTCCCTCATTGACTTTGCTTGCACAGAAGGTCGCAAAAGAGGATCACCTGACCCCGGGACACCGCGACCGTCGTGAGTCGGTTGCCGAGCGACCCAATTTTCATCATGTGATCAACGGTCGTAAGTGTGAAAAACGGTCCTAAGTCACTTTTCCCAGTGCCGTTGTATCTTCGAACGGTCACTAAATGAACTGTTTTTAATCCCAAAACTAGGATAAAAAAGAAATATATCCAAAGTCCTAATGTGGTCCCATGAGGGCTGAAAAGAGCCAGAGGCCTATTTTAACCCAAGTTGTCAACGCTGCTAAGATCGGATGTTCTTGCTTTGACAACATATGGAGATGCAGCCATTTTCTTCTACTTTATGTTTTACTCTTAGAGTTAGAATTGGATGATACTGGGGGGAGGAGGAGGAGGAATGTGCTTGGGAGTTTAGTTAGACATAACAATACTGTGTAAGGGTGGGAACCAAGGTTTTTTTGTAATACGAGATGATAAGACATGGCGGGCTGAAGAACTGGTGGGGAAGCCAGCATTTCAAACTAATTGGAGAACGTGATTTAGGACTGTGAGTTAGAGGAGGGAATTGTGCTTTGATACTATGGGCTTAGGGGAGGGGGAAGTCAGATTTTGCCTTGGGCTATGTACGTGCCGATGTGTTGCTACTCGAATAAAGATTCTTTAAGGTAAACAATGCCTCGAAGTTCTTTGAAGAGTTTCATCTGTCGGAACCATGACACACATCTCACTAGCACAGAGCTCCCCAAACGTTCCAGCTTGGCGGCCTGTGGACGCACACAGCCTGCACATGCACAAACAGGCACATGCAGATGGGCCGATGGCGCCCGCATGCATGCGCAAATGAGCCGCTAGCACCCATGTGACGCTGGTGGCGGTGCTAGCACACCTGCACATACGCAAACGAGGTTGCTAGCACCCGTGTGGCAGTGCTACCATGAGTGGGGGGGCTCGCCAGCTCTTTCCGTGGCCCGGTGGCTAACAGCCCACGGCCCGGTACCAGGCCGTGGACCGTAGCTTGGGAACCCCTGCACTAGGATTTTGTCTCAGTGTTGGCAGGAGAAAGAGATCCCTAAAGTCTACAGCAGGGGTGTCAAACTCGCAGCATCACGTGACGCGTCGCGACGTATCGCGACTTTTTTGCCATTGCCCGCAATGGGGTGGGTGCGGTTTTGCTATGATGCATCCTGCCCATGGGCCGGCAGTTTGATACCCCTGGTCTACAGAAAACAGAGTGGGTGGCTAGCTTAGCCCTAAGTAGAACTAGGTTTGTTGTAGGCTAAAGCTAATCCTTCGGTGGCTAATTGATTGTCCCCTTTCTGAACTCCTCACAACATGATAGGTGAACTTATTTTGCCCCACTTGAATGTGTCATGGCTGAGCTGACTTTTAGGCACAATTTTGGTTGTGAAGAGGAAAAACGCAGCAACAATAAATTATTGCCATTCTTGAATAATGCCTCAATAAGCTGGTCTGAGTTATCCTGGTTTATTCTGCTGGTTCAATCTGCTCAAAGGTAGGATTTTGCCCTTCTCAGAAATTGGAGTTGATATTTCTCTTCATGCTGCTTAAGCCTAGCAGATAACGGATCTTTTTGTGGTGTTGTTATCTCATTTCGTTGCAGGTGTTTATGAAGAGGCAAAGATTTGAAGCAATCATCTTTTATATCTTTGGCCTTCATACTTCAGATCTGGATGGCTCAGCAAGATTGGTGGCATAAATGGCAGGTTTATTCTGACATGATGTCTTTACTGAAAGATTTCCGCATTGTGTATAATACCTTTTGACTTTTGACATGTAATCTTTTATTAACTTTTACTTTGGTTTGTTTTTCCTCTTTACTCAGCATGATAAGACTGGGGTGGTTAACGAATGTAGTAGCTAAATAATGTTGAAGTGCAGACTGGGCACAGGTGAAGGAGAAGGGATATGATATACACCATTATTTAGATGTTAAGATTGTTTGCTGAAGGCTATCTGGAAGCCTGTTTGGAAACATCAAACTCTGGGTTGATGGTTTAGATGATGGTTTAAGTTTGTTTGTGGAAGGGTATCCAAAACCTGCTTTAAAATACCCAGTTCTGAGTTTTGCTGGTTTAGCTGAGTTGGTGGTTTAAGTTTGTTTGCTCAGGCTACCCAAAGCCTGCTTTAGAAACACCAAACTCTGAGTTGATGATTTAGCAAGGATAACTTGCCAGATAAGGTAAGTTCCTTGTCCTTACTCATCCTGACGCCTTACAGATTTATTGGACTTCCATTGTCCCTCCAATCTCCAGTTAATAGAAGAGAAGAGCATCATGATTGGCTATATGGAATAGGGACTGGGTGGGGGGAGATACTTTTTTCTTCCTGTAAGATTAGAACTACACATTGAGTTCTCTCTGCAGGACTAGAAGACCTCCAAGTTCCCTTCCAGCTCTCTTCTATTCTATCCCGTTTGAGCAGGGGGTTGGACTAGATGACCTCTAAGGTCTCTTCCAACTCTGCGATTTTAATTCCGTGATTCAGGATACAGATGAGAAACTAATCACTAGCTGAGTGCTATGGAGAGGTCAGTAAGACGAAAGGAAGCACTGATCTCATGAAAGCAGCCCTGTGGACACCAAAACAATTATTAAACTAACTCCCTCTATCTGGAGATACGCTTCCTCCAATGTTGTTGATTTATTTATTTCTTGGCTAAGGACTCGCAAGATTTGCGAATGTCTCCATTGACGGGATAAGAAGAGCATGGATTTTATTTGCTTTGAACATTGGAGCATGTCTCCTTCCAGGCAGTTCCATGTGATTCCGCGCCATATATCTTAAGCAACTTGTCCTCCCAAACAGGTTGACAATCTGTTGGCTTCAAATTAACATTGCGGGTCCAGAGTAATAGATGACATTGTCTCTTTCGATAGAAATGCACGCATAAGATGACAGCTCCCGATGCAACACCAGCAACTCTCGTTCTTCATTCAAGAACGAGAAGGGGCTCGGAGTCACAGGCAAAATCACAGCAATGAATCATTGCATTAAGCTAGTGTTTTGCTAGCAAAGGGCTGGCAATAAGAGATTTAATTTTTATTTGCTCTTAAGAGGAAAATGGAAGCAAAGAAGAATGACTTGCTGGGAAGTTTTATGCTGACCAGGACAATTTACGGCGTTTCATATCTGAAAGTCATTCTTGCTTGGGCACCCATCAGCAGCAAGTACAAAAATAACAAAAACTGTCTTTCATCTTCAGTTGGGCTTCCTAAAATCCACTCTTTTGCTATATTTCTTTTTCTTGGTTTTTTGTTGTTGTTAAAAGGCAGTGTTGAACAGGCACGAGGTCTCTCTCTTTTCAGTGTTCCAAACTGTTTTGTTCCCTTATTGATTTTATTTATCTATTTATTTATTTGTATCCTACCTGTGTTATATTTTACAAATAGCTCAAGACAGGGAACATATCCAACATGATACAGTAGTGGCCAAAATTGTGGAAACCTTTTGGGAAAAGTGTATTTTTGAGGTTTGATGGCTAATAACACCACTTTTGGGGGGGGGAGTAGTACCATAAAATTATATATCAATGGAAAGATAATTTAATCAGTAATGTAATGCAACAAAGTTTGTTCAGTTATCTGTACTGTATTCTATGAAACGTTATAGCCAAATAACCAGAAAAAGGAAGCACAACTTGCTTAGGTTGATCTCAGGTAGCTTTCCTTCATCTGATTGTAGCCAATGAGCATGAGTGTTTAGAGAGCCAATCAGGTGTCATCTTGTTTTGGCAATGAGCCAATCAGATCACAGTAGGATTCGGTTATTGATGACCTGTATTGAAGCTGAGAGGAGGACATTTGTCAGTGTGTTGTGTGATGGCTATCAAGTTGGTTGGGGTTTTTTGTGTTCTTTCATTTAGTGAGCTTGTAAAACGTAATAAAATTAAAGTAATGGTGCAAAGAGTTGACTGGTCACCCAAAAAGCAATGTAAAATAGTTAGTTTTGCTTTGACATAACCATGCAGTGTACTCAATAAACAGTAAGATTTTCGGAGACTGGATGAACCTGGAGTTCTAGTTGGATTCTCGAGCTGGATGTTGACAGCTGGCTAGACTGGATCACCCGCGCGGGCCATAAAATGCCCAGCTCTAGTTTAAGACAATTGATTGGAAATCAAATAATTTATAGGAGAGGAAACATTAGTGTGCTAGTAGAAGTATGCAATTTCCCTCCCTCCCTCGTTCGTTTACTCCTCTAGTTTTGATGTGGAAAAGGAAAGAAAAGGGAAAGGAAAAAAAGAAAAGAGAAAAGAAAAGAAAAGAAAAAGAAAAAGAAAAGAAAAAGAATAGAAAAGGCACTGTGTGTTCTTTTCACTACTTTCCTGCAGACAATTACACGATTTCTCTCTCTCCCATTCTCCTTCATGTGTATTAATTACGGCACATAAAAACTAGAAGTATCACGCAACACCAAGCGTCTGAAAGCTTATATTCTGAACAATGTTACTGATAGCTAAATGACAGCTTAAGAATATAAAATGATGAAGAATATAAAACAATGGAATCCTTCAAATAGGGAAAGTTTTCTTTAAATCCTAGAGGGAAAAGCAGTAACTTCTATAGGAAAGGAATCCCATCAAAGAAAAGGTGTTCAGTGCTGCTTAAGCACCGAGTGAGCCAAAGGCTAATCAAACAATGTACAAATAGAACAGACTAAGAGGGTAACAGAGTTGGAAGGGATCTGGGAGGTCCTCTAGTCCAACCCCCTGCTCAAGCAGGAGCCCCCAAACCATAATGGACAAATGGTTGTCCAGTCTCCTTAGTTCTACGTTGGTTCTCTCCTTGATTAGTTTCCATCCATTACTTCTTGTCCTGCCTTCAGGTGCTTGGGAGAATAGGCTGACCCCCCCCCCTCTTCTTTGTGGCAGCCCCTCAAATATTGGAAACATTGCTATCATGTCTCCTCTAATCCTTCTTTTCACTAGACTTAGATACACCCACTTGCTGTAACTGTTCTTCCTAGGTTTTAGCCTCCAGCCCCCGAATCATCTTTGTTGCTCTTCTCTGCACTCTTTCCAGCCTGAGGTCTTCCTCCATACATGTTGAACAGGAGTCTTCAAACATGGCCCTTTTATGACTTGTGGACTTCAGCTCCCAGAATTCCTCAGCCAGGCACGCTGGCCTGGCTGAGGAATTCTGGGAGCTGAAGTCTACAAGTCATAAAAGGGCCAAGTTTGAAGACCCCCGATGTTGAAGGACATTGTATGCACTGTAGCATAGTCATCTTACACTAATATTCATTCTCTGGAAATGCATCGGTGACACCATTCACAATCACAGGCTTCCTGACTTTTCCCATTCTTTAAATTCTCATTTTGGGTAGGGAGTCAGAAGCAATCCATTATTTTCACGTCAATGTATCTTATTTCAACTTTTCCGCCAAGTTCTGCCACAAGACACAAGCATCCCTTTGAAATCAGAGCTTTCCTAAATTGGGTGGTCAAATGCTTAATGTCCACATTTTAGGGAAAATGCAGCCCAGAATGTATACAGCTGCCACAATGATTTGTACTGCTTTGAATCACAGATTACAATGTTTCTAGAAATCAGTTTGCTTGTTTATTTTATACATTTCTATCCTGATGCAATGAAAAGATTTCTCGACAGCCTGCACGGAATATTAAAAAAAAAACACAATTTAAGCATTCAGGTACAACCCACCATTAACAACAATAAAAACACCACTACCGACTAAACATAAGACTATAAGCCAGTGGTGGCGAACCTATGGCACGGGTGCCAGAGGCGGCACTCAGAGCCCTCTCTGTGGGCATGCGCGCCGTCGCCCCAGTCCTAGGCCTTCAGCTGGGTTTTATAAAACCTTTTCGCTTTAGGCCTCCGCCGCCGTGTGCAAAAAAAAAAAAGGTTCAATCAATCAGTCAATTTCAACTTCTCGCGGGAAAAAAAAAGATCTTGCAAAGTTGGAATTGATTGATTGAACTTTTTAGTCCCACCCAGTCTGCCGTTACCACCGCAGCCACGCCCACCCAATTGGCCATGCCCACCCAATTGGCCACACCCACCCGGCACTCGACGATGCATAAGTGGGTTTTGGGTTGCAATATGGGCACTCAGTCTCTAAAAGGTTCGCCATCACTGCTATAAGCAATAACAATGAAATGTAAAGCTGGCATGACACAATCTGGAGAAAGCTCTCTGAAACAATTCCATCCTTTGTACCTATCAAATTACATAATAAATGAACTACAAATTTGTAAATCAGATTCATTACAGCTATGTAACACCAAACATGCTATTCTACAGAAATATTTTATTTAGTTTGATTGATTGATTGATTGATTGATTGATTTGATTGATTGATTGATTAAATTTATTTGCTGCCCATCTCACCATGAGGTGACTCTGGGAAGCTAAATGTGCTCAGTCTGGTTATTAAAGTGATCCATTTTCTGGGTTTATAAAACATATTGAATCAAGCAAACCGATTCCATCAACTCATGAGTTTACAAAGAAATCTAACATTATAACCAATCTGCAAAGTTCCTAGTTAATTATGTTGTGTGAAGAGAGCCTCTCTTCCTCTCCTCCATTAGCTGAAATCTTAGTAAATGCTGTAGAACAGGGGTCTTCAAACTTGGCCCTTTTATGACTTGTGGACTTCAACTCCCAGAATTCCTCAGCCAGCGTGCCTGGCTGAGGAATTCTGAGAGTTGAAGTCCACAAGTCATAAAAGGGCCAAGTTTGAAGACCCCCGCTGTAGAAAATATATCTGCACATAACAGCAGGCAGTCAAAAAAAGGGTGGCTGTGCAACTGTGATGCCCTTATAACTTTTATAGGAATGCTACTTTATAGGAATGCTAATTTAGAACAGAGGTCCCCAACCTTTTGGGCACCAGGGACCGATTCCGTGGAGAGAGGTTTTTCCGTGGACCGGAGGGGGTGTGGTGTTGTGTGCTGCCTGCATCCCACAGATGGGGCTTTGCTTGTTTGTGCGGACCGGTTGCTGGCATGCTGCGGCCCGGTACCGGTCCACAGACCGGGGGTTGGGGACCCCTGATCTAGAATAAGTATTGGGATGGATGGAACTGATTCTTTTCACACTCTCACTTTTCCAGACGTGAGTTTCACCCTCTTTTCAGATTTTTGCCACTAAATAAAAAATCTTCTTGAACATGTATATGTGTCAAAGCAATAATATTCAATATTAGTTCTTTGAAGTGTTTCATTAGTCGGAACCTTAACATATGTACTTAATACACTTTATGGTAAAATAGATTTTTAAAATATACATCTGGGTTTTTTTTCTCCCAGTCCAAAATCCACCGCAAGAATCAGAGAAGAGACTCTACTAAGGGATGCGTCTCCATCTAACATTTACCCAGAGGTGCAAAACAGGTCACGTAAGCTTCCAGGATGCTTAGTGTTACTTTACATTCCCTTCCTGTATACACACAAGGAAACAATTGACCATGTAACAAAAGTGTGGTGTCATAATGCAAGGAAGGGCATCAGAGCCAAGAATGAAATAAATGTCTTGTTTTCCCTTCATTTGGCTATAAATAACAGTTAATGCAAGCATGATGTAATCGGACTTTACAGTAATAAAGGCTCCTTGGATCAGCTCCACTGCTTGCTGCAAGCCTTAGAACTTCTGCAGCTAGCACTGGGTTCAGCTTCACAGCTGGAACTGCACAGAAGGCAGTTTCCCCTTCAAACCCAAACTGTGAGAACTTTTAGTAGATAGAACATAGAATACTAGGGTTGGAAGGACCTTGGAGGTCTTCTAGTCCAACCCCCCGCTAAAAGCAGGAGACCCTATACCAGGGATTTCCAACCTTGGCAACTTTAAAACTTATGAATTTCAACTCCCATAATTCTCCAGCCAGCCATGGACACATGGACATTCCTGCCCTATACCATTCCGGAGAAATGGCTGTCCAGTATCTTCTGGAAAACCTCCAGTGATGGAACACCCACAACTTCTGGAGGCAAGCCGTTCCACTGGTTAATTGTTTTCACTGTCAGGGAAATTTCTCCTTGATTCTAGGTTGGATTGTTCTTTAATGATCTTCCACCTGTTACTTCTTCTCTGTAAAGGGCTGTAAAGGCGATGGGGGAGATTTGTACTTTCAGACTTGCAAGATTCTGTAAATGGTAAATGGTAATAAAGTAGAATTAATTCATCTGGGGGTTGCTTCCTATCTGGGCTACCTTGCAAGGATGACCAGAGCAGAATAAACTGGTAGATGAATAGGGGACTAGAGAAAGGAGAAGCTCCTCAAATAGCTGTCTAGAAGTACTGAATTGAAATTCGTCTCTTGGCTGCAGAATAGACACAGATAATAATAATAATAATAATAATAATAATAATAATAATAATAATAATAATAATAATAATAATAATAATAATAATAATAATAATAATAATAATAATAATAATAATAATAATAATAATAATAATAATAATAATAATAATAATAATAATAATAATAATAATAATAATAATAATAAAAGTTGGAAGGGACCTTGGAGGTCATCTAGTCCAACCCCCTGCTCAGGCAGGAAACCCTATACCATTTGCTGAAATGGAAATTCCCACCATCTAACATCAAGCAATGTACTGTCTATGAATTTCTACTGTGGTGGATTAACCAAAAAGCTCTTGTGAAAAAATATAGACATCCCTTTTAGAATCACAGAATCATAGGGATGGAAGGGACCTTGGAGGTCTTCTAGCCCAACCCCCATTCAAGCAGGAGAACCCATACTATTTATATTCCATTATTTCTGTGATATTTTATCTATTGATCATCGCTATCTCTATCATCTCTCTATCTCTCTATCATCTCTATCATCTCTATCTTTATCCAACTATCTATCATCTATCATATATTTCTATCATCTCTATCTCTCTATCTCTATCTATCCATATCTATCATCGCCAGCTCTATCATCTTTATCTATCTCTATCCAGCTATCCAGCTATCCATAATCTCTAGCTCTATCATCTCTATCTATCTCTATCCAGCTATCCAGCTATCCGTCTATCCATCTATCCATCTCACTCTATCTCTATCCATCTATCCATCTATCCATCTATCCATCTATCCATCTATCCACCTATCCACCTATCCACCTATCCACCTACCCACCTACCCACCTACCCACCTACCCACCTACCCACCTACCCACCTATCTATCTATCTATCTATCTATCTATCTATCTATCTATCTATCTATCTATCTATCTATCTATCTATCTATCCCTCTAATTATATTGATGCTATTATTAATAGTATCATAATTGCAATAATACTATTGATATCCCATACCTTTCAACCATATGTGAATGATGCTGTCCTATATCAAGGTTTCTGAGGGACAACCCCCCCACCCTCACCCACATTTATATTTGGTTTATTTTAAAAGATAGGTACAAAGTCACTTTTGGAGGCCAAGGTACACTCACCTGAGATTAATAAATCATAAGGATGGAAGGGACCTTGGAGGTCTTCTAGCCCAGCCCCCTGTCCTGAGACCCTCCTGGACAAATGGTTGTCCAATCATTTCTTGAAAACCTCCAGAGATGGACTACCCACAACTTCCAGTGTCAAGTCGTTCCACTGATTAATCGTTCTTACTGTCAGAAATTTCCTCTTTATTTCCAGGTTGAACCTTCCTCTAACAAGTTTCCATCCACTGCTTCTTGTCCAGCTATGGGGAATAAATTAACTTTTAGGGGGGGGGAAAGTCTTCCCTGTGGCAGCCCTTCAAGTATTTGCAATGATCACTTTTCCTTGTCAGCTAATCTAGCTAAATAATCATCCCTGAACAAGTGCAGTAATCATTTGAAATCCACTTTTTTACATGTTATAATGCAGTTCATCAATAGAGATGTGTATTAAAAAGAGAGAGTTGCGTTTTTTAAAAAAGTGGGCAAATTCTGAAAAAGTGTATGTATGAAGAAGGGCATACAAAGTAAGCATTTTATGGGCAAAATTACCCGAAAATATATATATACAATTTTGCATGCAGCTTACTAAAAAAGTGCAGAATCAGGATGCGATAAAATGTATAAGGCTAGAAAAATGAGATAATCAGCAAAAATGAACTAGAAAGATTTGTCCACCTCTGCTCATAAGATTACTTTTCTTAAGCCATTCTGTCTCTTAGCCCAGCTGTTCTAAGGTCTTCTGGGTCAATTATCCATGATGTATATTTGTTCTTGTACTTGCTGTTTTTATTATTTTTACTAAGTAATGCTGCTTTTAAAATTCCCCTCTTGTCCTTTGATTTTTCTTTTTTACTTAACGTTGCACTTTAATATGAAAAGAGAAGTGGAAAAGGGAAAGCAAAGAGAAGAATGTCTTAATGGGGGGGAAAAACAGGTTATTAATCTCAGGTGAGTGTGCTTGGCCTCCAAAGGTGACTTTGTACCTGTCTTTTAAAATAAACCAAATATAAATGGGGGAGCAGGTTGTCCCTCATACACCTTGTTATAGCACAGCATCATTCATATATGATTGAAAGGTATTGGATATCAATAGTATAATTGTAATTATGATACTATTATTAATAAAAGCGTCAATATAATTAGAGAGATGGAGATGATAGATAGATAGATAGATAGATAGATAGATAGATAGATAGATAGATAGATAGATAGATAGATAGATAGATAGATAGATAGATAGATAGATAGATAGATAGATAGATAGATAGATAGATATGATAGGGATATTGATGATAGATAGAGAGATGATACAGAGATAAGAGAGAGAGATGATATAGAGATGATACATATATAGAGATGATATAGGTAGGTAGGTAGGTAGGTAGGTAGGTAGGTAGGTAGGTAGGTAGGTAGATAGATAGATAGATAGATAGATAGATAGATAGATAGATAGATAGATAGATAGATAGATAGATAGATAGATAGATAGATAGATAGATAGATAGATAGATAGATAGATAGATAGATAGATAGATAGATAGGATAGGGATATTGATGATAGATAGAGAGATGATACAGAGATAAGAGAGAGAGATGATATAGAGATGATACATATATAGAGATGATATAGGTAGGTAGGTAGGTAGGTAGGTAGGTAGGTAGGTAGGTAGGTAGGTAGATAGATAGATAGATAGATAGATAGATAGATAGATAGATAGATAGATAGATAGATAGATAGATAGATAGATAGATAGATAGATAGATAGATAGATAGATAGATAGATAGATAGATAGATAGATAGATAGATAGATAGATAGAGTATCATATAAATAATGGTATATAAATGGTATGGGGCCTCTTGCTTGAACAGAGGCTGGGCTAGAAGACCTCCAAGGTTCCTTTCAACCCTATTATTATTCTATGTTCTATATGATTGGTTCACAAATTTCGATGAGAAATGTGATTGTGTGGTTAAAACTTCATTTTCCTCCATATCTTCCTCTCTTCCCTTTTTAACCAGGGAAAGCATTTACCCATCAACCTTATTCCCCAAAGTTTCAATATTCGTTTCTAAGGCTTTTTTTCAAAGTTAGCAGGAGGTTGAGTAGGATGGGGGAAGGAAGAAAACCAACTTACAAAGCTGTCTCTGGGGTCACTTTACCTGCAGGACATAAACATTTTTTGTCTTCCCCAGTAATTAAAGAAGCACAGTTCCAAGCCTCTGCCTTGATTATCTGTTTGCCTGGCTGTTTACTTTGCTGTGGTTCAATCAGTTCTGGAGAGGCATCCTACTTTTGAAGACCTGGAGTTGAAATGAAAACCGGATGGTCCTGAGCATGCAAAATCATTTGCCGGTTGGACAAAACAAAGACCATCTTTTTGAGTTGGGGGAAGGAAGAGTTCCTGCAGAGAGCAAGTGTCAAGATGGAAATCAGCATAATGCCTGCTAGCGTCTATCGCTAATCAACTTGCCAAAGAAAAGGAGGGAGGGGTAGAAAGCAAAGGGAGGAAACGGGATGGCAAGAAGCCGTTCACGAACCGTGAGAGCCTGCAAGCCGCCAAGGTCACTACTGCAGGTGCTCGATGGAGAAGTGGACTGTTCCCATAACAAAAAGAAGTCTTAGTATTGGACAATGTGAACACCCGAGGAGTGGAGGCAAGGGAATCAATTCTTTAACTGAGCCAGCTTTCACATGGGAAAAACCAGAGCTGGTTTTGCTTCTTCAGTTCCGAGATGGTGTATCCAATAAAGTTCTAACTTTGGGGACTTAGTTGCCTAGAGGAATCCTTTTGTTGGGTTCGCTAGTCCAGAGGTCCCCAACCTTTTGGGCACCAGGGACCGGTTCCCTGGAGAGAGTGTTTTCCACAGACTGGAGGCTGCATGATTTTGTGTGCTGCCTGCATCCCGCAGATGGGGCTTTGCTTCTTTGTGCGGACCGGTTGCTGGCATGCCACGGCCCGGTACCGATTCACGGACTGGGGGTTGGGGACCCCTGTGCTAGTCGGACTATTGACAGCAAGTTTGTCTCCAAGGACCAATGTTCAAGAATTCACTCTAGGAAGCAGAACACGAAGCTACAGAGGTTGATGGTAGCTCTTGCAGTGAAAACATTTTCAATATTACAAGACCTATGAAAGTCTTCTTCAAGTTGAGGGGACCAGGCAAGATGCCTGGAATCTCTATGCCCCCATAAGAGTCCTACGTCCAGCCCCTCCCCCCCTTGAATTCCCTAGCTATGCTGGCTGAGGAATTCTGGGAGCTGAAGTCCACAACTCTTAAAGTTGTCAAAGTTGCAGACCCCTGCCATAGACTCTTTTCTGAAGCTAATTTGCTGTGACCCATTAGTAATTCAGTTTCTTGTGTATAGGTAGCATGAAATAAACTCATGGGGTTTTTTGAACTCTATCCTGGCCCCTGACTTCTAGTACCTGACATTAAATTGTCTAATGTCTTGGAAGGATCCACATCTCCTCTATTGCCACCCTCGGTTTATCATGCAGAAATGCCACTCTGAGATTGACAGTTTGTTTCTCAGCTTCGCTATCCCACTGGGAAGCATCAACTGACACTCTGTGTGGCATTCTTAAACAAATGATTCCAGCGGAATATGGATTTCTGGAGAGGGGGGCTTCCCCCACTCGGGGATTGACTTGACAATTGTGTTCTGCTCGACTGGCGTTTGAACAGAACAGCCTCACTCCGTGCTAGGAGTTTTTTGCCTGAAGTTTGATTGAATCGCATGGTCTGGGATCTCAGCATTAAGGCTGTTGTCTCCTCCGCTGAAAACGTAGGCAGTGCCAGAACACTTGCAACAGGCAACTGGACTTTCTTGGTGTTTTCTTTGAAAAAAACATTTCACTTCTCACCCAAGAATGCAGTGTATATTGGAGGTGGTTACCCTTTGAGAGCTGTAGGCAACGAAATCTCATTTTAATGTATGCTGATTAGTGTGTTTGTTAGAATAAAAAGGGGAAAGGGATGATTTGGTGATATACCACTATCCTGATTTCAAGATACCCCACTCTGTTTTATTCAACTAAACTTCTTCCTGAGTTCTGATGTTAATATGAACGATGTTTGAGAATCTCTGTAGACAACCACTGCAAACATTTCGGTCAGATTGGAATGACTAACAGGACAGAAAGAGAAAAGTCTTAAAGAATTTAGAAGAATAAGTGATTTAATGAAACCGCATTATTCTGAAGCCATCCCAATACGCCTTTAGCCAAACCTTTTGGTCTGCATCACTTTTTTATTTTAAACTATCCAAACTCGATATTAATCTATGCAGTTTATAATTCCCAGGATGGTTACTGGACCTCTAATAAAGAAATAAACATTTTGGTCACTTTTCAATTCTATCTATCTATCTATCTATCTATCTATCTATCTATCTATCTATCTATCTATCTATCTATCTATCTATCTATCTATCTATCTATCTATCTATCTATCTATCTATCTATCTATCTATCTATCTATCCATCCATCCATCCATCCATCCATCCATCCATCTATCTATCTATCTATCATTTATCTATCATATCAATTTATCATCTAGCTATCTCTCTTATCTATCATCCATATCATATTAATCTATCATTGTCTCTATCTATCTTTCTATCATATCAATCTATCATCTATCATTTATCTATCATATCAATCTATCATCTAGCTATCTCTCTTATCTATCATCCATATCATATTAATCTAATTGTATCTATCTATCTATCTATCTATCTATCTATCCATCCATCCATCCATCCATCCATCCATCCATCCATCCATCCATCCATCCATCTATCTATCTATCTATCATTTATCTATCATATCAATTTATCATCTAGCTATCTCTCTTATCTATCATCCATATCATATTAATCTATCATTGTCTCTATCTATCTATCTTTCTATCATATCAATCTATCATCTATCATTTATCTATCATATCAATCTATCATCTAGCTATCTCTCTTATCTATCATCCATATCATATTAATCTAATTGTATCTATCTATCTATCTATCTATCTATCTATCTATCTATCTATCTATCTATCCATTCATCCATCTATCCTATCATTTATCTTATCATCTATATCATACTGATCTATCTATCTATTTATCTATCTATCTAATCTATCATATATCTATCTTATTGATCTATTATCTATATCTTATCAATCTATCATTGTCTAATCTCTATATATGTGTGTGCGCGTATGTATATGTATATCTATCTATCTATCTATCTATCTATCTATCTATCTATCTATCTATCTATCTATCTATCTATCTATCTATCTATCTATCTATCTATCTATCTATCTATCTATCTATTGGTTGATGCTAATAAATTTACCAAATGCCACATAAGCAAAACAAAACAAAAAGGAAAGAAAATAGCTCTATATTTAGTGCTTAAGCATTAGCAGATGGTTCGCAAGGGCTACATTTTAATGACAATAAATCTTTATTGGTTTGTAACTACATGGTCATTTGATGTTCTGCCTTGGCACTTTAAACCCACTTAAGCAATCCAAATGTAATTATCACTCATTTAGTCTGCCCTGTGGTTTAAGAAGCAAACTCGATTGCGTATTTGACCTGTAATATCTTATTACCCTCTGTCTAATTCTCATTGTCATGTAGTTAGCTGGGACCGACTTCCCTTTGTAGAAGAGGCACATGATCCCAGTTAGAAATTCTTCACTTGCATAGCAAATCCATTCCTTGGCCTTGGAGCGTGCATACAATTAAGCAAGATCTGAGGTTTGCACACTGCGACGTCCCCTTGTTCATTCAAGCGTGCAATTGGCATGCATAGGCTGACTCTTCTAGACCTTAGATGGCCCAACAGCAGCCTGGGTTCCGCATTATTAAGTGCCAGCATTGATAGACAGTTGACTTCTTAAATTAATTATTTTCTTTTCCATACTTGCAAGATGTGCAGTTTTGTAAAGGGGCTTCATAGCCATTTTTTAGGCAAATACTAGACCAAATTCAAAGAGACCTCCACATAGACTAATAGAATAACAACACATAGATTAATAGAATAATAATGAGAGTTGGAACAAACCTTGGAAGTCTTGTAGTCCAACCCTCTGTACAAACAGGAGATCCTATATCATTCCAGAACAAATGGCTGTCCAATCTCTTCTTAAAAACCTCCATTGAGGGGGTACCAACAACTTCTAAAGGCAACTCGTTTCACTGATTAATTGTCCTCACTGTCAGAAATTTCTCCTTAGTTCTAGGTTGGATATCCCTAGATTAATTTCCATCCATTGCTTCTTGTCTTGCCTTCTGGTGCTTTGGAAAATAGGTTGACCCTCCCTCTTCTTTGTGGCAGCCCCTCAAATACTGGAACACTGCTATCATGTCACTCCCAGCCCTTCTTTTCACCAGATTAGACATAACCAACACTTTGCTTGGGAACTGTGTCTGCTGTAGAAAGACCACTGATTTCTGAAAGCTGTAGGCTTTGTGACAGGCCTTAGGCAACCTCAGAGGCAGAAGAGAACAATCAGTTCAATTCAGCAAGAGTAGACTCAAAATGAAAGGGACAGAAGCAAAGGATGCGCTCAAAATTAGGGAGATAGTCAGACCACAGAACAGAGGAAGACGACAAGACAGGAAAAATCAAAGAACTAATCTGGATCTCTGAAGCTGAAGCTCAAATAAAGCTAGTCCTCAACTTACGACCACAGTTGAGCCCAAAATTTCTGTGGCCAAGCAAGACAGTTGTGAGTTTTGCCCCCTTTCTTTCCATACTGGTTAATCCCTGCAGTTGTTAAGTTAGCAACATGGTTGTTAAGTGAATATGTCTTCCCCATTGACTTTGCTTGTTGGAAGGTTGCAAAAGGGGGGATCACGTGACCCCGGGACACTGCAACCATCATAAATATGAGTCAGTTGTCAAGGCTCTGAATTTTGATCACGTGACCATGCTGCAGCGGTCGTTAAGTGTGGAAAAATGTCCATAAGTCACTTTTTATAGGGTTGTTGTAACTTCGGACGGTCACTAAACAAACTGTTGCAAGTCGAGAGCTATCTGTACTTTGGCCAACTAATGAGAAGAGAGGACTCATTGGAAAAGACTTTGATGTTGGGAAAGATTGAAGGCAAAAGGAGAAAGAGACTCCAGAGGATGAGATGGTTAGACGGCATCATTGATGCAATGGACATGAATTTGGGAAGACTTAAGGAGAAATTGGAGAGCCTAGTGTGCTTGGCTCATGAAGAGTCATGAAGAGTCAGATATGACTTAGCAACTAAACAACAACAATGACATTTGATCTGCCTGTAGGTTCTAACTGGCTCTATTTTCTAAGCCCAATTATCATTAAAATGGTCCCCAAAATGAGTTCTAGTCCAGAGGTTCTAGTCCAGAGGTCCCCAATCTTTTCACCACCAGGGACCGATTCCGTGGAGAGAGGTTTTTCCATGGACCGGAGGGCGCATGGTTTTGTGTGCTGCCTGCATCCCATGGATGGGGCTTTGCTTGTTTTTGTAGACCGGTTGCTGGTATGCCGCGGACCGGTACTGGTCCACAGACCGGGGGTTGGGGACCCCTCTTCTAGTAGGTTAATATTGAGTAGAAAAGAAGAGTATCGCAAAACCTCAGCATATAGCTGTATTCCACAGGGCAGAGGGACCAAGGTTATGCAATCTGGTCTGAATCATCGATTCAATGACTTGAATGGAGTTGGCTCAACTCTTTGATTAATGAATGGAGCTAATCCAACATCAGTTTGATTAATACCTCTCGCAAGCATGCATGAAAATCCACCAAATGATCAATCCGCTCAATGGCACCCCCATTCAATGTGATTATTTGAGCTAACGATCCACTTTGAAAGGGTTAGTCAGTTGAATAATGTTTGAATCAAAGCTCTGCGCATCCCTGACACTAGTCTGAATGCTGGTTCACTCAGTTAACCTACTTTTCTGAGTTTATCTCTCACACACTAAACATAAAGGTAAAGGTTTCCCCTGTCCTGTGGGGTCCGACTCTAGGGGGTGATGCCCATCTTGGTTTCTTAGCCGAGGCAGCCAGCATTGTCTGAAAACATTTCCATGGCCATGTGGCCAGCATGACTATATGCAGAGGTGTACAGAATGCTGTTATCTTCTCGCCCAAGTGATACCTATTTATCTACTCACATTTGCATGCTTTTGAACTGCTTGGCAGAGAGGCCAGTAATGAGAGTTTACTCCGTCGTGTGGCGTTTGGGTCTTGAACCCGGGCTGTCAGCTTTCCAGCTGGCAAGCTCAGCGTCTTTAAACATTGAGCCCTTTTACCCCCTTTCACTAAAAATGAACTATCCCAATTGCCCAAATTGGATCTCAACCAAGCTCTCGGCTAAACTATGTGGAGATTTCCAACAGAACTTAACCAAGTCAGCATGAAAAAGAGACGTCTCACCTATATCCAATCTATTTGGACCTGAAGTAAAATTCAGAGGCTATATTTATGCCACACACAACGCCAGGGGTGTCAACTGCCGGCCCGCAGGCCGGATGCATCATAGTAAAACATGCTGGCAATGGCAAAAAAAGTCGCGATACGTCGCAACACGTCCCGTGACATTGCGAGTTTGACACCCCTGTGCTAAGCTGACCCTTCGTTAGCAAGCCCACATGTAGCATGCTTGACTCAACATCTGGTCCTTTAATGGGTTTTGGTGGCAGTCATGAAATCCAAAGCAGAAATTGGAACCATTTGGGGCTTCCAGGTGTCCAAAACCAGAAGCTGCCAAATGCAACAAACATTGGATATAAGTTTCAGTTACTAGAAATCTGTAAGTGCTGAGTCCCAGCCATCAAAGATATTGCTCGTGTTTTGTTTGTCACCCGTATGTCCCTCTTAGGCTTAGATACAAGGCAATCCTAGCACTGATGATGTTGCCTAGTTTGGTAATGAAACATCTGCAAGAAGACCACCAAGCTCAGAGAGCACCAAGGACCCCACAGTCCTCCTCCTCCTCCTCCTCCTCTCCAAAAACCCCTCTCCTTTCTAGCACTGATGATGTTACCTAATTTGGTAATGAAACATCTGCAAGAAGACCACCAAGCTCAGAGAGCACAAGTTTTCTTCTGAACTTTGGGCTGAAAATGCCACCATCCTGATGATATATATACCAGTTGGAAAACAGCCTCTACAAACCAATTAGATTGCTGAAGAAATAAAAAGAGAAGCTGTTTCATGTGGAATCTTGAACATGCATTGATTCAGGCAAAACTATACTTTAATGTCTTCCAAGCCATTCTTAGGACTGGACAAACAATGGCAAAGAAATTTACTTTTTAGAGTAAATTTTAGACAACCTGAGTAGGGGGTTGGACTAGAAGACCTCCAGGGTCCCTTCCAACTCTGTTACTCTATTATTCTGACTACCTCTACATTGCACAAATTCAAAGAGGTGAGGGGTTACCAAGTGCTAAGCCGCACACAAACATAAGGCAGCTAAAATCTAAGTTTTACACTTTGACACATCCAAATGGCTAATCGTATTGGGAGTACATGCTGTGTGTATAATGTGCTCACATAACGAAGTTAAAAGTTGCCGACTTCCTATCTCGTGCAAATAGAGTTGCCAACTCCTTGCAGTAAAGGGACAAGGTTGGTGTTCCGGATAGATGACAAAACAAAAAAACCCCAAAATCCGAGAGCTGTGTGGCTTTAAATCACAATCTGCAAAGCCGGCTTTGCTTCACCAACTGTTCTAAATCAATGAAAACACATATGGTCCATTTCATTACTGTCCAACTCACCAATACTGAATTTAATCGCTCTGGGGTGATAGTTATGAATCATACATATCAAAATCAAATTACAGCTCCCTGTGATTAAGATGTTCAATTTTGCAAAGACCGAAAGGATAGTCGGTGGAAAGGGCATAACCCAATTAGCATCGAATGTACAGTACATTCCAACTAGTGAAACAAGATAATAATAAAAAACAAAACCCAAGCAGTGATTGTAGAAAGTAATTTGTATCCATTATAGCAGTTCAAGCCGTGCATGTGCACGATCGAATTGCACAACTCGAGCAAAGCAGAGGAGCAGCTCTGGAATGGCAGAGGCAAAAGCCTCTGTTCCAAATCAAATCAGGGCCAGAAACACAATTTTAGGCGTTGACAGCCATGGCTTTGAAGTTCTTAGGAGGGGCAGCTAGGCAAAGGATCCCGGGTGATGCCAAAACTGCTGATGCCTGTACTTTCTGACAATCAGTTACCCAGCTGGTGTTTCCACTGGATTGGAAGTGGCACAGTAGATGGATGGGTAGATGGATCAACAAATTAAAGATGATACATGGAGATGGAGAGCGAGAAAGAGACAGGGAAAGGATGGATGGATGGATGGATGGATGGATGGATGGATGGATGGATGGATGGATGGATGGATGGATGGATGGATGGATGGATGGATGGATGGATGGATGGATGGATGGATGGATGGATGGATGGTTTAAAGAGAGGGAGAGGGAGGAGGAGGAGATGGAGATGGAGAGAGAGAGAGAGAGAAAGAGAGAGAGAAATGATGGATGGATGGATGATAAAACATAGAATCTTATAAATAGATAAATAGATAGGGGCCACCTTGGGGTCTATACACACAGGAAGCCCCACGTTCCCCATTGCCTCATGTCTTTAACAAACTTGATTCCATGAAGGGAGCTTCAAGAGGAGCAGCATGGAAGGTAGAAAGGGGTAAGGAAAAGAGAAAGGTGATATTAGACCTCCTCCAATACCATTCCCAAGCCAGGTATCACCTCCTCACCATCAGCAACAGCAGTGATACCACCACTTGCCTACTCTAATCAGATCCCTTGAAACTGGAACAAGATAGATAAGAAGATACGGTGGACATGGGGTCATCAGAAACCCTGGTGCTTCTCATGCTTGCTGCTGACCTCTTTCTTCCCGTTTCTTGTGCAGGTCTTAGGTCTCTGCAGCACAGAAGACAAAACAGCTAGATGTTCCCTCTCTCCCATCGTCTTTCAACTGCTGCAGTTGAATTTGGGGGAAATTCAGTACCTGCGCTCCTTTACCCTTGGGCAGGGGTAGGCAGCCTTGGCTCTTTTATGACTTGTGGACTTCAACGCCCAGAATTCCTGAGTCAGCATGTCTGCTTCAGGAATTCTGGGCATTGAAGTCCACAAGTTCATAATAGAGCCAAGGTTGCCTACCCCTGCCCTTGGGCATGCCTCCTGAATGATGAGCTTTAGGGCCCAGAGAACTCTTCTTATGCTTCATCTCATCATGAAGCTTCAAGGTGAGAGTGCTCACCTGACTAGATTAGCTTCAGAGAAGTGTTCCCTGTTATTTTATCCACGGCTTCTCCATGTGCAGAGGTCTGTCTGTGGAGATTCTCATGGTCATGGATGTCCCAAAGGTGCTTTTTTCTTTTTCAAAAGGCAACTGGACTTTGTTTTTCCTCGAAGACGTTTCGCTTCTCACCCAAGAAGCTTCTTCAGTTCTGAACTGAACGAGATGGATGAGAAGCAAAGCATCTTCACTCTACAAGTTTCACTCTACAAGTGAAACAGCATGTCATACCACTGTTAGGAAGGGAGGGTCTGCCCTGTTTTACAAACCGGCTTTGAGAAGGTGCTTCACACAACGTTTTATGGAAGGAGAACAACTCTTAGAATTCTTTGAAGCTCTTCCAAACCCTTGGAGCCACATCTTCCTTTGCCTGGGGGACCCCTCCATTCTCCACAGACAAGCCTCAGCAGACAAGTTCTTTCCCCTTTCCATTCGATGAATCCATTAATCATCTGACAACCAGGCTCCGTTTTCCTGCCCTTCTGACTCCAACTTCCCCTTTCTTGAATGAATACCTTCCTTTTTTTTCTTTTTCCATTTTTCTTTCTTTTCTTCTTCCTTTGAGAAGCATCCCTTGGGGAAGGTCCGATCCCTGCCTTTGGCATCCTGAAACTGACATCAGAAACTTCAGATGTCCTTTTCTTAATTAAGCCCCACAGTGACTGGTTTGAAATTAGGCAGTCAGGTGCCATGCTGCAATCAATAATCAATTCGGCGAAGTTCTTTAAAGGCTTCAGTGCTCAATCCCAAAGGATCGCCCTGAACGTGAAATGGCTGCAGGAAAATTTAGTTACCAAAGAAATGTCAACTTAGGGCAGGAATACATATTTTACTGACTGTACAGTCTGGAGGAATCCTATTCTTCTATAAGTAAAAATACAGAGAAATGGATTGGGGGGCGATGTTTTATTGATGGGTTGGGTTGCTTGGTTTTTTATTTTGGAGGGGAACTATGGTGTGTAGAGTGCTTTATTCCCCTCTCCGGCTGTGTTTGGCTTGAAAATCATCCCTAATCTGACAACCAAACCTGGTCAGGAAATTTCGTTTGAACTGCAGCAAGACTATTATATGACCCAAAATGAAAGGTTCGACACAATCCACAATGGAGGAATGGTTGGTGAAGACGATGGAACCTCCAGAGATGGCTAATCTCAGTGGTGAGGTGGGCAGCATGTACATGTAACAGCTTAAATAAATTTAAATTTAATAATTTAAGAAACAGACTTCTTTGATTAGATGAAAATATACTAACAGAAATAACAGAATAACAGAATTGGAAGGGACCTTGGAGGTCTTCTAGTCCAACCCTCTGCTCAAGCAGGAGACCCTATACCATTTCAGACCAGTGGCTGTTGAGTCTCTTCTTAAAAGCCTCCAGTGATGGGGCATCCACAACTCCTGAAGGCAAAGCCGTTCCACTGGTTAATTGTCTTCACTGATAGGAAATTTCTCCTTAGTTCTAGCTTGCTTCTTTCCTTGATTAGCTTCCATCCGTTGCTTCTTGTCCTGCCTTCAGGTGCTTTGGAACATAGGTTGACCCCCCCCCCCTCATCTTTGGGACAGACCCTCAAATGCATGTCACCTCGGTCCTTCTTTTCACTAGACTAGGTAGTTGAAACTCACCACAAAAGGCCCTCACACCTGCAGCTTTCTTTTGCCACTGATAGATAATAGTTTAGAGATAGAGAGACAGACAGACAAACAAAATCCACGAAACAAAACAAGGGTCATTAAATGACTACAAACATGAACTCCAGGCCTTGAGACTAAAGCAGCATTTTCAAAGCTTTCCAGGATCCCATGAGGGAGGATACCATCCTTATCTCTGGGCAGGATGTCTGTTCCAGAAAGGGCAAGCCTCAATCATAAACAACTGAAATTAGTCAGGACACACCGCTTAAAGCAACGGAATTTTTTGACAATCACAGAGCATTCTTGGCAAAAGGCGATCCTGAACCCAAGAAGCAAGATGAAATGGTAGCTGAAGGAGCGGCTAAACAAATAGAGGAGGAAGAAGTTAAAAACACAGGAGCAAGACCAAGAGACCAGAGACAGATAAGGTCAACTAGAAGACTGAGACCTAGATATAACTGAAAGATATGGAGGAGATTGGAATGTTATCAATAAATATAAATGGACTGAATTCTCCTTTAAAAAGGAGATTTATTTTTTTTACAAGACTGCAAAAATTAAAAATGGACATAATTTGCCTCCAAGAGACACATATTAAGAAACAACATTTTAAAATTTTAGAACAACCGAAAGTAAACAACTGAAATTAGTCTGATGCTTCTATTAATATAGAAGAAGGTTGATCCGGGGAAGTACTACTGAGGGATGAATAGGTTTCCAGAGAGACCAACGGTGAGGAAGTCGGCATTTGGTAAAATCTGGAGCCCAACACACCTTGCTCAGCTTTGTGGTAATGCTTGAGCAGTCCAACAGCCAAGATCCCTTGGAAATAGCAGCAAAATAACACACAGTATTATGCAGGGCACACCACAGGGCTGTTTTGCTGCATTCCACAAAGTGTCCCTTTCAGTGACAAACGATCACAGTCGGGAAAGAAATGGCCAAATTTAATGGAGAAGAGATAAAATTATTCAGCCCCTTACTTAAAGCAATAGAAACGTGAGTAAAGTATGGATGGAAACCCTTTCCTGTTTAATTAACAATGCAAGCCAGGTTTTATGCTAAGGGACATCAGCATTAGATCTGTGGCACGCAGCAAACTTGGCTTTTGTTTTGGTTTTTTCCACTCCAAATACCGAGAAATCGGAGCTCTTCTATCTGATGTAGCCGTGCTCCAGCAGAAACATTTGCAAATTCTCAGAAGCTTATTTTTAATTCATCGCAAATTAAAACCTCTCATGTGTACCTGTGGCATCCTGATCCAACTCATTAAATAATCAGACAATAATCCTATTTGCTTAAATGCAGCATTCGTTCTACCCAAAATGCTTGGGACAGATTCAAGAGGCTCCTGTGAATTGCCTTATCTAACATAAAACCGAAAGCTTAGACATGAAACCAAAGAGCTTAGACAGACTGCCCACGTTTGATCACCTGAGGGTCACCTTTCAGACTTCCTTACAAAAGCAATCTTCCTCACAACCACCCACCCCAATATTTAACAGCTTTCCACACAATAATACTAGGCTACTTGAGGTAGGTTATCTTCCCAGTGAACCAAAGATTGCATCTGAGGTACAGAGATGACATGTTCTCTGTACCTCAGAGATGACTAAGCTTCATTTGCTTAGTTCTCCAAAGCACCTGAATGCAGGACAAGAAGAGAGAACGTGAAGTGTTAATACCACTTTATAATGCCTTGGTAAGGCCACCCTTGGAATATTGCATCCAGTTTTGGTCACCACAATGTAAAAAAAAGATGTTTCGTTCAATATTTTGTTTGTATAGGAAACTTAGAAGATGAGATTGATTTATTCTCCAAAGCACCAGAAGGCACGACAACAAGTAATGGGAAGCTTGTTAAGCAGAGGTCCAGCCTAGAAGTAGAAATTTTCTGACGGTGAGAATAATTAGCCAATGGAATAGCTCGCGTCCTGGAGTTGTGTGTGCGCCATCACTGGAGATTTGCAAAAATAGACAGGACAACCACTTAACCAGGATGGCACAGAATCTCCTGCCCTGAGCAGGGGGTTGGACTAGAAGATCTCTAAGAGCCCTGGTGGTGCAGTGGTTAGAATGCAGTACTGCAGGCTAATTCTGCGGACTGCCAGCTGTCGGCAGTTTGGCAGTTTGAGTCTCACAGGGCTCCAGGTTGACTCAGCCTTCCATCCTTTCAAGGTTGGTAAAATGAGGACCCAGATTGTTGGGGGCAAATACGCTGACTCTGTAAACCACTTAGACAGGGCTGTAAAGCACTGTGAAGAGGTATATAAGTCTAAGTGCTATTGCTATCTTCCTTCCTTCCTTCCTTCCTTCCTTCCTTCCTTCCTTCCTTCCTTCCTTCCTTCCTTCCTTCCTTCCTTCCTTCCTTCCCTCCCAGTGATTAGAATGCAGCATTACAGGCTGACTCTGCCCACAGTTAGAAGTTAAATCCTGACTGGCTCAAGTTTGACTCATTTTTCCATCCTTCCGAGGTCAGTAAAATGAGGACCCAGATTGTTGGGGGCAAATAGGCTGACTGTGTAAGCCACTTAGAGAGGACTGTAAAGCATGTGGAGTGATATATAAGTCTAAGTGCTAAGTGCTAAGATTCCTTCCATCCTATAATTCTATGTTCTACATTCTATCTGGTCTTAGGAATGTAATAAAATTGAACTCTTGGGTACCTGAAGCAAAAGTAGGTTTTTGTGATCTGCACACACACACACACATACACCCATTGAATTAAAGATCAGCCCATAAACTGGATAGGTGAAGAAAATTACAACCTGGACCTCAAACCAATCTCACATAGCCTAATCCAGCCTGTTTCTATTTTCCACTTTGGTGAAAGAGCATTCAGCGTGGGTAATAAAGATTTGAATTGTTTGCTCTGAGTTTTTTTTTTTCTTTTTAACTGCTGCAAAGAGTCCGTGTATTTTTATGAACAATGATAGAATCCAATCAAAGTGAGCGGTTAATCTCTTGTTCAGCATCTCTTCACAATACTGAAATTGCAACCTTTCGGCTAGAGTTTCTGAGTCACCGGCTGATACGAAAAGGACACCCAACCGGAAGGGCCTCCGAATACATTCACGCCTCACAAAAGACTTCCCTTCGGTCCATTTGTGAAAAGAAAGACACTGCGGTGAGGCAGGGAATAATTTGCAGCCATCTGCATAATATTCGCCGTTTTTGTCTTGCCTTTTTTTTTTAGGAAGCGGCTATTTAAGATGGCGATTTTCATAAATGTTTGGGAAATTGATATAAAGGGAGATATCCACAAAATACCTGGAGTGAGCATCTCTAAATCGTTGGCTGCTAAATGGTGCAGAATAACGTGTGGCAGCACACTGATCAATCTCTACCTAGAGAAGGTGGGATAGACGCATTGGTGACACATGGCTAAATCATTGGCTGGGCGCCCACTTGGTCCTCCCGCTTTGAAAGGATGGGAATTGATGAAATACAGGGAGTCCCAGCTTGTGACCGCAACCAACATTTCTGTTGCTAAGTGAAGCAATTTGCGAAGTTTACAGAGTCAGCATATTGTCCCCCAACAATCTGTGTCCTCATTTTACCGACCTCGGAAGGATGGAAGGCTGAGTCAACCTTGAGCTGGTCAGAATCGAACTCCGAGCAGTCGGCACAGTTAGCCTGCAACACTGCCTTCTAACCGCCGAGCCACCACTAATTTTTAAGTTGAATATTGTGATATGAGGCACACTCATTTACAAGGAATACGGTAACTAAAGCCCAGAAAATGGATCACAGAATGGATAAATTTCAAAAAGATGTTCCATGTCACTATTGATCTCAGTAGATATTATGACTGTTGTATGGTTATGGTGCTGAAAGGAGATTACGGAAGACTGCCTGACTTTGATATCGGCCATACGATCTTCAGCACAACCCATTTATTGGGAAGTTGCCAAATCTGGAAACTGCTAGATTCGACCTAACACTGACCTAGCCACAAAGTCGTAGAACAGCCCCACAAAAATGAGTCAGCTCTAGATTCTCTTGTTTGTATGGTCATGTAGGAGTTGAAACAGGAGAAGGAAGAAAGCCAATGTTGATATCCTGTACAGAAAGCCCTCCCTAATAATGGCATTAAACTTAGTGTCATAACTGCCTAACATCAGCAACACAGTTTCTTCACATTTCAAAGGAGGAAATGTATAGAAGTGGACTATATGTCCTAAGCTTAACGTACTATTTAGATTGAAACACCCTTCCCCAGAAACGTGATCCTGTCCGTCTAGTTCCCTGACAAAATCTTGCACACTTCCCAACACTGTTCCTGTTTTCACAGCCTCCCAAATCCTTCAGGGTGTAGCTTTTGGCCACACAGTCCTTCTCTCGTGATTTTTTATTTGCACTTATATTTGGATTGTTCTGTTCTTTTCCATAAACTATCTTGGAATTGCAATCAGAGAGTAGTTTAAAAATACCTGTACCTACATACACACATAAAAGAACACTCTGACCCAGCACATATACTGGTAGAGCAGATCTAAGCTACATTTAAAGCCACATCCCTGAAGAGACTTTTTAGATACAATTCACGCTAGCTGAAATGCAACTAGAGAAGATTTTGTTCTCTTCCGTGAGAGAACAGACTGACCCAAACAGATCTGAAAACATGTTAAGAAACCAAACCTTCATCAGCAAAAGAGACCCCAATGAGTCATAGAATCATAAGGCTGGAAGGGACCTTGAAGGTCTTCTATTCCAACCCCCGCTCAAGCAGGAGACCTATACCAACCCAGTCAAATGGACCTCCAGTCTATTCTTGAAAGCCTCCGATGATGGAGCACCCACAACTCTGGGGAAAAGCTACTCCATTGATCAATCGTTCTCAATGTCAGGAAATTCTTCCTTATTTCCAGGTTGCATCTCACTTTAATGATCTTCCACTTGTTACTTCTTGTCCTGCCTTCAGGAGTTATGGAGAGTAAATCGATGCCCTCTTTCCTGGGACAGCCCTTCAAGTATTGGAAGATGGCTATCATGTCACCTCTAAGCCTTCTCTTTGTTAGGCTAAATATACCTAATTCCATTAGCTCAGAACTGAACTCCCAAATAAATGTCAACTAATTTAAATTGTAATTCTGGTTGTTGTTGTTGTTGTTGTTGTTACAATGCAGCCTACAAACACTGCAGTTCTCCAGATGGAGCCAATCTGGACAACAGGAGCTGGGAAACACAATTATTTTGGCTTGATTCTGGTTTATTGTTGTACTGTCTTCTTTTTTTTAATGTTCTTAGTTGTGAATTGTATAGAGTCATTGGGAATTGGGCAATGTACAATAAAGTACAATCAAACAATCAATATTGCTCCTTTGCAATTTACATCTGCCACTGGCATGTTTCAATGTGCATGACTGTTTTGGTAGAAGCAACGTAATTTATGGTGTCATGCAACCATCCTAATTGCCTGATTCATACTTCATGTTAAATTATAACATACCTTGTTCGGATATGGATTAATATGCTGAGTTATCTGTAAACTGCAAATGATGGCTTAAGACAATGCACGCATACAACCAATTGTGTCTTATTTCACAAACTGAGGGGAAACAAAGGAAAGCTTTGCATAGGGCGAGAGCTAAGCTATCGTTTATTATCTTTGCCATGGAAGTAGCTTTAGAAATTCCGGTAAAAGATTGGATCCCCATTAAAGAGCCAAGAATAGCATGGAGCTTGTTTGAAATTTTCTAGATACGTCTCCCCATTCTGAAAACTGGTTCCATCTGGATTGGCAGAGAGAGCCCAACAGAGAGAATCATAGCTGCAAATGAGGCAGAATGCAGTTTCAAACTTGTGCGGAACAAGCAGAGGTGGTATTGATAGATATAGACCCTTGGGGTGGCAATTTTCCCTCATGGGAATACCAGCATACTAATTTGTAGAGGGGAAAAAAGGGAAAGCTTTCAGAAGAGGTAAAAGTGGATGAATTAAAACAAGCAAATAGAAGAATTGAGACCCGATTTCCAGAGATAAATTATTTTCAGCCCATAGCAGCATACGATACAAACCCTGACACCACCTGGCTTTAGGGGATCCTAAACACAATGTTTTCTAAAAGCATCTTACACGCATTCTGGGCCTCCTCCATTGTTTCCATTTTCTCTTTTCCTAGTTGTTGTGCCTTTTTTCCTTATTCTCGTCTTACCACTTGTCCAAACCAACCTTTACTTGTTCTTTCTCTGTTTCTAAAATGATGACGCTACAGTTGTGGCCATCGCTGTCATTTCTCTCCCATTTCTCCATTTCTCTTCACTTATAGACTCTTTGGGAAACCAAGATGCCAAGTACTACTTCAGCATTAGCCTAGGGTGTGAAGCCTGAACTCTTCACAAAGTTATTAGAAAAATTAAAGAAAAGTCTCACTCCTGCTGCCTCGCGCAAAGAAGGGAAGAATGAGTAAGTTTGGGAGAGGAAGAAAAGCAGAGACAGGCAGCATGTAAGAGAACAAACAGAACCTCTTTTGAATCCATCATATGTGATACTGAATTTAGAACTCGTAGAAGCACCCAATCCTAGCAGTATTGATTGTAACAAATAGCTTAGCATAAATTCATTGCATTAAGTACATTGAATACAGGTAGTCCTTAACTTATGACCACAATTGAGCCCAAAATTTCCATTGCTAAGCAAGGCGGCTGTTAAGGGAGTTTTGCCCCATTTTACCATCTTTTTGCCATAGTTGTTAAGCGAGTCACTTAAGTGAATCATGTGGTCATTAAGCAAATCTGGCTTCCCCCATTGAATTTGCTTGTCGAAAGCTAGTGGGAAGGTTACAGATGGTGATCACATGACCCTGGGACACTGCAACCGTCATCAATGCCCGCCAGTTGCCGAGCGTCCAAATTTTGATCATGTGACCATGGGGATTCTGCAGTGGTTGTAAGTTTGAAAACCAGTCATAAGTCACTTTTTTTCTATGCCATTGTAATTCTGAACGGCCACTAAATGAATGGTTGTAAGTCAAAGTCTAGAGTTACCCGTATGGAATCTTATGGGTAGACTAAATACATGCTTATTATATCTTTAGTGCTATCATGTATTTAGCAAAAGTTCAGCTTATCTACCATTCAAAAACACTTAACAACGTGCCCAAAATGGTCAATAGAATCTAGGGCTCTGTCCAGGGTGCTGAATGGGCTTTCCGGCTTCACAGTTGAACAAATGAAGTTTCCTTTTTTTCAATTTGAAGGGCAAGAAGGTTGAAGGAGCTGTGCTATTATTTTTTTTCAACAAAGTTAAATAGCCTCTCAATTTTTTATTTTTTTTTTAGCCCTCTTATTTGACAGTTGCAAGAAATGTAAAATAGGGCAGCGAGAATGATTAAGCAGTGGAGCAAGTTCCTGAGGGAAGTAGAG
Organism: Azemiops feae; assembly: GCA_023970755.1. NCBI lineage: Eukaryota > Metazoa > Chordata > Lepidosauria > Squamata > Viperidae > Azemiops > Azemiops feae. The sequence continues at coordinate 50,104 of JALGBA010001764.1, forward strand.
AAAGCCCCATTTCTTGGTATTTTTAACACTAGAGCAAAAGAGAAAATGTACTTGTTACAAACAAGCCCAGAATTGGCAGGAAATCAATTGGCCCTTAGAACAGGGTCTTTTTCAGCATAACTTTCTCAAGCATAACCATCAAAAAAATGCACAACTGTTTGTGCAACTTCTTAAACTGGAGATGAATTTCTCATACCCTCCCTCCCAAAAATAAATAAATAAATAAAACAATACTAGAAAGTTTTTCATTTCTTTTTAAGCTTAAAACGAGGCCCACCTTTTCCAAGTGGCATAAAATAAAAAAAGACAAATCACAACCCATTTCGGGAGACCTCTTCATTATTAACATTTAGAAGCAATCTACTGAGACATAGTGACATAGTTTTTACATAGTTTTTTTACTATGTTACATAGTTTTTTACTACTAACAGAGTTGCTTTAATGCTTTAAGTCTCAGAATAAAAGTAGAGGATTTGACAAACAATCTTCACATACTTTTCCTCCACAAATTCAAGAATATTCACTAAAATCACGGGCCTAGTCATATATAATACAGTTTCTAACACACAATACAAGCACTAGAAAAAAGTGAGGACCACAAGGAAGAGAAACAGCAATAGCAATATTGACTGCAACAATTTGGATGCTCATTTTACTGATCTTGTACACTGACCTTGGAAGGATGGAAGGCTGAGTTAACCTTGAGCTGGTCCGGATCGAACTGCTGGCAGTGGGCAGATTTAGCCTGCAATGCTGCATTCTAGCCACTGCGCCACCACAGCTCTTATAACTTATATAATGCCCAGCTAGCCAGGTTGTTGACTGGGGATTATAAGCATTACGGCCCAACGCTTCTGGAAGATACCTTCTTCTTTGTATCCCGATGATTCCCTTGGGATTTGATCAGTGCTACCCCAAAATGGGGCATGATGGCTCAGCGGCTAATGACGATGAGATTGTCAGCTGGAAAGCTGACAGCCCAGGTTCCAGACCTAAGCACCACATGATAGAGTGAGCTTCCAGCCCTCGCCCCAGCTCCTACCCACGTGGCAGTTCGAAATCATGCAAATGTGAGTAGGTAAATAGGTACCATTTCAATGGGAAGGTAATAGCGCTCTGTGCACTTTGGTGTATAGTCATGCTGGCCTCTTGACCATGGGAATATTTTTGGACAATGCTGGCTCCCTTGGCTAGGAAGTGGAGATGAGCAAAGCCCCCCTAGAGTCAGACACACTGGACAGGGAATAATAATAATAATAATAAAGTTGGAAGGGACCTTGGAGGTCATCTAGTCCAACCCCCTGCTCAGGCAGGAAACCCTATACCATTTCAGACAAATGGCTGTCCAGTCTCTTCTTAAAAACTTCCAGTGTTGGAGCATTCACAACTTCTGGAGGCAGGTAGTTCCACTGATTAATTGTTCTCACTGTCAGGAAATTTCTCCTTGTTCTAAGGTTGCTTCTCTCCTTGATTAGTTCCATCCGTTGCTTCTTGTCCTGCTTCAGGTGCTTTGGAGAATAGGTGACTCCCTCTTGGGGCAGCCCCTGAGATATTGGAACACGCTATCATCCCCCCCCGTCCTTCCTTCATTAAACTAGACATACCCAATTCCAGCAGCCATTTCCGTAGCTTAGCCTCCAGTCCCCTAATCATCTTTGTTGCCCTTCTCTGCACTCTTTCCAGAGTCTCAACGTCTTTTTTACATCGTGGTGACCAAAACTGGATGCAGTATTCCAAGTGTGGCCTTACCAAGGCATTGTAAAGTGGTATTAATACTTCACGTGATCTTGATTCTATCCCTCTGTTAATGCAGCCTAGCACTGGGTTGGCTTTTTTGGCAGCCCTTCACCTCAAAATGAGACCCATTCAAAATCCAACCGAAACATCAAGAGGATAATAAAATCTCTAAGAAAGGATTCACCTCTCTCCACTTTCGCAGCTTCCCCTTGCCACTGCAGAATCACCCCCGTCCAACTGGCCTGGATACATTTCCAGAGTTTGGGCTTTAGCCAGAGGAGAGGCTAGTTTTTATCTCCTGGCCTCCCAACCTCCAAGGATATTCAAGGGAGGCTTCTGCGTTTGCTAGAGTGAGAATCAAACTGTTTCAGTGAGCAAGCACAGGCTTTTCCCCCGGAGTTCCCTTGTTGTGTACAGATCATTTGGTTTTGAAAAGCATCTTGAAATCAAGAGAAGGAAATGAACAAAAAAGGAAGAACTCTTCTCTACGGAGATCCTTCTGAGTGACACTCTATCTGATAGCGGCGTGCTGGAGTCAGGGTTTTATTTTTCAAGTATTTCTATCTCGTTGCTCTCCACTGAATCAAGGTGGCTTATATTTTATTAACCACAATCAAAGGGCAAAATATTAAAATGCAGTCCTGGAGAGGCTTAGGTTTAACCCACCGCTGAATGCAATATCCAATAGCAGTGTTATTAATGCTTTTAAAAAAAAAAAACCGTCCAGCAATTCAATCCATGGTTTTGTTTTGTTTTTAAGCTTTCGCTTTAGCTTTTTCTCGCATAGCAGTTGCAGCCTTCTTCCATATGTGCTGGACAACGTAATCCCAGTCATTAATGTGGCGAGGGATGAAGAGGGTTGCAGCCCCACAAGTAGGGAAGGAAAGCTGTAATTGCCTGGCTGCTGTTCAAAGGATGCCCTGGGCAAAAGAAGCAAAAGGAACTTGTGTTTTGCCCCACAGCCTTTCCAATTTTCCCCACGGAGGATCTTCTCTCCAAGATCACCAAAATATCTTTATTTTAACCAGCAGTTTGGTCCAGATGCAGAAAAGAGCTGTTATTACTGACAGCTGATAATGACAAAGTAAGGATAGGGACAGCAAGAGAGAAGACAGGGTGAATATTTTTTACAGAAATATGACCCACGCATGTCCATCTCTTTACACTGGCTCAGTTTATAATGTGATTCATTTCAGTTTCAGCTTAAGGTTTTGTGTGAATCTGGACATTAATACATTGACCAGGTTTTATGGCTTAACCCTGTGTGGGAACCAGGATATGAAAACTGGCTTTGTTTATTGTGCAAAAGGTACGTTGATTAATCATTGTTTGCTAACAAAACCAAGTTCACGCAATACCCAAAATAAAAGCAAAAAAAAAAATGCATCACAATTTTTGCAGGGCTGTGTGGTTTGCAAACAGTGGTTGGTGGTTTAGTATGTTGTATGAACTTAGCCCATTATGGATTATTCAATAAATAATACTTCAGCAAACCTGTGTGTTGTGTGGCTCGACTTTTTCCAACATGGTGCCCCGCAGATATTTTGTTGAGCAATTCCTAGATTGTTCAGCTAATTGCTCTATGTTGGATAGAGATTGCAATAACAGCAGCTGTAATATTCCCCACAACAGCTAACTAGTATTGAAGTGGTGGAGAACTTCTGCCTTTTTGAATTAACCATCAGTAATAAAGGAATGAGCAATCAAGAAATACCACAGACTAGCACTTGGTAGGGCAAGCATGAAGGCTTTGGGAAAGATATTCAAACATCTACAAAGAGCAAGTGTTCACGGTGACATTACAGAAGAAAATGTTGCACTTTGAAGAAGTAGGATATGATGAGTATTGATGTTTTTGAGCTTTGATGTTGGACAAAATTCTTGAGAATATTGTGGAAGCCAAGAAAACAAACTGATGGCTCACCGGGAAAAAAAATAACCCAGAGTTCTTATTCAAGACACAGATTACAGGCTCAAATTACCCTACTTGGGATTCATTATGTGAACTTGGGACACATTATCTGGAAATGGTTCTGATGCTGAGAAAGGTAGAAGGAAAGAGAAGAGGATGACCAGCAGCAGATAACCCTCAGTTACAGTGCCGATGAGTGCACCATTGGGAGACATGAAAGAGACATTGGGAGACATCAAGGATAGATCATTTTGGAGAAAAAATCTATCTATGTGGTTGGTAGGAAATCAAAAACAACTTGATGGTACATAATCAGTGTCAATGCTGCTGACATCGGATGTTCTTGCCTGACAATATATGAGGATGCAGACATTTATTATTTAACCTGTGTATTACTTTAGAGCTACTATTAGATGGTGCGGAAGGGGGGAGTGGAAGAATGTGCTTGAGAACTAGTTAGCCCTAACAATATTTCAGTAGAGCATCTTCAAGGCTGGATGTAATGTGAGGAGATAAAATATGGCGCGTTATGGAACGGGAGGGAAAGTTCACACTTTAAACTAATTGGGGAATGTGATTAATGACTGTCAAACGAGGGAGGGGAATGTGCTGCAGATACTGGGGGATGAAGTAGGAGGGTTCAGATTTTGGCTTCCTTCATGTATATGCTGAAGCTATGTTGCCATAAAAAGATTCTTAAAGGAAAACAATGCCTCAAGTTTCTTTGAAAAGCTTCTTCTTTCGGAACCATAACAATCAGTTGATCAATGCATTGTCCCAAATAAGCAAAACATATTTCCTTTCCCCCCAAAAAAGCAGAATTTCATTAAGTTTTGACATCTTAATTTTTGTATATAGTTGAAAGGGTACAATTAATTAATTTATGAAGGATTATCATGATTTCACAGGGAGAAGGCATTGACCAGTGGATCAGTGCATTCTGTCATCAGCAGCCCAAATGGATGCCAACCGTAAGATCTGAGCCCTCCCATTTTTCAACTGGATTGGTTCTGGCTAGCCTTCCAATGGAAGGCCATCTTCTGGAATGGAGGCAGGTGACCACCATAATTCTTGGGTGTCGATCTTTTTCTTTGGGAGGGCAAGGAAGAAAGTGAAGTTACGACTGGGTTTTTCAAAAACAGCCATTCAAACGAATCCCACGAGATATTTTAGCACAGAGGTTTGATGAGATGAGATCATGTTGGCTTGTTTATCTAACCTGCTTATAAACCAAATATTAGAAAACCATCAGAACCCTCCTCCTTATGTGGAAATCCAATCTTGCAAGTTTGGGCCAATAAATAAATAGATAAACAAATCTATCTATAGTCAACAGCTTCATTCTGGGTGGCTTTAATCTATTGCCAAAACTCTTCGAACTCTTTCCAAAACTATAGTGTGGGGGGGAAGAGAGAGAAGAAAGAGGAGGAGGAGGAGGAGGAGGAAGAGGATGAGGATGAGGATGAGGAGGAGGAGGAAGGAGAGACGGAGGAGGAGGCGAAGAAGAAGAGAAGAAGAAGAAGAAGAAGAAGAAGAAGAAAGAAGAAGAAGAAGAAGAAGAAGAAGAAGAAGAAGAAGAAGAAGAAGAAGAAGAAGAAGAAGAAGAGAAGAAGAAGAAGAAGAAGAAGAAGAAGAAAGAAGAAGAGAAGAGAAGAAGAAGAAGGAGGAAGACGGAGGAGGAGGAGGAGGAGGAGGAGGAGGAGGAGAGAGAGGAGGAGGAGGAGGAGGAGGAGGAGGAGGAGGAGGAGGAGGAAAAAAAACACGCTGGCTTGATAACATAAATCTGATGCAAAGTTGAACAAACAATTAAAAGAAGCTGTGTTTGACAGGGTAGCCTGGCAAGCTTTTGTCCATAAACCCACCAAGAATCAGGCATGACTAAATGGTTACAAACAACAACAACCTCGGTACTCATCGTTCATTGGTTCCAGGAGGTGCGATGAGTTCCCAAAACAATGAGCACCAAAAATATTTTCCCATAAGGAATCATGTAGTGAGTCACAAAGCAGCTGACACTGACAAGTTCTAGCTTGTGTGTCAAGTACCAAACAAAAAATGAGTACCGGGACAACATTTCTATGTCGAAATGCACTGAGTGCCAAATTCGATGAATTTCAAAGCCACTGAGGACCAAGATCCCACCGTAACAGAGCAATCAGCCCTTTTCCTTCCACCTTTTCCTGGGCAAGGACAGAGATGGAGAAATAAGTGACAAAAATTAAAGACACACATGGGGGGGGAGGGAGCAATACGCCAACCCCTTTTGCGCTCTGGGATTTTCCAGTGCTGGCATTGGCTCTGCCCAGTAGCTGCCTGTTTCCATATCTTGAGACAAAATATCGTTCCTACCCTCCTAATATAAAGATTGCCCATCTAAATATACTTAGAGCCAGTGTAATAACTGGCCAACTTTTTTCAACCAGGTAATGTCTAGATATACGGACAAAGTCTCATGAACTCTCATGAATAGGGGCTCTAGCATCTTGGGAAATAAAACCCACACATTCTAACAATAATCAAGTTGGGAAAGAAGAGCATAAATGGTTAAAGTCTCAGACTAGGATCAGGAATCTCAAGATTCAAGTGCCCCTCAGCTATGCAGTTCTCCAGATGTTTTTGAATTAATTCCTGAGATTCCTGCCTCACTGCCAGTTGAGGATAAAAGTAAAAGAAACTCCACAGAAGTCACTTTGAGCTCCTCAAGGCAAGCCGAGATATAAATGTAACCCCAAACCCAATCTCCCACTTTCTCTGGAAAAAGAGAACACGAAGCAGCCTATAGCAACCCAGAGGGAACCTTCTCTAGCCATTCCCTTAAAATTTATTGAAGGCTTTCCCTGGCCCCACAGATTATATTACACATCCAGCTGATAAGTTCAGCATATCGCTTTCAAATCATCAACGATGCTCCCCACAAGATTTGCCCGGTGATCATCGGTGCAGGATTCCATACGCAGAGTTTATTCGGAGAGTTTGGACCGCATGAAAACACTAAGTGCAGAATTGGAAGAAGGATAAGGGGAGGCAGTGTTACATCTGCTGCTTGGTGTCACACACTAAAGGTGACGATGTGTTAAATACTAATTGCATTCTGTCAAGCAGACACCCTCGACCGCATTCGGAGAAGTAATCCCTTGACAGAATGAATTAAAACCCAAACCTTCTCTCTGGCTTCCAAATTAACAGGTCTGCAACACGCTCCAAAACATGCATCAGCCATTGATTCCGTAACTGGCAAGGCAGCTCTCGTATTTCAGAGACACACTGGTAGGGATAAGGAGTGGGTCCTTCCAAAGAAGATAGGATCACAAAGTTTGTATCTGCAGCTGACTTAACTAAAAGCAGCTCCGATTCTCTGCGTGGAATAATCCCTGTGTTCACACCTAGGTAGATGGAAAACAACAGAGGCAGAAACATGGGGGGGGGGACCCAGCTGCATTGCAAAATAGGAGGAGATAAAGGGATTTAAAATTCTGACTCATGTTCTCTTTCTTCCTCAGCATGTCCTGACATGCACCTAAAGCCATTTCAAGAACCGTAATGCTCAGGAGCTTAGCTGATCCGGTCATAAAAATATCGATTCCCCCCCCCCAAGCCAACCACACCACAATGACTTTTTTCCTTTTTCAAAATCATTTTCCAGGGGGGTGGGGGAAAGTTCCCCAATGATAACATGCCGCTCCCCGGTATATCATTCTGCTGGATTCAGAAATGAGTCAGAGGGCCTAGAGAGAAGATGAACAATCAAGATTCCCCCTACCCAACAGAGATTTTTCTGCCTCGTTCAGAAGGAGCCAAAGGAGAAAACTTTTTTTTTTGGGGGGGGGGGGCAAACAACACCTCCAGAAGTCCAAGCTATCACCTGCAAACTCTACTAGACAAATGAGCAAAGCAGATTCCCATTGTTTCGCCGCTACAGTCAATTCATCTCAACAGGGTCCGCTTCTGCAAGACTTTATCAACTTCCACAAAACAAGTCAATTAAAAACAACACCCAGGGGAGAAAATTTCCCCCCAAACACACATATACAAACAAGGCTCTGTGCCTCAAACAGAAACATCTCTACTTACAGTTTGGCCTTCCCCGTCGGTCTGAGTTCCAGATTCTTCTCTCCCCAGATGTGGTGTCTTCTCCTGGTCTTCTGCTCCTCCTTTCCTCAGATGTCCCCCGTCGTTGGCCAGCTTCAGCCTCTTCCCCTCAGGTTGTGGATCGTCCAGTTCCTCTCTCCTCATTTTGCCGTCTCTGGGTCTTTGCTTTGCTGCATCCTCCAGGTTGCCAGAAGGAAGAGACATTTCCAAACAAACGTTTGTCCACTTTGCTGGGGGGTTGTTTTTTTTTTCTTCCTTCTTTCCTTCCTTCCTTCCTCTTTGGCCTGGAGAAGCTGCCTTATTAGGGAAAGATTTGGGGGTGTCTGAGAGCAATTCCTCTTTTTCTCTCTGCCCTGATCTGCTCCCGTCTTCTTTTTAAAAGATTTAGCTGATGTTTCAGTGCCTTTGCAAAACCTCTGGTTGCTAACTTCCATTTCTTTAGCTCCCTCTGCTGCTAGCTGGAGCTATTCCATCAATCGCCGTTTAGAACAAGGCAGAATGCAAACTTTAATGTCTCCCTAACAATAACCTTTTGCATATTGATCATGCCTCACAATTATTACTTGGAACTAAATCCTCAGCCCCAGCGTTTATAGGCTCCTTATACAACAGGGACTGGGTTGTTCTGTAGTTTGTATTTTTTTTAATTATGGAATTAAACCCTTAAATATGATCTGGAAGTTAAGGACTATTGATTTGAATCTCTCTAGGTGTGCCAAAGTCCTGCAATTTTTGTTCACCCAGGGCCTATGAGATTTAGCATGTCCTTCATTGCAAGGCATTCAGACAAGGAGGAAAAATATTTAAGTTACCCGTTTCGGTCTCTCACTGAATTCATCCGAAATCCAGGCTCTGCAGTTATTCAGTTGGGTTTAAATGACACGTTGAGCCACGAATGGTGGTTTACAAAACAAATGGCTGAATTCCTCCTACACACTAAGCCACTGAGAATCTGGCCTAAGAAACAAAAAAACAAAACAAACAAACCACTCAGGTGAACCTAAAGAAAAATGCTCATTGTGTAATAGATAAAAGGTCAGACTCCTAAAAGCACCCATGAATAAATAATTCGTCCAAAGTTGAGCTGCAGAAACTAGAATGGAGGAGGCCATTAAAGGAGGACAGGCAGGCATTTCCACAGCTGAAGACCATCTACTAATTAGGCAGGGCAGGGTTTCTCAACCTCAGCAACTTTAAGAATGGAATGCTGAGTGGAATTCTGGGAGTTGAAGTCCACCCATCTTAAAGGTGCTGAGGTTGAGAAACCCTGACCTCAAGCATTATAAAACCAGGTGAAGAGGCACTGATTTCATAGGTCAATATCCTCATTCTCTCTCTAAGAAGAAATAGCATTGATTTATTTACACAGTGGAACCATCTTGAGTCAACTGGCCTGGCCCCCAAGGACTGCTTTGTTGGCCAACTTAGACAACAAGCAATATAGAAGTTTCCCTGAGGACTTGGTTCTCTGGTAGCAAGGGATTGGTTCGCTGGGCCTATATGGTTTCCTGGATTGGTCCAGAACAGTGTTTCTCAAGTTTGGGAAGATGCTGTCTGGGAATTCTGGGAGTTGAAGTCCACACATCTTAAAGTCCTAAAGGTTAAGAAACAGTGGTCCAGAAGGAGGCTAGGAATGGGTAGCACTTCAGTTATAGGACTTTGCATTTTTCCCAGAGAAAATTAGGACCAAGCCACTGCACACGTGTGTCAACCACCAGAGATCTCCCATCTGAAGTTCTCCTACAAGATGAGAGAAATAGAACTCCCTCATGTTGACTATCAAACTATGAACCAATTCTTTTTTTAAAGGTAACAGATTGGTGCTTTATTGTGTTTACTGATTCTTTGGCACCATTTGATTCCCTCCCATTTGGCCCTCACAAAAACTCCATGAAGTAGACACAGCTGAAAACAACCGTGTTCACACAACTTAAGTGACCCAAGCAAACTTCTCCAGAAAGAGGTTCATACGTCTCTCCCAAAAGCATACAAACCAAGTTAGCTAGATCAGTCATCTTTGAGTTCGTTGTTTTCAGTTCTTCAATTAATGACTGTTGCTTCTTTTCTCATTTTTAATCTGCCAGAGTTTGAGTCAAGAACTTGCAGTTGGTTCCTACTCAGCCACACCAACATTTCTTTTTATCCCAAGCAAACTGTGGCTTAATGACTTGTAGACCAAATCACTCAGGGGAATCTGTTGAACACAGTAAGAGGAAGCAGCCTATCTCTCCTCTCTAAACACCGTTGTTGTTGTTTTTACCTTGTTTTAATTTTTGTAAATTTGAATTCACTTTTATATTTAAAATCATTGTCATATGTCTTTCATCCTGATGTAAGCCACTCATGAGATGATGGGCAAATAAATTTGATAAATAAAATAAGACAAGCATGCATTTTTGTGTTTCTATAGCGAAACGTCTCTGGCCTCTGTAATATATGAAGAGAAAGAGGGGGAAAACATTTTGGGAAATAAGGGGCAAACATAACTGGGTTCAAGGTTCAGAATCAGGTTAAAAGATCTACAAAAAGTTGAGGACTAGAGTTTAAATACATGACATTGAAATAGGTTAATCTTTCACATATGTAATTCCCACTATGATGGGAATAATATGATGGGCTGTTTTATTATGTCCACATTTATGTACAGATAATCCTCGACCTACGTCCACAACTGAGCCCACAATTTATGTTGCTAAGTGAAACATTTGTTAAGTGAGTTTTGCCCCTTTTTATGACCTTTCTTGCCACAGTTGTTAAGTGAATCACAGCAGTTGTTAAGTTAGTAACACGGTTGTAAAGTGAATCTGGTTTTCCCATTGACTTGGCTTGTCAGAAGGTTGCAAAAGGGGATCACATGACCCCGGGACACTGCGACCGTCATAAACATGAGTCAGTTGCCAAGAGTCTGAATTTTGATCCCGTGACCCTGGGGATGCTGCAGCGGTCGTAAGTGTGAAAAATGGTCATAAGCCACTTCTTTCAGCGCGGTTGTAACTTTGAAATAACTAAATGAACTGATGTAAGTAGAGGATCGCCTGTAAAAAATTTTTTTTATTATGAATTGTTTATTATGTAAGTGACCTGCTTTACAATGGTCACAACGTACGACTGCAATGGGCAGGCTCCATTACAGCCGTACGCCGAGGAGGATCTTGTAATCATTCTGCAGTACTCCAGTGCCTTTCATAGCAAGTCCCGCTAAAGCAATCATCCCGAGAAACTTTTCCTGATCAATATAAAAAAGCCACTCTCACCGACTTCTGCCTTTTGCGAAGGACGCAACTGCCGGGATCAAATGAAAAGTCGGCAGTCCTCCCCACACACCCATCAAAGCTGCAGAGAGAGTTAATCCATCTAGCAGGGTGCTTTTTCTGACTGCCAAAAGAAAAGGCACTTCAGATCTTCCGCGCCGATTTGCATGCACGAAAACATTTTTATTTTCGGCTTTCCTTTTACTTCCGTGAGTTTCTGCCTCTGAGCTCCACGTTGCATTGTCCTGATTACTTTTTTTTTCAAAAGCCAATAAATATTTCATTAGCGGTTATTAGATTGCTTTATAGTTGACAAGTGGAGATATCAGCCGGGCTGGATTAGATTCAGATAACAGGAGCTTACAACACCTCAAGTATTTTGATTACGTATGCCTGATTTAATAGCCATTTCTTCCTCTCTTAGGGAAACTAAGTCAGAGATTAGCAATTTTTTTAGTCCTCCTAGAGTAGTTGGCAGAGGGTTAGAGTATTTATGCCAGGGGTGGACAACTGTGGCAACTTTACGGCTTGTGGACGTCTACTCCCAGAATGCTGGGAGTTGAAATGCACAGGTCATAAAGTTACCATAATGCCCACCCCTGATTTATATTAGTCTTGCTGCTGTACTTCCAAAACTGAATCAGTTTTCCGCACTGGAGGTATAAAGAACACTCCTTTCATCCCTGGAAACCCCCCATGTGTTTTACAAGACACACACATACACACACACCTCCAAAAGTATTGACTCATCCAAGCCAAAACTATTATGATTTCACTGGTTGCTTCTCCTAGGGTTAGGATGTTCCTCTCTAGCTGAGCTCATCCCTGCTCTGAGAAGTAATGACTTCCCACCGGGTGATCTGAGATCTTCAGAAAAGGAATAAAACAGCTTCTTCTCTCCACAGGCTGTGAGTTCCTCTCCATTTCCATCTGGAGATGCTGCAGAGCGCAGACCCAACCACTTGGGACGATGGCTTGAAGCTACCGTCATGCTCAGTGCCCACAGAAGGAGAGGAAATTAAAAATGTCCTTAGCTGTATCATTCCCCAGTGTCGAATCTTGAACTCATAGAATCGCAGAGATGAGACGGACCCCAACAGTCTAGTTCCAGCCTTTCTGATGAACATTTCGATCATCCATGAAAAATGCCGGTCCTTCCTCTTCTTCAAAACTTCCAGAAGTTCAACTTCTCACAAAATTTAACCAAATTATGTTCCCAGGTAGCCTTGAAATGTTAAAGATACTCTTAGAAGCAAAAGAAAGTCTCTTTTCCTTGGTGTCCCATTCCAAAAATCCGAGTGCTGGTTAAATTTTGCTGTGATTGCATGGAAGTTCAACCCATCTTCTGCCTCTCTCCTTGCCCCTTCCCCTTCCTTCTTTCCTTCTTTCCTTCTTTCCTTCCTTCCTTCCTTCCCCTCCTCTAGCTTTTCGTCCTCTCTTCCTTTTTTCCTCTCTCCTTCTGTTCTTACCATCTTCTCCTCCCTTCCTCCCTCCCTCCCTCCTATATCATCTCAATTTCCTTCCTTCCTTCCTTCCCCTTCCTCTAGCTTTTCTTCCTCTCTTCCTTTTTTCCTCTCTCCTTCCATTCTTACCATCTTCTCCTTCCTTCCTTCCTTCCTTCCTTCCTTCCTTCCTTCCTTCCTTCCTTCCTTCCTTCCTTCCTTCCTTCCTTCCTTCCCCCCAAAAGGAATCACTTTTAGGGAAATCATCACGGATGGAAAACGATGGCGTTGCTTTTATTGAAATACTAGTTAAGAGTGCCAGATGTGAAGTTCTCCCTTTCCTTGTGCCATCATCCTTTCAACAATCCGCATCCCCCCCCCAGCTTTCCATGCTTCTGTGAATTTAGAGTAATAGAAAAATCTGTTCCAAAAAGTAACGACGCCAATAACCCAGCAAGGAAGTTAGGACAAAGAACACCACCAAGAGAAATTCAAAGTAAATTTTTTAAGCATCCTAAGACTGAATTGCAATAAAAGCTTCTTTGCCAGGAGAAACAATTCTTAGAAAGAAACTTCTCAACCTAATATGAACCGCCTCTGTTAGATGACCAAACTAATGACAACAGGTAGGACAACTACCCTTAGAATTGGCAATGAAGATATTGAAGTCACCACAACATGAAAAAGATGTTGAGACACTGGAAAGACTGCAGAGAGGAGCAATGAGGATTAGGGGGCTGGAGGCTAAAACGTATGAAGAATGCATGTCTACTCTAGTGAAAATAATGCTTAGGGGAGACATGATAGCAGGGTCCCAATATTTGGGGGGCTTCTACAAAAACGACAGGGTCAAGCTATTCTCCAAAGCACCAGAAGACAAGACAAGAAACAATGGATGGAAACTAATCAAGGAGAGAAGCAGCCTAGAACTAAGGAGAAACTTCCTGACAGTGAGGACAATTAACCAGTGGAACAAACGTTGCCTTCAAACGTTGTGGGTGCTCCATCAATGGAGGTTTTTAAGAAGAGACTGGACAGCCAGTTGTATGAAATGATATAGGGTCTCTGTTCGAGCAGGGTGTTAGACTAGAAGACCTCCAAGGTCCCTTCCAACCCTGTTATTCTATGTTCTAAATGGTGGAGAGCTTCTGCCTCTTAGGATGAACCATCAAAAGTAAAGCAACAAACAGTCAAGAAATCTATTGTAGACTAGAGCTTGGCAGAGCAGGCAGAAAGATCTTAGAAAAGATACTCAAGTGCCATGAGGTCTCTATAACCACAAATATCGGAACTGTGCAAGTTATGGTATTCCCTATGGCCCTCTATGGAAGTGAAAGTTGAAGAAGCAGGACAGGAAGAGCACTGACACTTTTGAACTTTGATCTTGGGGAAGATTCCTGAGAAGGCCACGGACATCCAAGAAGACCAATGAATGAGTCATCAAACAAAATCAGTCCAGAGTTCTCACTCCGGGCAACAAATGACCAGGCTCAAGTTATCCTGCTTCAGACACATTAAATGAAGGCCCGGTTCTCTGGAGAAGGCTTCGATGCTGGGAAAGGTAGAGGGAAAGAGAAGAAGAGACGGAGCAAGAAGGATGGACTCAGTTACAGTGGCGATGGGGGCACCATTAGAAGACTTGAAAGACCAAGTTACGGATAGATTCTTGTGGAGAAAACAAATCTATTTATGATTTTTCTAGGCTTTTCTATGCTAGGAGTCGAAATGTAATCAATCAACTTAGATTGCAGGCTAACAAATTTGCAGATAAATTCCTTGTGTGTCCAATTCTATTCTATCCTATCCTATCCTATCCTATCCTATCCTATCCTATCCTATCCTATCCTATCCTATTCTATTCTATTCTATTCTATTCTTCTATTCTATTCTATTCTATTCTATTCTATTCTATTCTATTCTATTCTATTCTATTCTATTCTATTCTATTCTATCCTATCCTATCCTATCCTATTCTTCTATTCTATTCTATTCTATTCTATTCTATTCTATTCTATTCTATCCTATCCTATCCTATCCTATCCTATCCTATCCTATCCTATCCTATTCTATTCTATTCTATTCTATTCTATTCTATCCTATCCTATCCTATTCCATTCCATTCCGTTATTCTATTCTATTCTATTCTATTCTATTCTATTCTATTCCATTCTATTCTATTCCATTCTATTCTATTCTATTCCATTCTATTCTATTCCACAGGTTGAGATCTGTCAATCATTCCTCCCAAAAGACAGACTTCAGATCCAACCATTTGGGGTTCAACTGTTTCTTACTCCCCTTCGTTTCTTTTTCCGTGGTCTGTTCTCCTGGCCATATGTCTGCTGCATTTTCCTATTTTGCCATCTGCGTCGACCACTTCCAAATAAAGTACTGACTGTTCCAGCTCTTTGGTTGCATTCATCATTAGATTTCATGCTAGGGAAAAAAACTTCAAAGCTTGTGTCAGCAACAGCTGCTGTGCATTGAAATCAACTGATCTGTATTGCAAAGGAACTTGTCTGAAGGCAAACTCTGAAAGTTCTGCTTTGTTTTTTCCTGCTGCTGCAGCAGAAGTAAGAAAATTTCAGCCAAACAGGCCTGATGTCAGTTGGTTGAAACTTCCAGTGGATGTGCAGAGCTGTTAAGAACCCATCCTTGCTGTGACATGTCTTTCCAGGCGGTGGAGATCAGTCTACAGCCAAATTATATCCGTTTGGCACCTATTTAATTATAAATCCATCCCATCAAAAGGCTACCTCAAAAGCAAGGAATTTCGCATGTGTTTTCATACACAAGTTTCTCTCCTGTGCGCGTTTTGTCTCCTGCATATTTCAGTGAATTGTTTTGTACGCATCTTTCTCTAATATGCCAATTTCAGTACACAATTCTTTTTCCAGAGGGGGCGGGTATGAAATTTCCCTTAAAATACGTATTTTCTATCCCTTCTTACTAGGAGCTATTTCAAACAACCCAGACAACTATAGGATGAAAAGAATAGAATAAGTGCTCCAATATTGATCCCTTGACTACGAGCCAGCCGTGTACAGCAGCAACCAAAAAAGCTAATACAATCCTGGGTTGTATAAACAGAAGCATAGAATCAAGATCACACGAAGTACTAGTACCACGTTATAAAGCCCTAGTAAGACCACGCCTCAAATACTGCAGCCAATTTTGGTCACCACATCACAAAAAAGATGTTGAGAGTCTGGAAAAAAATTCAGAGAAGAGCAACTAAGATGATCGAAGGCCTGGAGACCAAAACGTAGGAAGAACGGCTGCGGGACTTGGGTTTGGCCAGTCTAAAGAAAAGAAGAAATAGGGGAGACATAATAGCAGTGTTCCAGTATTTGAGGGGCTGCCACAAAGAAGAGGGGATCACATTATTCAGCAAAGCACTAGAGGGAAGGACGAGAAACAATGGT
>JALGBA010001765.1:0-268941 GCA_023970755.1 Azemiops feae
GCAGACAGGCAGACAGGCAGAGATAGATAGATAGATAGACAGATAGAATGATAGATAGATAGATAGATAGATAGATAGATAGATAGATAGATAGATAGATAGATAGATAGATAGATAGATAGATAGATAGATAGATAGATAGATAGATAGATAGAAAGATAGATAGATGATGAAAGAAAGAGAAAGAAAGAAAGAAAGAAAGAAAGAAAGAGAAAGAAAGAAAGAAAGAAAGAAAGAATGAAAGAAAGAAAGAAAGAAAGAAAGAAAGAAAGAAAGAAAGAAAGAAAGAAAGAAAGAAAGAAAGAAAGAAAGAAAGAAAGAAAGAAAGAAAGAAAGAAAGAAAGAAAGAAGGAAAGAAAGAAGGATGGATGGATGATAGATGATAGATGACAGATGACAGATAGATAGATAGATAGATAGATAGATAGATAGATAGATAGATAGATAGATAGATAGATAGATAGATAGATAGATAGATAGATAGATAGACAGACAGACAGATAGACAGACAGACAGGCAGACAGGCAGACTGGCAGACAGGCAGACAGGCAGACAGAGATAGATAGATAGACAGATAGACAGGCAGACAGGCAGAGATAGATAGATAGATAGATAGATAGGCAGACAGGCAGACAGAGATAGATAGATAGACAGATAGACAGGCAGACAGCAGAGATAGATAGATAGATAGATAGATAGATAGATAGATAGATAGATAGATAGATAGATAGATAGATAGATAGATAGATAGATAGATAGATAGATAGATAGATAGATAGATAGATAGATAGATAGATAGATAGAGGGAATACCGTAATTTGCATGGTGGTTGACCTTTTTCCCAAGCAAGCTCATTTCATCGATTGTACTGCACTTCCTTCAGCTCAGAAACTGGCAAAGTTATTGTTACAACACTTCTACCGATTGCATGGGGCGCCTAAGCATATAATTTCTGACTGGTGGTGTTCAGTTCACTGCTTAGTTCTGGAGGGAGTTTGTAAGGCTAATAGGGTCTTCTCAGGGCCTCTCCTTGGCTTTTCATCCGAGTACTAATGGATTGGCAGAACGATCCAATGCAATATTAGAACAATACCTGCGTTGCTATATTAATTATCAGCAAACTAACTGGGCAGAGTTACTGACATTTGCAGAAGTAGTGTACAACAATGCAGTACGCAGTAGTACCGGATTTACTCCATTCAAGTTGGCTACTGGAGTGGAGTTCATGCCAATGCCCGATTGCCCCCAGGAAGCCCCCTCTTTGAGCACCCTGAGCGACTGGGTGAACTCATTCCAGCAAGTTTGGAATGACGCAAAGAGAGCCCTAACCAAAGCAGCTGAAAGTCAGAAAAAACAAGCAGATAAGAAAATGGCCCTGCAGGAGACATTCCAGGTGGGAGACAAAGTATATCTATCTACAAAGTATCTAAACCTTGGACAAAGTTGCAAGAAATTAGGACCAAAGTACATAGGTCCGTTTCCCATAATGTAAGTGATAAACCAGGTAACGGTGGAACTGAAACTACTAAGTGGTTGGGGAAAGTACATCCTGTATTTCATTGTAGTTTGTTAAAACCCTATAAAGAATCCACGTTGCAGCTGGTTGGGACGGCAGCTCCCACCCCAATAGTGAAAGGGGGGGGGAACGCATTATGAGGTTAAGCAGATTCTTGATTCTAGAATGCATAGAGGGAAACTGCAGTATTTAATTCAATGGAAGGGGTATCCCATATCAGAATCCAGATGGATGATGGCACATGTACATGCAGATCATTTAGTAAAACAGTTCCATGCTAGATATCCCCAGAGACCGGGCCCGAATGAAGGAGCAAATAACGGACTTTGATTAATGTGTTTTATTTTCCAGGTTACCTTTCTGTTCTGTCCCAGCCTACGCACGTCCTTGTTACTTCACAAAGACAACCCCTCTTTTAACAGTAGACTGGAAAATAAACCTTTTATTTGAGTTACAGACCTGATAATTGTCCCAGAAAAACAAAAGCAACAGAACACTTTTCCAACACTTTTTCCAAAAGTAAAATGGAGCACGAGTCAAACAGGAAATAACTCACAAGCAAAATAAACAGACCATGATCTCTTGACACTGAAGTTCTTTGCAAACGGTTGCCTCCAGCAACCAGCCCTGCCCACACATTCCCTTTTTGTTACGCAGCCCCCAAGGTGTGGCTTCTCACTGCTTTCTCCTCTTTCCCTGGAGTCGTCCCATTGCCTCCCTCTGTCCTACTCATGTGACCTGTCTATGTTTACGAGCGTCTCTGAGGTCTTCCAGCTGTGCTTCCTCCGAGTCCGACTCAGCTTCCCAGCACAGCTGGCTCTCAGCTTGATCACGAGTGGACGGACCAGCCTCTTCATTAGTTTGTAAGTCCTGCAGCTCATCAGAGCCTCCCTCCGACTCTGATGGCTCTCCAGGCCCCTCCTCCTCCTCCTCCTCTGATTCCCCAGACTCAACTACCGGGATCACAGGCTGGCATGGAATCACAACACTTTCCTCTGTAAGGAGGGCGACCTGTCAAGCTATGAACCCGGCTGCCTTTAAGACCGCTGCGTGCCTTTAGCCTGCCTACAGAGCAGGGAGGGGGGATGGAGAAACAGAGTGGAATCCACAGGTGGCTTGTCATTGTGAGAAAGCAGAGAAGTGAAAGATCTGTTTTGGCAAACAGAGAATGCTTCTCACAACAAACAGTTGTGATTCAATTGGACATTGTGACCTGACCGGTCAGAGGAGAGGGGAGGAGAATTTAATTTAATTAACCGCTTCCCGACTTTTCGTCAGAGCTAGCTTTCGCTTTCTAACTTGCTGCTATGATTCAACCCATTAAAGACATTAGAGGACATTTCGACTCCGGTGTGTTTCTTGGTGGGGATTTCAGGCAGAGGTTGACACAGTATTCCATTGTAGCTTACTGAAGCTATACAGGGGATCCACGATGAGACCAGTAGGGAAGGCAGCCCCAGCCCCAATAATGGTAGAAGGGGAAACGCATTATGAGGTTAAGTTCTAGAATCCACAAAGGGAAATTGCAGTACTTGATCCAATGGGAGGGTTATCCAATATCAGAAGCTATATGGGTAAAAGCCCAGCATGTAAAAGAGGATTGTTTGGTAAAACGATTCCACACTAAGTACCCCCAGAAGCCATGACCAGTACAAGGAAAAAATTAACAAGCAATGATGTGTATTGTTTTTGTTTTCCAGGTTATCCCTCCCTTCTAGGGGGCTGGCCTGTCAAGCTATGAAATTTACTGTCTTTAGGACTGCCGTAGTGCTTCTAGCTTGCCTACAGTTACAGGGGAGGGGGAGAGGGGAGAGTTTGGGATCCACAGGTGCTCCCTAATAACAGGTGCTAATGCCTAATAAAGTTTACATTAGAGATCTCAATGTCTCTGAAGTTTTGCTTCATTGGGTTTCTCAGCCTGAATTTGACATTCAGTGCAATTGCAGATCAGTTCCTCATTGCTGAGGTCATGGCAAATGGGGACTCTGGGTCTTTTGCAGCCCGCTAATTTAAAGCATACAGCTGATCTGGTGACAGTCGCCACTTGTAAAGTGTAAATACTTCCATCTTTGTGATCAGAGTTAGTTCCCCAGTCAAAGATGGTGGAATATGTGGCTCTGAGGGGGAAATTCCTAAGTATAGTGTCATTAATTATGGCTTGTGGTCCTGATGCTACTTCTATTAGGCAAGTTGTGAGGATGTCCTTTACTGACCTCCCCCCCACCAGGCAGAAGTTGGTTGTATTTAGTACCTCCCGCGCTGGTGGATTGTTTTCGAACTTGATGTCTAGTGGTCACTTGAGAGGCTTTTTGTGTTGAGGGGATGAAAGCATTGACCACTTCCTCACAATTGCTCTTGTATTGTGGCATTCTGGATAAGACGTCAGCTAAGAAGTTCTTCCCTCCAGGAATGTACTTTAGAGCAGAGCTCCCCAACCTTTCTGGGTTGGCGGCCTGGAGGGAAAGGGAGGAGCAGGGATATGTGTGTGTGTGTGTGCGCGTGTGCAAGTGGGTGCACGCATGGTGGTGGGTGCTAGCACCTGCATGCATACACAAGCGGGCCACGCGTACCTGCGGCAGCACTGGCGGCGGCGCTGGCATCCATGCACATGCGCAAGCGGGCCACTAGAGCCCACACACATGCGCAAATGGGTCACTAGCACCCGCATACATGTGCAAAAGGGCCACTAGTGCCCGCGTGACTCTGGTGGCAGCACTAGCGCCCCCACGCATGCACAACTGTGGCCGCTAGTGCCCGCGCGATGGCTGTAGCGTGAATGAAGAGGGTGCACGCACATGTGCGTGCACTTGCCAGCCATTCCCAAGGCCCAGTGGCCAACAGGCCGTGACCTGGTAGTGGGACACGGCCCACAGGTTGGAGACCCCTGCTTTGGAGAGAAGTTAAAGCGATTGAAATATTGCGCCCATAGAACCTGCTTGGGGGATAATTTCCGAGGGGTTCTAAGTGCCTCAAGGTTCTTATGGTCAGTCCACACTTCAAATGGTATTTCACTCCCCTCTAAGAAATGGCGCCAGGTCAACAATGCCCATCGAATGGCAAACGCCTTCTTTTCCCATACAGCCCATCGCTGTTCTATGTCGGTAAGTTTTCTGGAGGTGTATGCGCATGGTTGTAGGTCTCCCTTGCTGTTTTTTTGAAGAACTGCACCCAATGCAACATCGCTAGCATCCGCTTGGATGATAAAGTGTTCTTCAGGGTTAGGGTGTTTGAGGACTGGCTCTCCCACGAACAACATTTTGAGGTGTTCAAATGCTGCTTGGCATTCCATAGTCCATTTTAAAGGTGGACCGGGATGGGGTTTTACATCCCCTTTACCCGTTTTTAAAAGTTCAGTAATCGGTAGGGTGATTTTCACAAAGGAGGGGATGAACTGGCTGTAAAAGTTAGCAAACCCCAAAAAAGCTCTGCAGTTGCTTGCGACTCTGAGGGGGTTGCCATTCCAGAATGGCTTTGACTTTCCCTGGGTCCATTTCCACCTCTTCATTTGAGATTCGATACCCTAGGTCAGTGGTGGTGAACCTATGGCACACGTGCCAGAGGCGGCACTCAGAGCCCCCTCTGTGGGCACACATGCTGTTGCCCCAGCCCCACCTCCCCCTGCGGCCCCCTCCTCACCAGCAGCCCCCCTGGAGGAGAGTCACCCCCGTGCGCGGCCCACAAGGAGCAGCGCAGCCAAGGACATGGCAGCCTGTCGGGGTCAAGACTCCGCCCTCGCGCCCTGTCGCATGCAGTTGATGCTGCGGGGCGCGGGCGGAGGGCGTGGCTGCCATGGTGCTGCTGGGCCACCTGGACGATATGTGGCAGGCCGTGAAGGCAGTGAGTGGCCCTGCGGGTGGGCGGGGTGGGGGAAGGGTGGGGGTGGGGCAGGGCGGATGGCAGGGTGGGGCGGGGGCAGGGCAGGTTTTGGGCACTCGGTCTCTAAAAGGTTCGCCATCACTGCCCTAGGTAGTCAAGGCACGTTTGGTGAAACTCACATTTGACTAGTTTGGCGTAAAAGTTTGCTTTTAATATTTTTTTGAGCACTTCATGAACTAATCTGACATGTTCCTCCATCGTTTCTGTAAAAATGAGGATCTCATCAAGGTAAACTAGAAACCTTTTGTATAGATGGTCATCTAACACCTCATTTATCAAGTGCATAAACAAGGTAGGAGCCCCCTAGAGACCAAAAGGCATCACTTTGAATTGGAAACTCCCCAACAGGCAATTAAAGGTGGTTTTCCATTCATCTGCCGCCTTAATTCTTACTCGGTAGTAAGCTTTCTGCAGGTCCAGTTTAGTGAAAAATTTTTCCTTAGCCAGGTGAGCTAACACGTCCTTCATAAGGGTGAGTGGATACATGTTTTCCACACAAACAGTGTTTAAGCCTTTGAAATCCACGCACAATCTCAGTGTCCCATCTTTTTTTTTCTTTGTATAACATGCGGGGCAGCCACGTGTGATTCAGCTAGCTGTATGAAACCCCTAGCTAGGTTTTTGTCAATGTATTCTCTTAGTTCGTTCATCTCTCTAGGGGTCATGTAATACATTTTTGGCTTAGGGAGTTTCGCTCCTTGTAGAATCTCTATTGCACAGTCGGTGGCACAGTGAGGGAGGAGCTTATCACACTCCTTCTCACTAAACACCTTGGCCAGATCTTGGTATTCCTTTGGAATGAGTTGGATCCCAGGCAACCACTCTGTTCCAATTTTCAAAGGCTCAGTTGGTTCATTTTCAGCTTCAGTGGAGGTGGCTTTCCTTTCTTGACCATTATGAGTAGGAGGAAGAGGGCCCCTTCCTAGTCTCATGGTTCTCACCCCGTTTTCCCACCATATGGTAGGTCGCCACTTGTCAAGCCAAGCCAGCCCCAGTATCATGGTTTCGGTCATTTTTGGGGTTACCACAAACTGGATACTTTCCCAATGCTGTTCCATTTCCAGTCGCACTGGTTCAGTTAGGTGCATTGCAAGTGACCCTCCAATTAATGACCCATCAACTTGCACAAACTTCATGTCCAGGGGTAAACGTTCAGCTCGGATCCCTAGTTTAAGCACTGTTGCGAGATTGATTAGGCATCAGGTGCAGCCTGAATCTATTAGGACATCTATTTCTGCCTGGGCCCCGGTTTTAGGCACTATACATTTAGCGAGGATAGCAAAGGGTACCTCCTTTCAAGGGAACACCTGCCAACAATTTTTGGACCAAAAAGTGGTCCGGGAGGACCTGCTGCTCCCCTTGCAGTGAGTACAGGCACCTTGTTCCATGGCCTTTCCTTGCCTCATGGTTTTCAGACCTAGGAGAGTCTGTGAGGACCTTCTGCTCTCTTAACCAGGGTCCTCTTTACTGATTCCCAACACCTTCCTCTCATCCGTTGCCCGCTCAGCTCTCACTCTCTCTCCTTGCAGAAGGTCACACACTCTGGCCAAACCCCCTTGCTTTCCAGGATCCACCGGTCACAGCTTGGTGGAGCTAGTAGCGGGCCTGGGTGCAGCTAGGAATAGCACAGAGGGAGTGGGATCCAGCTGTAACCAGAGGAAAGAGCCCTTTACACACACATACACATGCTCTTCCACTCACCATGATTCCCAGAACTATAAATTTGGCAGTACTTACCCCCTTTCCAGGCAGCTGTTGAGTGCAAGACTCAAAAACTCCCTTTACTACCCTTTGCCACGCAGGCAGGGTCCGTGGAGCTTACCCACAGACAAAAGGAGTCTGTTGCTGGCAGGGTGGTGGCTCTCCATGCCCAGTTTAATTTTGGAAGCCAAAGACCATAGTGACAACAGTGTTGGGGTTCTGGGCCAGCTGGCTGACCAGGGAGGTGAGTACAATGAGTTTTATACCTTCTTCGGTTTTGAAATTTAGATGTCTTGATGGGATTTAATGGCGTGTTCTTTGGTGGGGTAATCTTCCTTAGTCTGGTCTTGTAGGGAGGGAAAAAGTTAATCTTCACCCCGGGGAAGGGAGTGAAATAAAAAGCACACCAAAGAAAAAAAAACTCTCCCGCCTCAGCTAGTTAATAGCTCTGGGCAGGCAGCCAAAAACCACTTAACAGGCAGATACAAAGTTGTGATAAGGAAACAGCAGGCATGCGGCCAGCAGCAGCTCTTGTAAAAACAATAGGAATTGACAGGATTAGACAAAAAACAAAAACAGAAACCCATCAGAGAGCCATCTCCGTGTTGTGAGTCCATGCCAGCCTGTGGACCCGGCGGCTGAGTCCGGGGACTCAGAGGAGGAGGAGGAGGGGTTTGGAGAGCCATCAGAGTCGGAGGGAGGCTCTGATGAGTTACAAGACTCACAATCTGATGAAGAGCCTGGCCCCTCCAATCGTGCTCAGGATGAGACTCAGCTGTGTGGGGAAGATGAGTCAGACTCTGAGGACTCACAGCTGGACGTCATTATAGACGCTAGTAAAAGAAGGCAGTTAACTAGAGCAGGTCAGAGGGAGACAATATGGCAACTCCAAGGGCGGAGGAGAAGGCATTGAGAAGCCACGACTTGGGTCTGGTTAATAAAAAGGGAAGGTGTGGGCGGTGCTGGTTGCTGAAGGCAACCGTTTGCAAAGAACTTCAAGGGATCATGGTCTGTTTGTTTTACCGGCGGATTTCTTGTTTAACTCCTGCTCTGTTTTGGTTTTTGAACCAATTATCCGTTGGAAAAGTATTCTGTTGTTTTTGTTTTGGGGAAAAATTATCAGGACTGTATATGAAATAAAAAGGGTTAGTTTTTCCAGCCTACTGATAAAAAAGGGGTTGTTCTTGTGACACAACAAGGACGGATGTAGGCTGGGACAGAACACTCCCTCCCCTGGGGATAGGATTAAACTTTTCCTCCCAGGAAAAGGCCAGGCTAGAAAATTATAAAAACAAAATCCCATCAAGAACCACCAGGGTTTCAATAGCTCAGAAAGGTATAAAAATTGCATTACTTGTCCATCTGGTCAGCTAGCTAGCCCGGAACCCTATTGCTGTGTCACTATGCTTTTTGGCTTCTGAAATAAAGGTTCTACTTTCTGACATCTTGCTTCGCTTTACATCCATTTATTTCAGCGCTAATGGTTCTGTCCCAGCTGGAAAAACGAACCAGAGAATTTTCTTTCCACAATTTTGGCGACCATGAAGAGACTCCCAGCCAACCCAGTGACTGGACCGGGCCCAGAGGGCCACTACTCTGCCAGCAGAAGACCCCTTTTGTCTGTAGGTAAGCCCACGGACCCTGCCCGGGTGGCACAGGGTAGTAAAAGGAGGTCTTTGAGTCTTGGGCTCAACAACTGCCTGAAAGTGGGTAATTACTGCTAAATTATAGCTTTAAGGAATTTTGGGGAGTGAAAGCACATGTCTGTGCATGTCAGGAGCTCCCTCCTCTGACTGCAGTTGAATCCTACCCCATCCGTGTCTTTCCTAGCCTCCCCCAGGCCTGCTGCTAGCTCCAACGAGCTGTGACCGACAGGATTCTGGAAAGCAAGGGGGTCAGGACCTTTTGCAAGGAGGAGAGAGAGAGAGCCAATTGGGCAATGAATGTGGGGAAGGGTTTGGAATCAATAGGAAACCTTGGTAAGGTCCAGTAAGCAAAGCTCAGAAAGGAGGTACGCGTGCTCACTGCTAAGGTAGAGCAGCAGGTCCTCCCAGACTCTCCTGAGTCTGAAAACCGTGGGTAGAAAAGGCCGTTGGAAGGAGGTTCCCATACTCACTGTGAAGGGGGCAGCAGGTCCTCCTGGACCCCTTTTTGGTCCGAAAACCATTGGCGGAGTTTCCTTGAAGGAGGTGCCGTTACTCTGCTAGGGAACCAGAGTCCTCCCAGACCTTTTTTTTTTTTAGTCTGAAAACTGACAGGCGGAGTGGAAAGTTTAGCTGTGATGGAAAGACCTGGCTAGGCCATTTGAACCCCACATCGGAAGGGGAACATGGGAGGTGGTAGCTTGAGGGTCGTGCCCAGATTCCCCCTTGGAGATTTGCTCATGGCATGGGATGAGAGGTGAGTGTCCATCCTAGCCGGCATGAAAAAGAAGTGAGCAAGGAAGATATGTGAGAAATGGGCTTTGTTGAAAGATGAAACCGGGAGACAAATTTGGCCAGAGTGCGGTACTTTTGATTTTGTAATGTTAAAAGCACTTAGGTCTAAGATCAAACCCTGCCAGATACCTTACTGGTACTGCTGGGCAGAATTGTCCAAATCCAGGGTCCCAGCTCTGAGGAGGGAACAGGTTAAAACAGATTCCCTTTCCCCAGATGATAAGGGGGAACCAAAAGTCATGGCCCCCCTTTTAAGCAAACCCATGCCTGGGAGGGGGAGAGACCAACTCGAATACATTTTGATACACACACCATTTTCAGCATCTGACCTAGTTACAGTATATGGAAAAGGGACACCCCCTCCTTCAGGTCAGATCCCCAGACTGTGATCCAGACCTTAAAGTCTATAATAGACAGTCACAATCCATCTTGGGGTGACATGACCCAATTACTGCACATTTTTCTAACTAAAGATGAACTATTAAAATTATTTGAGAAAACAGAATTAATTTCTAGGCAACCAATTATAATCACTCCAGGGCAAGTAGCCCCTGTGCGAGTCGCCTGGCCACTGAACTGTCCTGATTGGGACTATAATGATTCTAACCATTGCAACGAATACAACAGGGCCAAAGACAATTTAATAGAAGCCCTGCAAGAAATAGGGAAGAAGCCCTAAAATTGGTTGGAATTTCAGAGGACAACTCAGAGGGAAAAAGAAAACCCCGACGCCTTCTGGGTTCACCTCCTAGAGGCAGCAGTAACATATGCCCACCTAGATCTAAGCTGCCCAAAAGACCAGAGAATCCTTGCCTCCACTTTTGTCGACCAGTCTGCCAGTGACATTAGAGAGCATTTTCATCACATTGTGTCAAACTGGTCTACTCTGCTTACACCTCATCCAAGACACAGAACTACCCCGACCCGACCTAACTGATGTCCCCTTACTGAACCCTGACTTTGAACTGTTTACAGACAGGACCTCATACATACATAAAGGAAGCAGGGTGATGGGAGCAGCTGTCGTCTGTCTTCACGAGATTGTGTGGGCCGCGCCGCTTCCCTCTTCATATAGCGCTCAGGCAGCTGAACTCGTGGCTTTAATCCAAGCCTGCGAGACTGCGAGGGACTGGTCTACCAATGTTTACACAGACTCTAGGTATGCATTCAGAATTTGCCATGCTACCGGAGCCCTGTGGAAACAGTGGGGATTTTTGACCTCAGCAGGCCAGCCCATCGCCCACGCAAAGCTAGTCTCCAAATTACTGTTGGCTATTCAACTACCCTCAGCAATAGCCATCATTCATTGTAGGGCACACCAAAAGGACAAATCAGAAGTCATCAAGGGCAACCAAAAACTTTAATTTCCTCATTGGTTCATCTTGAAGGGCTGGCAAATGTAGAACTACAAAATGATCTATAAAGGCAAATTCCACCTTTGGGTTGTGATGTTTCCATTCTAGCCTTTAGACCTAATATTCTCTAGTTGCGTTCCATCAAAATATTAACCATGCCTGAACCTATGTAATTTCCAAGTCCAGCCAAGGATTACTAGTGTGGCCATCCCTAAATTGGGATGGTCAATAAATTGCAGAAATCAGCAGGAGCCATTCTGGCATGTATGTTATATTCCCAAATCAGGAATCGTTGCTTCTTGTTTTTGAGAACTACTTTTGACAAATTTCAGCTAGTCCTCAGCTTACAACAGTTCATGTAGTGACCGTTTGAAGTTACAACAGCACTGAAAAAGTGGCTTATGACCATTTTTCACACTTGCAACCGTTGCAGCATCCCCAGGGTCACGTGATCAAAATCTGGACGCTTGGCAATTGGCATGTATTTATGATGGTTGTAGTCCTGAGGTCCTGCGATCCCTGTTTGCGACATTCTAACAAGCAAAATCAGTGGGGAAACCAGACTCACTTAACAACTGTGTTACTAACTTAACAACTGCAGTGATTTATTTAACAGCTGTGGCAAGAAAAGTCATAAAATGGGACAAAACTCACTTAATAAATGTCTTGCTTAACAACATAGATGTTGGGCTCAATTGTGGTCTTATACAGTAGTCTTAAATGAAATGATGAATGAAAACAGCTTAATGAAAACAGCTACTTAGTCTCCATCTCCATTTCCAAGTGAGATTCTGGAAAACTAGGCAAGTATACTGGACTAGCTAAAGTCACACAACATACAAGACCATGCTAAGGTTTGGACAATTTGTGATTCAGTTTGTTATAGGAACCTATATGTGAACTAGGCCAATAGGAGGAAAAATTTTAAATGACTTTCAAAACAAGCTATTATGATACTTGGAGAGAGACAGAAGATGAAAGCTTTGGGCAACGAGAGTTTTACTATGATTGAAGTATGACCAAACTCAGACTTTCAACATAAAGAAAAAAAGGACATAGAAAGTTTCCTCAAAATGAAGAAGTCAGCAAGAAAAGGAAAAGAAGAGACTTTTTAAAAAGAGGATCACAGAAATCAAAGGAAAGCTTAGCACTAAAGTAGGTCTTTTCCATGGTTAAAAAATAATCATGGAAAAGAGGCATAAGTGATGAAAGGAACAGAGAAAGATTAACCACCATTTATAAATGGAATTACAGAAAGACAAAAACATTTGCCAGCGGAGACTATATGGTATTCAGGAACAGAGATAGGAAAGCAATAGGTTCAGGTGAAATCTTCATTTCATTCTTTAAAGAGGCAGGGACTGTGAAAGGGATCTAGGAGTCCAAGTCATCTAAATATGAGCCAGCAGTGTGGCCAAAACAGTCCTAGGTTGCATTAACAGAGGGATAGAATCAAGATCACATGAAGTGTTAATACCGCTCTACAAAACCTTAGTAAGACCACACTTAGAATACTGCATCCAGTTTTGGTTACCCCATTTTAAAAAAGATATTGAGACTTTGGAAAGAGTGCAGAGAAGAGCAACGAAATTGATTAGGGGCCTGGAGGCTAAAACATAAGAAGAACAGTTGCAGGAATTGGGTATGACTAGTCTAGTGAAAAGAAGGACTAGGGGTGACATAATAGCAGTGTTCCAATATTTGAGGGGCTGCCACAAAGAAGTGGGGGTCAACCTATTCTCTAAAGCACTAGAAGGCAAGACAAGAAGCAATAGATGGAAACTAATCAAGGAGAGAAGCAACCTGGAACTAAGGAGAAATTTCCTGACAGTGAGAACAATTAACTAGGGGAACTAGGGCTTGCTTTCAGAAGTTATGGGTGCTCCATCACTGGAGGCTTTAAGAAGAGACTGGACAGCCACTTATCTGAAATGGAATAGGGTCTCCTGCTTGAGCAGGGGGTTGGACTAGATGGCCTACAAGGTCCCTTCCAGCTCTATTTTGATTGATTGATAATATGCCGACGCAGCTGAAAAATGGGCTGCTACTCAACCCCTCCCAGCAAGTACGATGGCCCCAGCTTTAAGGGTAGACACAGAGGTTCCATACAAAGATTTCCTAGAGGAAGGGGAGGCGGAACAGTGGGAAAAGAAGTTTGAGGCAGTATATAAGCCTTGTCCAAGATGAGGGAGTTGTTGGATGATTTCCTGGTCAAAAAGCAGCCATTTCCCCTTTTTTCCCCAAAGAAAAAAAAACCTCTCCCATTTCAGCTAGTTAATAGCTCCGGGCAGGCAGCCAAGAACCACTTAACAGGTGGATACAAAGTTGTATATTTTTTATATACATTTTTTAATTGATTAGCAAAGAGTTCATCTATTTCTTCTGCTTGGTTGGGTGGCCTGTAGTATACACCTATAGAAATGTCATTTTTTCCCTTTGGATTCTAGGAGGTTTTCATCCTTGGTTTTCTGTATTTCTGTAGAGCTGTAGTGATCTTTTGTATATAATGCAACTCCACTGCCTCTTTTGTTAGGTCTGATGTCATGGTTCCGATTAACGAAACACTTCAAAGAACTTCCAGGCATTGTTTATCCTAAAAAGTCTTTAATCGTGTAACAAAGTGTCAGTACAGCATGGAGGATGCCAAGATCTGAATTCCCCTCCCCTGAGCACATAATATTCCAGCCTATTTCCCTCCTCTTATTTGCAGTCATAAATCACGTTCTCCAATTAGTTTGAAGGGCAAAGTTTCCCTTCCCTTCTGTAGCCCAGCCGGTTTCTTATCTTAACTAATTACCACACACATTCTTTCTCCTCCCTTCCCAGCATCATCTAATTTAACTCTAAAAATACCGCACAGCTTATACAGAGAGTGGCTGCCTCTTTATATATTGTCAAAGCAAGAACATCCAATATTAGCAGCATTGACATCCGGCCCCCCTTACAAAAAGGATAGATCCTGTATGTAAATAAAAGCATATGTCAGGGATTATCTATTGGTTTGTTGGGGTTTTTCTCATGAAACTTTTTGATGAGTCGGTCAGCCTTCACATCGCTAGATTTCACCCAAGTAGCTTCAGAAAGCGAGTACCCCTTCCATTGTACTAGGTACTGCAATTTCCCTTTAAAAATTCTAGAGTCAAGAATACGTTTCACTTCATAGTGAGTCTGACCCGCTACTACGAGGGGCCCGGGTGCCTTCTTAGGGGGAGGTCTTAAAGTGGAGCCCCGACAAGGTTTTAATAAGCTGCAATGGAAGACAGGGTGAATTTTCCCTAAAAGCCTAGGGAGTTTTAATTCTACTGTGACCGGGTTGATGATCCTCATGATGGGGAAAGGCCCCAGGAATTTCGGTTCTAATTTCTTACTGAGTAATTTAAGGCGTAAATATTTAGTCGACAGATAAACCTTTTCCCCAACTTGGAATGTTCTTTGGGAAGCCCTCTTTTTATCAGCCTGCTTTTTATAGGTCTCGGAAGTCTTTTTTAATGCAGTTTTCGTGTTTCTCCAAACTTCTTCCCACCCCCTCACCCCTTGATCAAGTGTCTGGGAGGCGGAGGGCACCTGAGGGTATTCAGGTATTGGGCTGAACTCTTTTCCTGTGGCTACTCTGAAAGGCGTGTAGCCGGTGCTGCTGTGAACAGAATTATTGTAAGCCACCTCGGCGAAAGGGAGGAGGTCAGTCCAGTTTGTCTGTTGGTAGGACATGTAGCATCTGAGATATTGCTCCACCATTTTGTTAGTGGATTCTGCAGCCCCATTGGTAGCCGGATGAAAAGCAGATGATAAGCCTTGAGATGATCCAATTAATTTAAGGAAACTCCTCCAAAACATCGCTGTGAACTGCACCCCTCTTGTCCGAAATTATTCGCTTAGGGGCACCATGCAGCCGGTAGATATGTTTCAGGAACAATTTAGTCAGTTGTTGGGCAGATGGGAGTCCTTTGCAGGCGATGAAATGAGCCTGCTTCGAGAACAGGTCTATCACAGTCCAGATGACAGTATTTCCTCTACTTTCAGGTAGGTCTACTATAAAGTCCATAGCTATTTCTTCCCATGGTTGAGAGGGGTCTGCTACTGGTTGCAGTAGCCCAGGGGGTTTCCCTGGAATTCTTTTCATGGTGGCACATATAGTACAACTCCTGACATAGTTTTCCACATCTCGTTTTAGCCCCAGCCACCAGAATTGCCGGTGGATGAGGTGTAGAGTTTTTAAATATCCAAAGTGCCCAGCCTGTTTTACATCATGGCTGTGTTTGAGAGCATTAAGACGGAGGGCTTCAGGCAGATACAGTTTCCCCCCCTTATAAGCCAAACCATCTCTGCATGTTAGGGAGGTTTGATTATGTTTGAACCATTGATCGGTGAGGAGCTCTTGTTTTATTTTCTTTACCCCAGGGTCATCAGGATTAGGGACCCTGCGAGGCATGAGTTGAGCAGCAGTTTGTGGACTGGAGATAATTGCCTCATTAACCTCTTCGCGTTCGCTTTTGTACTGGGGCAATCTCGATAGCGCATCAGCTAGGAAGTTTTTTCCTCCCGGTATGTATTTTAGAGTGAAGTTGAAACATTTAAAGTACTGTGCCCACCGCACTTGCTTTGGGGACAGTTTGCGAGGAGTTTTCAGTGCTTCTAGATTTTTGTGATCTGTCCATACTTCAAAAGGCACCTTGCTCCCCTCTAGATAGTGTCGCCAGTTTAACAGGCCCCACCTAATTGTGAAGGCCTCCTTCTCCCAGATTGCTCACCTCCTCTCGCTTTCAGTGAATTTTTTGGAGGTGTAGGCGCGGGGTTGCAGGACCCCACTTTTGTTCTTTTGCAGTAATACAGCTCCGACTGCCACGTCGCTGGCGTCAGCTTGAATTACGAAGGGCTCCCCTGGGCAGGGGTGCTTTAGGACCGGCTCAGCAGCAAATAGTCTTTTTAAATTCTCAAAAGC
Organism: Azemiops feae; assembly: GCA_023970755.1. Classification (NCBI taxonomy): domain Eukaryota; kingdom Metazoa; phylum Chordata; class Lepidosauria; order Squamata; family Viperidae; genus Azemiops; species Azemiops feae. Next base: position 15,826 of record JALGBA010001765.1, read on the forward strand.
TGTTTGACATCCCATCGTCCATGCTAGTGGTTGGCTCGGCCGCAGCTTTCCTCCTCCTTTGCCTGTTTTGAGTAGTTCTGTAAGGGGTACGGCAATCTCGGCAAATTGCCTGAATGTCAAGAGAGCTGGAGGCGGAGGCAAGCAGAGGCTGCCTCTTTTCTATCCCTGCTCTGGATTGGGGAATCCAGTGGGCGGGCGGGGGTGGGTGGGGGCTGGCCGGAGCCTCAAACATCAGCTTTTCTTTCTCACCCTCACCTCGAAGCAGCCTCTGGAGGTGGCCTGCACTGCCCCGTGGGTTTGCTGGCTTTTTCTTCCTCTGCAGAAGAGCGGGAAAGAAAGCTGGGCATCCCGAGACGTCACTCGGTGGGGGAGGAAGGTTTTGGAAACTGCCTTTTCATTTACATTCATCATCAATATTGTAATCCGTCCCTTTATTTTTCAAAAAAAATATTTGTATTTACCACGATTAGCCTCCTTGAATGCTGTCGTGGAAAAAATCCATGAAAAGACACAAGACAGCACATTACAAACATCTCACTTTAGGAATCAGAGGTTTATTTATTGAAATTTAGAACACAAAGCAATCACATACATACTTATACCCATTGCAATGAGGACCAACTTTGGACTAGCAGTCATAGCAGTGATGGCTAGTGCCAAGTGGACTCGAACCATGTCCAGACTCAATCTTTTATACCTTAACTCATCTTAAACCACAGACAGATGGTCAGCAACCTTGCACTTTCTGCAGACTTTCTGCTGATCATAACTTTCCACATACCCATGTACATCTGAACCCACACCCATCAGCTACTTTCAGTTCCCCATTTCTCACAGTTCCAGTCCTTATTTGAAACAAGCAAGCTTAGCAAAATCATATTGAGTAAAGTACAGTTGCAATTGGGATTACAAATAACTCCTTCAGATTGTAAAACTAAGCACAGCACAGACTTTGGTTCAATACTTTTTCCATGAGGCCTGATTTAGCTCACCTGGGCCTAAACCTTGCATAGAAGAACAATAGCCAATATTTTCATTTCTCACAATGCCAATGGGAAAGTGCGGTATGAATTCTGTGCATGAGCTGTGGAAATACAGACACTCACACCCTCAAAGCTCACAATGCTTCCTTGCTCAGGGCACACCACTGCTTTACAGGTGCATTCAACTTCACGGCTCAGCTAAACTGTTCAGCTGCAGCGGGCTGCAGTTCCCATCACCTTCAGGTAGCCTGGGCGATGGAAAACTTAGGCCAGGCTCCTCACAGCTGAAGCAATCCGGCTCGTCCAGGGTCAGGTTGGCCGTTGTGGGAGGCATGGTCCATCCCCGTCCTCCAGCTCCACTGCACATGTGGGATGAGCCTCCCGTGACGGATTGCTTCAGCTATGAAGAGCCTGGCCTAAGGTTTCCATCGCTCAGGCTTCCTGAAGGTGATGGGAACTGCAGCTCCTGTGCCATTGTGAGAAAGTCTCATCAATCCCTTACAAACAGCATTGCCTGCAATTCTCGTTACAGAGAGAGGCTGCGTGTTGCTTCTAAGCATGTGCTTCCCATGATCTTCCAGGGCTTGATTATGCAAAGGCAATTTGCTCTGGAAGGGAAGCGGGGAAGAAGTTTCTGTTGGGAGAGGTCCCGCCCAGCAGTCAAAACTTCAACGCCACACTCCAGACATGCCTAAGCAGCCACCAATGCACGCACACATAAACGCATTGCAATGTTGGGCAGGAGGACAACTGCAAAGGGCATGCATGGAACCCCACATCTCCTGGAGGCTCCAAGCGCTGTTTTCGGCGCCACTCGGTTTCCCACCCTACCCACCCCACATCTCCCGCCAGGCTGGTCTGGTGGGCAGGATTGCCTTCAGCATTCCCCACCACTGCATTGGCAGCTAGTGCTGCCCTCCCGAGAGGCAGCATGGTGATTGGTCGCCGGCCATGTCATGAATGGGGATTGATCATCCCCCAAACCCTGCCGCTGTCAAAGTGGATCTGGGTGCTGCGCTGGCCGGCCAGGCACCTAAGCACCACCAAAAACAGCAGAGTCCATGTGCATGCGTACAATGTGCTTGCCCTGCATCAGCCATGCTCTCCACAGTGCGCTGCAAGTGGAGAGGAAGGGCTTCCTTCCTTCCTCCATGCAGAGATCGCTGGTCCACACTTTCTCACCACCCTGCATCTGCCCGTGTCTCCCTTCTCCGTTCTGGAAATGGCAGCCCCATTTTATGCCGCTTCTCCTACCGGCGTTGTATTCCTCCTTCATATGGAAGGACTCTAAGCTCTGGGAAAACTACACCAGCTGAAGCTGGGTGAGGAAGGCCAGGCTCCCCTTCCCCAATGGTTCTGCAAAGCCCTTGAGGTTTTGCGTGGAGGAGTGGATCCGCTTCCCACAAGGCCAGCCCTGCCCTGCCCGTGCAGATGTGGATGAACTCACACATACCGGTACACTCAGCTTCTTACAAAAATCATGCAGTAGCTACCGTATCCTCAGCTGATCAGGAGAAAAACGTGTCTGCTCTGGATTTTATGGCAGAAAAGCGAAGGGGGGGGGGTGGGGCAATTTCAAAGGCCCTGGAGAAAAAGAGCAAAGCTCTTCTGTTTGCTGTCTGAAGTGGGTGCTGAGGCCAACCCTGTGGGAAGCCTCCACTGCCGCTGTGCATCAGCTGCGTCTGCCACTGGAGGGGCTTTCTTTGATCCCTGCCACCCCTGCCCCGTCCCGTCCCACAGACCACCTGCCCGGTGGCGGCTGCCACCTCCTCCTCCTCCACCTGCCCCTTCGGTCTGATTGAACTTTTTTTTTTTAGTCCCACAAACTTCTTTTGTTTCCCTGCATGCGGCGGCAGAGAAATGTGATGGAGCTGGAAAGCAGGTTAACAAAGAAATGCTTGGGGGAAGCAAGGGCACCTGGGCAGTGGTGCGGCAAGCTTTCCAGCTCTGTGGCGGCAGAGAAATGCAACGGAGCTGGAAAGCAGGTGGCAAGGCAAACCCTCCAAGGGTGCCAGGTGTTGAAACAGGCCCATCTCTCTCCATCAGCTGCCCAGGCCCACCGGAGGGAAGGCCAGCATCTACTGAAACGCCGCAGCATACCGGCTCTGGCAGGGAAGGGGCAGCCAGCATGGGCACTGCAGGCAGGATGCCCACTCGCTTCAGCACCCTCCCTGACCCTCCGAGGCTTCGCCGGCACTTTGGCCCTGGGCTGCCACCTCCCTGTTCACCTCTCGGGTGGGCTGGGCCAGGAAGGCGGCCCCTCACCATCCCCAGGGCAAAGGCCCTTCGCTCTGCCCAGAGGAACATTGGCCTGGCTGACCCCGCCTCGGCGCCCTTCCTGCCACCACCCAGCACAGCTGTCCCAGGGCTGCAGGGGCTGGCCTGGCATGGGAAGGGCATGTACACCCCCCCCACCCAAACTCTCTCATATCAGTAGTTGGTCCACCCCCACGCTCCAAGGTTGGCCCAATCGCCGCTGTGCTTTGAAGCTCTGCGTCTCCACCCCATGCACAGGACACACCCTGCTGTTTGTACCAAACTTCATCCCTCCCCTCCCCCGCATGCTTGCCACCTGCTGTACATGGGAAAAATAAGACATCCCCTGAAAATAAGACCTAATGGGTCTTTTGGTCCCAAAAAAAATAAGACCCAGTCTTATTTTGGGGGAAACATGGTAGGTTGTAAAGGTTGTGAAGATTGCCCCCCTCCCCCCCTCAAATTTAGTTTAAAGCCCTTTTGATAAGATAAGCCAGTCATTTTCCAATTATATTTTTTCCAGTTCTTGTGAGGTGCAGTCCCTCCCTTGCCAGGAGCCCTTCATCTAGGTAATGCAGACCATGGCCTAGGACAGGGGTAGGCAACCTTGGCTCTTTTATGACTCGTGGACTTCAACTCCCAGAATTCCTGAGCCAGCCATGCTGAGGGGAAAGGGAGAGGTTTCCAAGCTGAGCCATGCTGGCTCAGGAATTCTGGGGGTTGAAGTCCACGAGTCATAAAAGAGCCAAGGTTGCCTACCCCTGGCCTAGGAAGACAAAGTTCTGTTGACGACACTAGTTTTTAAGCCAGTGGTTCGTTTCTAAAATCCTTTGCTCCCTCATTGGATGTTGGCCTTTTGTTGGAAGTATAGATGAAAACACCACTTGTGCTCCTAATTCTTTAACTTTCTTTCCTAGCTGTTCATAATCTATTGTTATTGTTTTCAGATTCATTGTTGTGTCATTGGTCCCCACATGTAGGAGAAGAAAGGGGTAGTAATCCATGGGATTGACTATTTTAGTAAGGTTCTCAGTTACATCTTTGATTTTTGCTCCAGGGAGACAACATACTTGCCTAGATTGACTGCCTGGTCTGCAGACTATAATTTCTGTTCCCCTAGGATTGACTCTCCTATCCCCAATATTTGCCTTCCCCCCCCCCCCAGGGAACTCTGAAATACTTTTCTTCCTGTTGCAGTAATGCTGGGTTGTGCCTCTTTTTTTAGAAACTATTGGTGAATGCTCTTTTATAGTTGTCTGCATATTTTCTTCCAGGGAGAGGCTATGAAAGCAATTGTTCAGTTCCAGAGGGGCTTCATTGGAGTGGGCTGGGCTAGATAGTAGGGGCTTTGCTCTTGGTTGTTGTTTTCTTCTAAAAGTGACATGTTTCCATCATTCTTGCTCTTTAGGTACATATGTAGGCTCGTTTTTTCCAGAAGCTGTTTGTTCCCTGTTGTTTTCAATTTGGGTGTATTGGTTTTCTTCTTTATGTTCATATATGGGGTCATTTTTTCCAGAAGCTGTTTGCTCCCTATTGTGTTTTATTTTGGTGTAGTTTCCTTCTTTAGGTTGGGATTTCTCGCTTTGTTCATTGAGTCTCAGAGTAGCTAGAGTTGCCTCTAGACCCTTTACTTTTTCTTCTAGTAATTCAAGTAGTTTATATTTGATACATACATAGTTCTGTGGGCATAAGCTGAAACATATGCCACACTTTGCAAGTCACTTTAGTGTCAGTCTCTATTTCCATGACTTTAAAAAAATTTTTAATAATTCAATATTTTCCCTATTGTGAATTTTTAGTTTATAATAGTTTACAAGAGTTCTTGACCTTTTGTTCTCTGTCTTGAAAAATTCATTGCTATCTTCCCTGTTTTGAAGTGTCTGTCTCTTTTTCCATCGTTTATTTTTTCTCTTAACTCGTTAAGAATTTAAAAATTCTAATGAATTAAAATAAGTAAACCTTTTTTCAATTTTTAATTGAAAATATTTTAAAAATTGAAAAAAATTAAAAAGTTGAAAAAAGATTTTTTAAAAAAATTGAAAAAGAAATTTAAAATTGAAAAAAGAATTTAAAATTAAAAATGATATTTAAGAGTTGAAAAAAGAAGATTAAGATTTGAACTGTATGGTATACTGTATGGTATACTGTATGGTATAAAAAGATAATACAAGGTAGTCCACAAAAATCGACAAAATATTTAAAACTATTTAAACAATTTTAAAAATATTCTAAAAAAATATTGCAGTCTCTATTTGTAATCCACAAAAGAAGGTAGAATGATATTTGCAGTTCAGGGCAATTAAAGTTTACCATTTAGGCAATAAACATTTACAATCCGGCAGTAAAACTTAACAATAGTTGTAAACAACTTTTTAAAATGTTCACTCAGTTTTCACAGGATCATTCAAATATTTTTTAAAATGTATTCAATTCATTCATGATTATTTAGTTAGTAAAGACTGGAATCTTTATAAATCCTTATAAATATGCAGAGATTGTCCCCGGCAATAAAAAAAATTACAGGGTTAGCAGTGCATGTAACATAGATATGTGTGTGCAAGCAAAATCAAGCTTTTAATAGTGAGTGCCACACAAAGTGCACTAACCAAACAGGTGGTAAGAAAATAGGGGAACTCAGGCACCACACAGGTTATGTAGAAAGTAAACACAAGGTCAGTCATAAAGGACTCAAATGTCTATACACCAATGCACAGAGTATGAACAGTAAACAGGGTGAGCTAGAAATTCATGTAAATGAGGGCAGATATGATATTGTTGCCATTACGGAAACATGGTGGGATGAAACCCACAAATGGAACACACAGCTAGAGGGATTCAAATTATTTAAAAGAAACAGACCAAATAAAAGAGGAGGTGGAGTTGCTCTCTATATAAGAAATAACTACATCTCTACAGAAATAGAGCACAACAATGATGAAAACTGTCTTGAATGCATTTGGGTCAATATAAAAGGGGGGGAAAATGACATTGCCATAGGTGTATATTACAGGCCACCCAACCAAACAGAGGAAATAGATGAACCTTTTGCTAGTCAGCTAACTAAGGTATGTAGGAAGCACATCACAATAGTAATGGGGGACTTTAATTACCATGACATCAACTGGGAGACAAACTCTGCACCAAGTGGAAGATCAAACAGATTCCTGACAAACCTAGCAGACAACTTTGTCTCCCAAAAAGTAGAGAAGGGAACTAGGGGATTAGCCATATTGGATCTAATCCTTACTAACAGAGATGAAATGATAGAAGGTGTTGAAGCCACAGGAACCTTGGGGGGGAGTGATCATGCAATATTGCAATTCAACATTCTGGAAGCACAAGCAATAGAACACAGTCAAACTAGAGTCTTGGATTTTAAGAGAGCTAATTTCAATAAACTTAGAGAGAGCTTGGGAACAATTCCATGGATGAGAATCCTCAAGGGGAAAACAACTCAAGAAGCTTGGGAAATTTTGAAAAGTGAGATTATAAAAGCCCAGTCTAGCACAATACCAACAAAGAAGAAAAATAACAGCTCTCAAAAGAAACCAGCATGGCTGCATAAAGAACTCTCTGATAAATTGAAAGATAAAAAGGACAAGTATAAAAAGTGGAAAGGAGGGGCACATAACTAAAGCAGAATATCAGCAAATAGCCCGAGCCTGCAAAGATGAAGTGAGGAAAGCTAAGGCTCAAAATGAACTAAGGCTTGCGACCAAAGTCAAAAATACAAAAAAAGCTTCTTTCAACATGTAAAAAACAAGAAAAAAGGTGAAGGAAATGATTGGTCCATTAGAGGGGGAAAGTGGCAAGAAGGTGACAAGCAACAGGGAGAAAGCAGAACTATTTAACTCATTTTTTGCATCTGTCTTTACACAAAGGGAAAAAACAGTCCAACCTATCAAAAACAGTACCATAAAAAATAGATTAGAAACACAAGTTAAGATAGGCAAGAAAATGGTAAGTGAGCACCTGTCCAGCCTAGACGAGTTCAAATCATCAGGACCAGATGGATTACACCCCAAGGTTCTCAAGGAACTGGCAGATGTGATCTCAGAACCACTGAACTATATTTTTCAAAGATCCTGGAGCACTGGGGAACTACCAGAGGACTGGAAAAGAGCTGAAGTAGTTCCCATCTTCAAAAAAGGGGAAAAAATAGATCCAGTAAACTACAGACCTATCAGCCTGACCTCAATACCTGGGAAGATTCTAGAGAAGATAATCAAATAACAAATCAACGAACACCTAGAGGCAAACAAAGTCATTACTAAAACCCAACACGGGTTTGTCAAAAACAGATCATGCCAGACAAATCTTATTGCATTCTTTGACCAAGTGACAAAATTAGTGGACCAGAGGAATGCTGTGGATATAATTTACTTGGACTTCAGTAAGGCATTTGATAAAGTACATCACAACCTACTACTTGATAAGATAGAAAACTGTGGGTTAGACGGCATCACCACCAGATGGATTCGTAGCTGGCTGACCGGCCGTACTCAGCGTGTGGTCCTCAATGGAACTACATCTACATGGAGGGAAGTGTGTAGTGGGGTGCCCCAGGGCTCTGTTCTGGGCCCAGTGCTCTTCAACATCTTCATCAACGATTTGGACGAGGGGATAGACGGGGAACTCATCAAATTTGCAGACGACACCAAGCTGGCAGGAATAGCCAACACTCCAGAAGATAGGCTTAAGATACAGGAGGATCTGAACAAACTGGAACACTGGGCGCTATCCAACAAAATGAAATTCAATGGTGAAAAAAGTAAAGTTCCACATTTAGGCAAGAAAAACCAAATGTACAGGTATAGTATAGGGGGTACCTTGCTCAATAGTAGCAACTGTGAGAGGGATCTCGGAGTCCTAGTGGACAATCACTTAGATATGAGCCAGCAGTGTGCTGCAGCTGCCAAAAAAGCCAACACAGTGGTTAGGCTGCATTAACAGAGGGATAGAATCAGATGACGTGAAGTATTAATACCACTTTACAATGCCTTGGTAAGGCCACACTTGGAATACTGCATCGTTTTGGTCACCCACGATGTAAAAAAGTTGAGACTCTAGAAAGAGTACAGAGAAGAGCAACAAAGATGATTAGAGGTCTGGAGGCTAAAACATATAAGGAACGGTTGCTGGAATTGGAGATGTAGTTTAATGAAGAGAAGGACGAGGGGGGATATGATAGCAGGACAAAGAAGCAATGGATGGAAACTAATCAAGGAGAGAAGCAACCTAAATAAGGAGAAACTTCCTGACAGTTAGAACAATTAACCAGTGGAACAACCTGCCCAGAAGCGGTGAAGCTCCAACACTGGAAGTTTTAAGAAGAGACTGGACAGCCATTTGTCTGAAATGGTATAGGGTTTCCTGCCTGAGCAGGGGGTTGGACTAGATGACCTCCAAGGTCCCTTCCAACTTTATTATTATTATTATTATTAAAAACAGATCTGCACTTTATTCATTAGAGAAAGAGAGAGGGAAAAAGAACACTCATGCAAACAGATCTGTATGTAATTCATTTTACAATTATGTCTGTGTAAGTATGCTCTGTTAATGGTAAAAAAAACTATGCAGTCAATATTGAAGAGAAACTGTTCAGTGTATATAAAGAAAATTTTCTCAATGCTGAAAAACTTTGTCAATGCTGGTATTTTTCAATGTCATCAGGAGAACAAAGGAACTGTAGTCTGATTACGCTACAAAGCAGAACTCACCAGAATAAACTTTGCATCCAAATAAATTTTTGATTTCCAAGACTTCTCTTCTCTCCAAGTCCAGTCTTTTCCTCCATTCACTTTTTTTTCTTGTGGTTGTAATTCTGTGCATGTTTGGGTTTTTTTTTAAGGTTTTTAATTAGATTATTCAGGAGAGCCACACTTCTGCATGTCTCCCACCATCTTCTTTAGGGTGAGAGGAACCTTGGGTGTGAGTGACCACATCATATTGGAATTCAATATAATTGTCAAGGTTCTGACTGACGAATCATGCCAATAATGCAAACACAAGCAATAGAATATAATCCAACCAGTGTCTTAAACTTTAAAAGAGCTGATTTTAACAAACTCAGAGAGAGCCTAAGAAAAATTCCATGGAAAAAAATCCTAAAGTGGAAAACAACTCAAGAAGCATGGGAAACTCTGAAAAATATGATCACAAAAGTCCAGTCCAGCACAATACCACTGAAAAAGAAAAACAAGAAATCCAAGAAGAAACCAGCATGGTTGCACAAAGATCTCTCTGATAAACTGAAAAACAAAAAGGATAACTACAAAAAATGGAAAGAGGGACACATAACTAAGGCAGAATATCAGCAGATAGCCCAAATCTGCAAAGATGAAGTCAGGAAAGCAAAGGATAAGAATGAACAAAGACTTGCAACAAAAATCAAAGATAATAAAAAAAGGTTTCTTTCAACATATAAATAACAAGAAAAAAGTCAAGGAAACAGACGGTTCACTAAAGAGAGAAGATGGCAAGGAAGTAATAGGCAGTAGAGAGAAAGCAGAGCTGCTTAACTCATTCTTTGCATCAGTCTTCACACAAAAAGAAACTATAGCCCAACCTACCAAAAACATAACCGTAAAAGACAGACTAGAAATAAAAATTAAAATACACAAGAAAATGGTAAGAGAACACCTGTGTCAAGGTTCCGACTGATGATCCCAACGTAGTAAGCACAGCTGAGACATTCCAATCTCTAATGCAAAATTTTATTGAGTACAGCATATCGGCACTGATGAATAGAAAATCAGCTCTGGCGAAAATGGCGCCAGAGCAGTAAATTAAAAGTGTAGAACCTCCGTTCTCCTCTGATAGTGCAGGTCACATTCCCCAATTAAGTGTCAGACATTTGTTATGAGAAAAGTCTTCAGTTCCCAGCCAAATGGTTCTCTGATGACCTTGGTTTCCAGGCTGGACCGTTAACAGGTATGCTGACCACTCCAAACATCCCCCCTCCCCCCTGCATCTGTAGGCAAGCTAAGAAACAATAATGGCTGAAGCAGAATAATGTTTCTTTGATGCTTGACAGGCTGGCCCCCTAGAAACTGGAAGGAACCTGAAAAACAATAAATACACATTACTTCTCTTGCGAGGGCCCCAGTTTCCGGGGATACTTATTATGGAATTACTCTATTAAGCGATCCACCTTAACATTATGGGCTTTTGTCCATCTAGCCTCCGCTATCAAATAGCCCTTCCATTGGATTAGGTACTCCAACTTCCCCTTGTGGATCCTAGAGTCTAGGATCCATTTGACTTCATAATGTGTCTCCCCTCAAGCACACACTATTATCGGGCCGGGGGCTTCTTTCTCAACTAGCCTCATCCTAGATCCCTGAAACGGTTTCAGTAGGCTGCAGTGGAACACCGGGTGTACTTTACCCAGTATTCTGGACAGCCTTAGCTCTACTGTAACCGGAGTGATGACTTTTACAATGGGAAATGTCTCTATGTTTTTTGGACCTAGATTTTTGCAAGGTTGTTTCAACTTTAGATATTTTGTAAACAGATACATTTTGTCTCCTACATGGAACATCCCTTGGGGAGCTTGCCTTTTATCTCCGTGTTTCTTCTGACTCTCGGTTGCTTTGTCTAAGGCTTTCTTTGCATTGCTCCAGAAACTCTGGAACAAATCTACCCACTTGGCTAAAGTTCCCAAGGAGGGAGGTTCCTGAAGGCATTCTGGCATAGGTGTGAATTCTAGCCCTGTGGCCACTTTAAAGGGAGTGAAACCTGACTTTCGGCTTGACGTCGCAGTTCCGCGGACACAGGAAGACGGGGCTCCGTCTTTCGCGCCTGAATTCGCTCCGCTGGGGGACCCTGGAAAGGGTTGAAAGTCGCCCCGTAGAAGCGACGAGCAAGGAGGGGACCCCCGTTTGATCGCGGGAGGGTGGTGGCCCTTCTGCTTGATCTGGGGAAGCCCTCCAAACCGGCGGGGGAAGGACCGGCCATATTAATATGACCAGTCACAAAGCTGCTGACAGCCGAAGTCAAAAGCACCACCAAGCAATTTGCAAGCACCGCTGATGAAACTGGGTGAGACCTGATCCTCTCTTTAAGATTCTAAGTTTTATTTCCTGAAAAAGCTGCCCAAAGCATTTTTTCCCCCTGTGAGGAGAGAGGGAAGGGAATTTTTACCCCACCCTCTAAGAAAAGCGGCGACTAACTACCCAGGGGAAACAGCAACCATAAGATTAATTTTAATCTAATTGGATATATATTCTTTTGAAACTTGGGGACTAAAAGTGTTCTTTTTTCTTATTGGAGACTGTTGTTTTTTTTTAAAAAAATAAGACTTGAAAAACCACCATATAGGTTTTGGACTTAAAAAGCTATAAAACGGCATTGGTGACATCTTGTGGCGAATTATGGTATTACAATTTGTTATTGCCTAAAAGAAACCTGGCTTGAAGCCCAGACTTCAGATAAAATTTGTTTGGCCTTGACAGTTACTAACTTTGAAAAACCCAGCTGCAAAGAAGGGATTTCTGGGCTGCTTATCTGTGTGGCAGGGATGATGTACTGTTTTGGAAGCTGGCCTGCCTGAACTATGAATGTAAACTTTTACTGACTTTCAGAACTATGCTTGGGGAACTGCTTTCCTATTTCCCTGAATGAGAAGCATATATTATTACACGAGATGATGGAACACCTTGCATTATAAACTCTTACTTGATAAACAATTTCTATTATAAAGACCACCTATAAAACCACCTATAAAACGTGAAACAGATGTCCCATACCCAGCTACAAAAGACAAAAAATATTTTTAACGTTTGATTCTAAAGTCTTCAACTTAACATATTGTTAAGAATATATGGATGAAGAGGCTTCCGGTTCCGGTTTGCAGCGCTGGCGGACGCGCGGAGAGACCGTTCTCCCCGCCATCCAGTTTTCCTTCTTCAGGAGACCCTGGAAAGGGTCGAAAGTCGCCCTGGAGGGGTGACTACCATTGGGGAGGTCTGTCGCTAGATTGCAGAGGGGCTACAGCCTCTCCGTTTGATCTGCGGCAGCTCCTCAGGACCGTAGAAGAAAAGAGCGGCCAATAATAGTTGCACCAGCCGAAAGCCCAAAGCACTACTAAGCACGACGAAGCAACTGGAGGAGTTGGGTGAGACCTTATTTTACCTTCTCTCTTTCCCAACTACTTTCCTGTAAAAATCTTTGAAAAACCCTTTTCCCCCAGCTTAATTCCGCGGCTTCTGCCTACTCCGGGAATATAAAGCCAAGAAACAAAAAAAAAAAAAGGACAATAAGATTAAATGACCACATACCTGGACTTGTAACATCTGGATACCTGGGCTCCCTAAAAGCTCTGTATTCCTACAAAAACTTACTGTTTTACTTCTCTGCTAAGCTGAAAAAAAAAGGTAATATTCTTTTTTTCCCTTTCCTCTCTTGAACTGGATAAAAGCTCCATTTTGTATGTTACTGGGGACATCTTGTGGTGAAATCTGGTATAGCAAGTGAAAAAAAAAGCAATTTTTTTCTGACTGGGAGACTCCTGAGACTAAAATTTGTCCTTGACAGCAACAAAAAGATAAGAACTTGAAACAGCTGGGCGGTGAAAATATCTCTTTACAGTGGAGGTGGACAGTTATTGACTTTTATCAAAAATAGCCTCCACTGAAGGACTATTTGTAAACATCATAGAAATGGAGAAACACCACCCACAGCTTAATGTCAAACTTATACTTGAAAAAATCCTAGAGGCTACTGAGCTAATAAATTCCAGAATGGAAGACTTACGTGCCACCTTAAAGCTACAAAACGCAGCGTTAACCTCATCAGATGAACCTACATCCCAAAAAGCAACAGAAGAGGAAGGAACTAACAACAAAGTGGATTTTAAAGAATGCCAGTTACAATCTACTCAGAACTCCGACACTCAAACTTTGACCTCAGTTAAAGACTTTACAAATACAACAGCAACAGAAACTGAACAAAGCAATGTTAAGATGGAATCTGCAGAGGACTTACATACACAATATACTGAGATTCTAGACAATCCAGATGATCCAAAAACAACTACAACACTGAACATGATCTTTCATCAGCTGAAACCAGAAGAAGAAGACCAGCCTGAACGTATGATAAATACTTTAACTCAAATATGGAGATTTAAACCATTTGGCCAACAATTTAATGATTGTGAAGGGACTGGCTTCCTTGATAGGCTGATGATTGGATGGTCTCCCCTGATTCAAATGATATATGCAGGAATGAAGGGAGAGCCACTTGAGGATCTAAAAGCTCTTTTATGGAAGCCGGTTTGGCACAAAAGGAAGACCAGAGTCAGACTTAGAAAGATGGTTTTCTTTATGCGATACTTAATGGAAGAGCTTTAAATTTTACGTAATGAGATAAGGAGATTTTAAAAGATATTATCTGATTTAATATTTAGGATTTATATCTATAAGGGAAATAAATTAGTTACTCAAATAATTGTTTTGAATTATAAATAGAAGATGGATTTAGAGGAAAAAAGTTATTTTATGAGTAAGCGATGATATTAGAATGAGAACCAGAATATGATTGTGAATAAACTAAGAATTTACTGGAATAAATAATAAGTGTATTTTTGACATGATATTATTTTGTATGAACTAAGGGAACCATGGGCTATCCGAAACTTAAAGATTATGGACACTAAGCTAACTGGAATATTGTAATTGAAACCAGACAAAAGTTAAAAACAGGACCTGAAGACATGTAATTTAAAAGTTGTTTATAAATGTTTTAAATGATTGAGTTATAACTAGCAATCTATTAATTTGAATTTGGTATAATATCTAAGGGAAACAGAGAGGAAATTCTTGATGATGTAAACTGATATATGTATGGATAAGCATGTTATTGGACTATGTATTACCCAACCACCATGTTGCTTCCTTAAATATCTGAAGTTTTGTAAAAATGGAAAATTAATAAAACTTATTTCAAAGAAAATATGGATGAAGATCATGTTGAAATCAATATACGAAACTATCCTTTCAGCTTGTGATAAAATAAGAAGCAACACAAAGGAACAATGTTCTAGCTTAAATATACAAACCCAGATCTTGATTACAAGTAAAGAAGTACCAACGCAGAAAACAAAAGGAAAATTGGAACAACTAAACGCTAAGACAGAGGACCCAACTGACCAACAGACCCAGCCAACTGAAAAATCAGAAAATGGAGCGACAACATTGAAAATGGAAAAGACTTTTCACAAATCAAGAAATCAGAATATATTTGAGGAAAAGGAAGAAGAACAGATTGAATGGAAGATAAAGTTATCAGAACAATTGTGGGAAATTGGAGTAACAGGGAGGCAGTTTAATGAATACCAATGGGCTTGTTCTTCCAAAAAAACTTCAACCAAATGGTCTTTCTTATTCCAAATAATATATATAAAAATAGAGGGAGAACTATTTGATGATTCAAAGGCACTGACATGGAAGGTTAGCTGGCAAAGGAAGAAAGCCAGAGTAAGGCTGAAGAAAATAATGGCATTGACTTATTAGAAGGGATATTATATTACCAATTAGATGGTTGAATATGGTGGAAAATAGATAACTTTTAGAAAATAGAGTAACATTATAATTGAATAGGTAAGATGTGTAACAAGACTATTAGACTTTGGTATGAAAAGGGGAAAAGGGAGAAGTTGAGATAAGGGAAACTTTGGTCACCTAAATATAAAGTACTTGGAAATCATAAATAATAGTGTTTTCTTGAATATTGATGGGAAATTAAAGTTTTTTTGGGGGGAAAGGCAATAACAGGACATTGTTTATACAAGGATATTAAGTGCAAACGCAATCAAGATATGTATAGGCTAAAATTATCGATAAATGTAACAAAGATGTTTCTACTTAGTTGAAAATAAGAATTGTGTTTGCCCAATATGAGATAACAGATATTATTGGAAAGAGAGAGGAAGTATTTGATGTTCTAATATTAGACTTAAACTAAAAATTTATGTATATTACTGAATTATTGGTTAACCCAGACAACACCTATAATGGTTTTGATTTATTAGGGGATACTGTACTACCAATTAGATGATTGAACATGGTGGAAAATAGATAACTTTTAGAAAACAGAGCAATATTATAATCAAATAGATAAGATGTGTAACCAGAATATTAGACTTTAGTATGAAAAGGGAAAAAGGGAGAAGTTGAGATAAGGGAAACGTTTGGTCACCTAAACATAAAATACTTGGAAATCATAAATAATAGTGTTACTTTGAATATTGATGGGAAATTAAAGCCTGAAAAAAAAAGCAATAACAGGACATTGATTGTATACAAGGATTAAGTGCAAATGCAATTAAGATATGTATAAGCTAAAAATTATTGATAACTGTAACAAACATGTTTTTATTTAGTTGATAACAATAAGAATTGTACTAGCCTAATATGAGATAACAGATATTAATGGAAAAAGAGGAAATATCTGATGTTGTAACATGAGATTTATATTAAAGATTTATGTACACTATTGAATTATTGATTAACCCAGCCATCACGTTGCTTTTTAAATATCCAATTGTAAAATGAGAAAATCAATAAAATATTATATATATATAAAAAGGGAGTGAAACCTGTGCTACTGCGTACTGTGTTATTATATGCCACCTCAGCGAATGGCAGGAGTCCTGCCCAGTTAGACTGCTGGTAGTTTACATAAGAATGCAGGTGGTGTTCCACCATTGCATTGGCTCATTCTGCGGCCCCATTTGTACTCAGATGGAAAGCTGAACTAAGCCCCTAGGAGGACCCAATCATCCTTATAAGCTCCCACCAGAACCTAGCAGTGAACTGGACTCCTTGGTCTGTGATGATGCACTTGGGCACCCCATGTAGTCGGTAAATGTGCTGCAGAAACATCTTTGCTAGCTTCTGGGCTGAGGGGAGTCCAGGGCACACGATAAAATGGGCTTGCTTGGGTGGTTTCTGGTGATGTTGCGGTAAAATGGGCACAGGGGAACGAGGCTCCGTACTCCATGCCTGATTTCTACCCGCTGGGGGGTCCAATAGGACTGAAAGTCGCCCCGTAGAGGCGACTGGCCAAAGGGCGAAGCTTTGCAGATTGCGGGCCAGTGGTAGCTGACCCACTTGATCCAAAGAAGCCCTCGGGACCGGCAGGAAGAAAGGCTGACCGCACCCATGCGGCCAGCCAGAAGCCGCTGATTGTCAGAGACAACGAACACAAACAAGCGGAAAGCAAAACAGCTGATCTGGGTGAGACTACTTTCCTTACCTCTCTACAAGTGAAAAATACCGGTTCCGGAAAAAGCGCCCAAAAGCAAGAAATCCCCAAGCTTTAGGGAGGGGGGAATTTTTTTTTTCTCTACCGCTCCCTCCTGAACTATAAGCGGCGGTTTAAGCTTTGGGGGAAATTAAAACTGACTTATAATAACATTGTGAAGATAATTGAGGGACAGAAGAAGAATATTTTGGTAAACTTTTGCATTTATAAATCTTTTTTTTTTATTCCTTGTTTGGAAACCATTGGATTTTAACTTTCTAAACTTTTTAAAGTTTGGTGGGAATGGACATCTAATAACATCTAGTGGCAAAACTAAGAACTACATTTAGCCTTGCATTATTAACCTTATCAAGCTGTTATGACTGGAGCCTCAGAACTTGGCTAGATACCCAGACACCGCTTATAGTTTAAACTTTTTGATGTCCTTGGAATCTATAGTCCTGGAAATTGTGGCTGGAAAAGAGAAGAATCTTTTTGGATTGCCCTTTTTTACAGGATGGATTACAATTGTAAATAAAAGTTGTTTTGAAGTCATCTGACTTCCCTGGATTACAAATACAGCTTGACCTGGAATTTTTACAAGCTGTTTTGAGACAGAGTGAATAACAAGAAACTTCTACTAGCAGAACACTTTGGATTACAAATTTTGGTATATTTTTTCCTTTTTTTCCCTTTTGTTCTTTTGTTCTTTTTTTATTATTTTTACTATTTACCTCTCCTATTTGTTAGGAGTCTATTGGATTACAAATTCTGATTTACTTGGTGGATTATAAAGTATGATTAAAAGATAAAGATGAGCGTCCCAAATCTATCTAAAGCTGTAAAAAAAAGTAACTTCTGCTCCCTCCTCTGCTTCTGCAAGTCCAGTTTATCAAAGATCAATTGATACAATGCTCCAACAAGAAAATGCTAATAACTTCCAAAAAGGAACACAAGCGACACTACAAGTAATCCAAGAGGCAATCAATCAATCAATCAATTTATTATTACAGCCAAAGGCCAACACATAAATTAAACGTTCAAATAAAACAAAACTAAACAGAACCAACACAAGAAGATGTAGCAATATATTACAATTAATGATGTAATCAATGGGTGACCAAGGTCTGCCTAGTTTTACAGACAGTATAACAAAAACTAGCTAGGTTCAGAAAAACTGAATCATACTGACCTGACAATAAAAATACATTGAGTATAATCTAATGCTGGACCTGGGGGAGGAGCCAAGATGGTGGACAGGCAGCAAAGGCTGTAAAGAGCTCCTCCAAAAGTAAAAGCTTTCATTTTTATTTTAACTTTTTAACCCTTTTTAACACTGCATTTTAACCTACTTTTAATCCATTTTTAACCTATTTTAACCCATTTTTAACCTATTTTTAAATCTGTTTTAACCCTTGTTTGACTTTTTATAATAGTCAAAGACTTTTTATAAAGGATATATACTGGAGAGGCTACCATTGTTTTACCTACAGTTTAACAACTCTACAAGCCAGGATTACCAAGAATGGGGAAAAGGAGAAAGAGACAGTGTGTTCACTCGGCAGCACAGAGTTCTTCCAAGCCACTGAAGCAGCAGAAAATGGAAGATTTCGCTGCAAATAGACAGTTTGCTCCAGTAAGTAACTCATCTGTATGTGACTCATTGGAATGTGATTTACAAACTGAACTTGAAAGCAAACAGCATAGAGGACGTTGGAGTGATAGAAAAGCTGTTAGGCAATCTCTGAGCCAGCTGCTCCGCTGTGAGTATACTCAGATTGATTTATTACATGCAGAGTGGTTGCCAGCAAGAAGGCAATGTATGCGAATTTTGTTATCCTTCAAGCAGTCCATAATTCCCTCAATGCTTTTTAGAATGAAGCACTTCCTGAGCAGTTTTTTAATATTTCCAATACATGTCTTCCGCTCAGGGAACCTGCGCCCACTCCTGGTTCAGTCTCTCCATGAGGGAACTATTGCTTTAAATCCAAGCGGCAACAGACCTCATACTGATAAGTTTGAAGCAGGGGCAGCTGAATCGACCTTGAGAAAACAGAGAAGTAATCCACAGAGTTACCCACAGTCACTGATTCTGCTGAGGGTGTGCCAGAAGAAATGTTGATAGACTTTAACGATGTATTGCCAGAACCTGAGCAAGCTAATAATACACAGAGACTGGATGGTTTAAAAGAAGCATTGACAACAACTACTCAATCTAATGCATCAAATAACAATTATTATAACTATCCTCCAACAAGTGCCCCTATGGAGAACTTGAACTGACTATATGAAGGCCAGTGCAAGAAAAACACTTTAAACGTCATGTCATGGAATGTAGCCGGGTGGTATCGATTTAGAGGCGTTAATCACTCTGATCCTCTGAAAGGTAAGGATATTATATTGGTGCAAGAGACTGTTGATGATCTCCTGCTTAATGGCTATTATTCATATAAGCTGGAAGCAAGGCCAGGCAGAGGCCCAGGGAGACTAAAAGGAGGGCTGGGTATATTTATTTCTACCAACTTGAGAGCAGAGTCCACACTTATTACCCCTTTAAACCATTCAGCTATGGCCCTTCTCCTCAAATTGGACTCAGTCCTGCTTTTGATAATTAATGTTTATCTCCCTCCTTCACTAAGAAAAGCTGAAACCACTGCTGTATGGCTGGTGTTGGAACACTACATTAATAAACAACTCATGGAATACCCAAATGCCAGGGTCCTACTAGGGGGAGACTTTAATGCCAGATTGGGACCAGATGATTATACATTATTCATGAAACATCATCAATACCCACCATCAGAGGTCCCTATACAAACCAACGCCCCCCTCATACAACTCTCTAAAGACATTAGAGCTAACTATGCTGGCCTCTGTCTTGCCAAGTTGGCAAATAAATTTAACTTCTTCATATCTAACAGCTCATGGCCTGGTGACTATCCTGGCGAGTTTACATTTATGTCAGGGTCCAAAACTAGCACCATTGATTACATCTTAACTTCTATGGACTTAGTACATTATATAGAAAATTTTGAAGTCCTGCCTTACCTAGAAAGTGATCATCTACCTCTGTGTATATACATGAAGCCCTTTATCAGGCAGATACCCTCCAAGGACCATTTTATCCCTGCAATCTCTACAGCAGGCCTAACAAGATGTCGGGTCAAATGGACCCAACAACTCGATCAGAAAGTAAGGAGAGCCCTAACAGAGGATAATTTTCAAAAAAATCCGCGCAGCCTTTATATCAGCCAACCCGACTCAAGACTTATTAGAACTATATAAAACTTTAGTTTATGAGCTACAGCCATTATTAGCACATGACCGAAATTTCTCAGTTAAGAGGTCCTGTACCGCCTCCAAACCATGGTTTGATAAGGATTGTGTAGAAGCCAAGAAAGCCCTTAACTTGGCATACAAGGAGTACAAAAGCGAGACTGGATATGGCAATAAAGCAATTCTTAAACAGTTACTTACACTCAAAAAACAATTCAAGCAATTGATTGCATTCAAGAAGAGACAAGACACAAGGTCTTCCTGGGAACAGCTCATTGTGGCAGCAAAGCAAAAGAACTCCTCCTTATTTTGGCGTCTAATAGCTTGCCACTCTGAAAGAATCTATACCCCATTAGACTGTCATATATCTCCTATAACCTGGGAACTTCATTTTCGGAGAATGTATGAAGACCCCTCCAGCGAGAGTACAAGGTCTATAATGAAGGATTTACCTGAGTGGCCTCCAGTTTCAGAGTCTGAAATTAAATCCCTCATTGGCCAACTCAGGATCGGGAAGGCTCCAGGAGCTGACTTCATTTTGGCTGAATTACTAAAGAATAATATGGAGTGGTGGATACCCGTCCTGGCAGCGCTATTCACCTATATTGATTCCACCGGCCATGTCCCAGAGGATTGGGGCTTGGCAATTGTGGTCCCAATTTATAAAAAGGGAAAGAGAGATGACCCTGCCAATTACAGACCAATAAGTCTGCTAAATATAATCAGCAAACTGTATTCCAAACACCTTCAAAATAAATTAAAGGAGTGGCTGGATCTTGAGAACCTGATTGCCGAAGAACAAGCCGGCTTTAGAGAGGGGAGAGGCACCATAGATCAGTGCTTAGTTCATCATTTGATTGAAAAATATGCATCAGATAGACCTGCATCATTATACGCTGCCTTTATAGATCTTAAATCAGCTTTTGACACGGTTACAAGGACTAAGCTATGGGAGAAGCTGGAAGCTGCCTCAATTGATCACAGACTCCTCCATCTGTTACGTGCCTTACATACCAAAACATCCCTCAAGGTGAGGTGTAATATGCAAGGGTCTCTCTCGAGGTCAGTTGAAACTCAAAAGGGGGTTAAACAGGGGTACATTTTGGCCCCCTTGCTCTTCAATTTTTACATAAATGATATGGTAAAATGGTTAAATAATCCAAATTACCACCCCCCAAAAAATAGGTGACCGAAGCATTGCTCTGCTGCTCTATGCAGATGATGCTGTGATTCTCTCCAGAATGCCAGTTGGCCTTAAAAGAGCCTTGCGAGCCCTTGTCCAGTATTGCAAATATAATAAACTGGACATAAATTATGAGAAAACAAAGGTTATGGCTTTTGCAAAAAGGCCAAAACAGTACTCATGGCATTTAAATAGCCACAAAATAGAGCAGGTAACCACCTTTAAATACCTAGGGGTGGTCATCCATGCCACTGGCTCACAAAAAGCCCATGAAGAATATGCGGCTGCCTCTGGCCAACGATCAGCGAATGCCATTCTTAAATTTTTCCGCACAAAGGGAGGACACTATGTTCCAGCTGCAATTAAGCTCTTTCTGGCCAAGTCGCTAGCACAGCTTCTCTACGGAACCTTGCTCGGACCCTCAGCTTCATGTTTTACACCACTGGAAAGAGTTCAATCCAAATTTATCAGAACAATTCTCCAGATGCTGCGCTGTGTCCCAAATGCACTTCTGTGCCTGGAGACAGGATTGATAAAAGTCGAAGCAAGAATCTGTATAGCTTCCTTAAACATCTGGCTAAGGCTTAATTGCTTTCCGCAAGGCCTTGCTACATTAATTCTTCAAGATAAATTCTCCTCTTCATGGATCAAGGCAGTCGATTCCAACCTTGCCAAACTAGGCTTCTCGTCAGCCTCAATTCTCAAATTGGACTATGACCAAGCAAAACAAACCTTGCGTCAAAGGGTAGAGGACATAGAGAGGCAAGCGGACTTAGGTATAGCTCCGCTGTTTCTGGCTCCAGACTCTATTAGATACGTGGTTACACCTGCCAGGTATCTTAGTCAGTTGGAGTCAGTAAATCACCGGAAAGCATTCTCGTTTGCACGGTGCCATGCGTTTCCATCGGCCGTCCTGTACGGCAAGTATAAAAAGACTCCATTGGCAGAAAGACTCTGCTCCTGTGGCTCAGGAGAGGTGGAGACCATTGGACACATACTCCTTCGATGTTCCTTCTACAAAGCTATTCGGAAAAACCATATCCTCCCCATAATTGATAGATATCCTGGTCGTTTGGAAAGTATTTATCTCCAGTGGCTGCTTAAAGATGAGCAGGTAGTGATCACGGCGCAGGTGGCTAGATTCTGTGCAGCAGCACTGGGGATTCGCCAGAAACATAAATAAACATTTTAGATCTTTTTAATAATCTTTTATCATCAATTTTATTACGTGATTTTATCCAGCATTAGACTATAGTCAATGTATTTTTTAAAATCTAATGCTGGATAAAAACACATAATAAAATTAATTATAAAAGATTATTAAAAAGATCTAAAATGTTTATGTATGTTTCTGGCGAATCCCCAATGCTGCTGCACAGAATCTAGCCACCTGCGCCGTGATCACTGCCTGCTCATCCTAATCCAAGAGGCAATTGCTACTCACATGGCAGCTACAACGAGAAACCACGAGGAGATGAAAAGTGATCTTGATAAAATGAACCAAAAAATTAATAACATGGACTCTCAATTTGAAAATTTCAAACAGATGGTTACAAAAAACCAACAAAGAATTCAAAAAATAGAAGATAAATCAACTGAGGTTGACCAGAAATTAGAAGACTTAAAAGATGAAAACTTCACTTTGCATTAGCACATCAAAAGAAAAGAGGAATAGCTCTATACACTAAACAAACGATGAATCCTAAACAAATTTATGCGCATGAAGAGGGAAGAATATTAATGGTGGAAATAATGATGGATCAAAAACAAATACTGATGGTAGCAATATATGCACCAAATGATAAACAAAAACAATTTTACCAAAAATTATATAAAAAAATATTAGAATTGGACTATCAAAATCTTTGTATAATGGGAGACTTCAATGCCATAATAGATGTAACTTTGGACTATAAAAGCACTAAACAAGGGAAGAAAGGAAGAAATATATTACCTAAAGCGTTTTTAAAAATGGCAGAAGAACTCTGTATCCAAGATATATGGAGAGAAAAAAATCCAAATAGACATAAATCATGGTCTAGAATTGATATGATATGGACATCCTCGGAACTTAGCACGATGATACAAGAAATTGAGATAGAGACTAATATCTGGGCAGATCATAATCCAATAAAGATGACTTGGAGAGGAGCCAAGAAAAAAATTAAGATGGTCGTTGAACAAATCTATATTGAAAGAAAAAGAATTCATACAACTAGCGACAAAGGAAATTGACTTTTTTTTCAAAATAAACATGAAAGAAGAGACATCGCTTCAAAATGTGTGGGACACAGCTAAAGCATATTTCAGAGGGTTGGCTATAACTTATACTGCTAAAAAGAATAAAGAAAAGAAACAACAACAGTTAAAGTTGAAGGAAGAATTCAGAAAATTAGAATCAGAATTACAAATAGATCCACAAAAGAAAATACTTAAGAAGCAAATGGAGATAATAAAACATAAATTAAACCTAGCTGAGATGGAAATAATGGCCCAACAGATTAAAAGGGCTAAACAGAACTTTTTTGATAATGCCAACAAACCGGGGAGATGGTTAGCATATAGACTGAAAAAAGAAGAAGAGAAAAAACTGATAAACAAGTTGCAAGACTCAAAAGGTGAATTACAGTTTCAAAATGATACAATTAAAAAAAATATCAAAGACTATTACGAGATACTTTACAACACACAGGAAATTTCAAAAGAAAATATACAGCAGTATTTAAAAAAAAAGCAGACTTACCAAAAATTTCAGAGAATATTCACAATATATTAAATGGAAAAATATCAATGATGGAGATTACAGAGGCTATAAAAAGGCAAAAAAATGATAAGACTCCGGGTCCAGATGGATTACCTGCAGAGCTTTATAAATCATTACAAGATATACTAAGCCCAATATTGAAAGAACTGTGCAATGAAATACTTTTGGAGGCTAAAATACCAAATACATGGACTGAAGCCAATATTACCCTAATACCCAAAGAAGACTCTGATCTAACGCAAATAAAAAATTATAGACCAATATCGTTATTAAATGTAGATTATAAAATTTTTGCCTCAATAATAACAGAAAGTCTAAAGAAATTTCTGACTGAATTTATACATACAGACCAAAATGGCTTTCTACCTAAAAGACAGATAAAAAATAATTTAAGAATGATTCTTGACGTGTTAGAGTATTATGAAATTCATCCAGGGAAACAGATGGCTTTAATATTTCTTGATGCACAGAAAGCGTTCGACAACATAAACTGGCAACTAGAGGAAATGGATTTTGGAGAAAACTTTATAAATGTAATTAAAACAATTTATCATAAACAAACAGCCAAAATAATTGCAAATGGAGACTTTAAAGAAAACTTTGACATTAAAAAAGGCACAAGACAGGGATGCCCACTATCTCCATTATTATTTATACTAACACTGGAAGTATTGAATAGAAACATCAGACAAGATATAGAAATTAAAAGACTGGAGATAAAAGATGAAAAATATAAACTACAAGCATTTGCAGATGACTTGGTTTTTATATTGGAAGAACCACTTGAAACAAGCACTAAACCTATGGAGAAATTAGAAGAATTTGGAGAAGCGGCAGGGTTGAAAATACACAGAGAAAAGACTAAAGTGCTAACTAAAAATCTAACAGAAAAACAAAAAAAAACCCAGCAAAAAAACAAATCTTCAAATAGTTAAAAAAGTCAAATATTTGGGAATTTATTTAACAGCAAGATGTGCAACAATAAAAGAAGACAATTATGTAAGATTGCTAAAACAAATAAAATTGGATTTGGAAAAGTGGAAAAATTTACAACTTTCAATGCTGGGGAGAATAGCAACAGTGAAAATGAATATCTTACCAAAAATACTTTTTCTATTCCAAACGATACCTGTAAGACTGGGAAAAACCTTTTTTGATGAACTAAATACAACAATACTGAAATTTATCTGGCAAGGAAAAAAAGCTAGAATCAGACTGAAAATGTTACAAGAAGCGAAAGAAAGTGGAGGATTTGGACTGCCGGACTGGACGTTATACTACCAAGCAACTATATTAACATGGCTTAAAGAGTGGATAATGCTCAGAGATAAAAGACTATTATACCTAGAGGGGCATGACCTACAACTTGGTTGGCATGCCTTTCTGTGGCATGGGAAGAATAAAATTCATAGATACTTTTATAAGGTTCTCCTCTTAACCTCACAAATTTCCCTGCGCTACTCAGGAATTTTGAAGAGCCAAAGAAACTCCTGAGCTGAGGTTTCAGCAAGAAAACAACTTTATTTTGATCAAAACAGAGTCGGGTGACCTCTTCCCCCTTCGTGGCTGCTTAGAGGGATGAAGGCACACCCAGAAAAGATTTCTTCCACTCTTTGTACCCTTTCAGAACAAAGGTTGCTTCTCTCTTTGGTTAGTTTCCATCCATTGCTTCTTGTCCTCCCTTCAGGTGCTTTGGAGAATAGCTTGACTCCCTCTTTTTTGTGGCAACCCCTCTTACTAATAATGTTTCTTCCATTTCTCAAGCTGTTCAGGCCCTCCATCATCCAGGATTGGATCATCCACTCCATCCCTTCCTTCCTGGTGATTGGGTACTTGTCAAGTCCTGGACTGATTCTGGCTCTTTGGCTGAACGCTGGAAAGGCCCCTTCATTGTTCTTCTCACTACTCACACCGCGGTCAAGGTTGCTGGGATTCATACTTGGATTCATCACACCCGCCTTCACTCTTCTTCCCCACCACCCAAAGCTGAGGACCCCCAAGTTGCTTGGACTGTAGCCCCTGGTGCTGAGAATGACCTTGGGCTGAAACTTTTGTTTCAACGACAACATTGACCTGTATGCCGGGACGTTTTGGTTGCTGCGATACCTGTGCCCGCCGGGCTTCTTCTCGAGCAGTTTTCTCTCACTGTCTCCCTACCTACTTACGTCACAGACATCGCTCCTCTCTCCCTTGATTGCCATCTTGTTCTTTGTTTGGATTGTTCATTTCTTCTTTTCTGTTACTCTATGTTGTTTTTCTTTTCATACTCCATGTTTCTCTTTCTTTCCTTCTTTCTTCTGTGGAGCTTGATCTTCCCTTACGTGTGTGTGTGTGTGTTATGGAAAGGGTGGTCAGGTTCTGGCCATGGTCAAGGTATGTGACATGACTATGGGGACAGCATGTGCTGCTGCTGTGGATTAGAATGGGTCTGATTGTAATCGTACACATTGCTGGGACCCTCCAAGCATGAACTCCTCTGTTGCTTTGCCACAACCGGCGCCCCCCACTATATCTGGGCAAGGATGGTCTCCTCTTACCCATGGTTGGGAGAGTCCGGACGCTGGCCAGGACAACCCAAAAGCCCCTTCGCGAGTATCTCAACCTGGAAAGATAGCTCTATGATTTCAGCCAGGTGTTCCCCAAAACAATGATGCCGGACCTAAAAAGGGTTGTTTGAACAATAAAGCCAAAGGTAAGGCAGCATCCAACATGCTGACACCAGGTGAAGACAGACAACAAGAGGGGGTCATGACATTTTTGGTTGACAATATGCAAGCACAACAGCCGCCTCCTCACTCTGATTCTGGGGAACCTAAGTTTTTGCCTGAAAAGCCTGAGGAGCTACAGACATCCTTCCCCATCTTTCCCAGTAAAATGGAAGGGCAAGGTAGTCCCCAATTCCTCGGCCCCTCTTTAGGAATTTGGGGCTCTAACACCCACATTCAGAATGTGCAGGCTTGAGTTAAGCTCTTGAATGTAACCGACTGTTGGATTTGCACCCACATACCCCCAACTGGTACCCATGAATTGGTCATGGAGGCCACACCTCTGGGAGCCTCTATGTTCAGCATGATCAATGTCACAAGGGGCTGGGCACTCCCTGTGTTTGGGGAAGGAAAGCTGTGGATTGTTAAACTAGGGGCGCGTATACAACACCCTGAAGCAGCTTGCCTTAGTCATTTCAATTCCTCTTCCAGATATAAGTTAGGAATCTATGCACCTTGCACAGTCACATGGAAGGTCAATCGTACTAGCATGTGGGATGGATGGCATAAATGTCATCAGACTTTTGGTCTCAAACACAAAAAGGACCCCTCTGCTCTTTGTAGTCTGTTTGCAACAATGGCACTTATGGCTTATATGTCTGGTGTCAGAGCTTATATGCCTGAAGGGTTAGAAGGCAAACAAGGCATTTATCTTGCTAACCACCCAGACTAGTGGTTCCTTTGTGGTCGGTTTGCCTACAAGTCTTTGCCAGCTTATTGGTCGGGCACATGCACCATAGGAATTATTTTTCCCTCGGTCTGTATCATCCAACATAATGATTGGAACTTCCGCATCTGCAATTGACGGGACGAGGACCACCTTGAGCATGAAGAACATATTGAACACCATCCTGTACCTCATGGCCTAGGAAATGCCATTGCACGAGCAATAATCCCAGCTATGGGGGTTGGTTTGAATTATAAATCTATTATAGAATTAGGTGACTGGACAGAGGAAATGTTTAACCACACCATACAGGCATTTACACAACTCAAGGAACAAGAAGAAATAAGGGAAGTAGTGTTACAGAATTGCCAAGCATTAGATATGGTACTAGCAGCAAAAGGAGGGGGGGGTGCTTCAGTCCACTCACATTGCTGCACTTTTATAACTGATTATCAAGTTAATATTAGTCACACCATCCATCTCATGGAAGAGGGAATCAGGAATCGCCCTAAGGTTCTGGGGATTTCCACTAGTGCTCTATGGGGAGTCTTCAGTGGTATATTTTCATTCCTTACCAGTTGGCTCCCTGGTTGGGGATGGTGTCAAGGTTCCGACTAATGGAACACTTCAAAGAACTTCCAGGTATTGTTTATTCTAAAAAGTCTTTAATCATATGAACACAGTGTCGGCACAGCATGGATGGATGCCAAGATCTGAATTTCCCTTTCTTTGCACATAACATTCCAGGCTATTCCCCTCCCTTATTTTGCAGTCATAATTCACATTTTCCAATCAGCCTGAAGGGCAAAGATTCACTTCCCTTCCTTATCCCACGCAGTCCTTATCTTTCTCCTCCCCTCCCACCATCTTCTGAATTAACTCTAAAAATACCAGACAGTTCTGCATATCTTGTCAAAGCAATAATATCCAATATTAGCAGCGTTGACAGATGGTTTGAGTAACTTTCATTGGTCTTCTCTTTGTGGTGTTCCTTGTTATCTTTTTCTGTTGTATCATTCACTGCTTGCCCCTAATCACCTCTGCCTGTCCTAAACATTGTGGCCCACATACTGCAGAAGCTTATCCTGTGTCTATCCTGTTTGATGATCATACTTCTGTGTACTGCTCAAAGTACGAAAGGGGGGATTATGTTGACCCGGAATCAGGGGAAAGCATAGAAAGCATAAATTGTGAATATGTGCAGATGGCCTCGCTCTCTTTGGGCACTTGCAGAGTCATGGATGCAGAGTCATGGAAGGTAAGCAAGGAAAACACCCAATGTACAAAGTCACCCGAGAACATGCAGTGTCTTTAGGAAAACACCCAAAAAGAACATTTTTAGCTATTTCTGCTTTCTCCTTTCTCCTTTAGCCTTTCTGGGTGAAGTCTTTATCTTATGTATGTCAGCTTTGCTGGGTGGATTGCTTATGTAACCAAAAAGTATAAATATAGGGATTTCCTGTCATTCGGGGCTTCTCTCTTTTAGAGGGGCACATCTTTGTTCAGCTGAATAAAAACGTAAAGCTTAAAGGCAACTTCTGGTTTCCTGTATTTCTTTATCAAGCAATACCTCAGATCCTGCGCAACAATAGACTGGTTCTTCCACTTAAAAATGGGATTGTGATGTTGTAACCAAATGGTTCCCAGCACCAGTGGAAGATCTATGTGGTCAGTCATGAAAAGAGTTAACTTTTCAGGATGTTGATTTATTGATTGCAAAAGCACTGTGGCGTGAGTGATGGGGCCTTTTAAAATTTGTCCATCAATAGTTATCAAGGGCAATGGAGACTTCAGAGGAACAGTGGGGATCTTAACTTTCTGGACTATGGTTAAGCTTATGAAGTCAGCAGTTGCCCCAGAATCTATCAAAATAGGGATGGTCACTTCCTGACTGCTGGGAAATTTTTATTAATGTACCTAGGCATGAAAGCAATGGGTTTGGAGGGCTTTCCTTGGATTGAATGGAAAGACCGCCGTCTCTCTGTGATCAAAAAGGCACCCCTCCTCTTCATCGCCTCTTCAGGGTGATTTTAGGCCCTTTTTAGGGCCCCCAGCAGGGCAAAATCGGGCGCGGAAGGCAGAGCCCTGCATTCCTGCATCCCGTTCTGCTGCGATGCAAACCGGAAGGGAAACATAAACGACTATATACAAACAAAATACTGCAAGTCTTAACTATAACAATGAAAATGCAAAAGACCTTTTACCCCTTAGGTCTGCAAAATATATCTGATGGCAAGGAAGAAGATTTTTAAAAATGGAATATAGAGTTGTTAGGGGAAATGTCACAACTTGGGAGACAGGAAATGAAAAGAGAAATGGAGGGAGAAAGGAACTGGGATTTGTTTAAGGAATATTCCTGGGCGATCTAAAGCTACTTGGCAAAGAAAGAAAGCGAGAGTCAGATTTAAAAAACAGAAGGTTTGACCGTTTAGAGGGGGCATTATATGCTTAAATACTTGTTTGAATAAGATTAAAAGAACGGATGACCCTTAGATATAATTAGACTTTTATAAGGAAAGATATGACTGCAAGGCGATCAAACTGGTCAGTCCTAGAGGAGATCAACCCTGACTGCTCCTTAGAAGGCCAGATCCTGAAGTTGAAACTCAAGTACTTTGGCCACCTAATGAGAAGGAAGGACTCACTGGAGAAGAGCCTAATGCTGGGAAAGATTGAGGACAATAGAAGAAGGGGACGACAGAGAATGAGGTGGCTGGATGGAGTCACTGAAGCAGTAGGTGTGAGCTTAAATGGACTCCAGAAGATGGTAGAGGACAGGAAGGCCTGGAGGAACGTTGTCCATGGGGTCGCGATGGGTCGGACACGACTTCGCATCTAACAACAACAAATGATTTAGAATTAAGATAGCATTTTTTTTCTTTTTTTTGATATGGGAAATATGAAGATAGGAGGATTGATATGAATAAAACTTTTAGCTATATAAATGTAATTAATATTGAGAAAATCATAACTGATAAAGATATTTCAAATACTGATGGGAAATCAAACCTTAACAAGAGCACGAAAAACAGGATATTGATTAATGAATTGACATTATTGATTAATGAATTGACATTATTGATTTATGAATTGATATTATTATTTGTATGATATTAGTAAAATATGATGAAGATGCTTATATTTAACTCTGTATACATTAACAGTACTAAAAATTGTAATGGTGTAATGAGGGGAAAATGGAAAAAATATGGAGAAGAAAGGAGGATCAGGGAAAAAATACTGGATTGTGTAGTACTGAACAGATTTATATTGAAGAAGTTAATGTTAAATATTTGAACCCAGACAACATGTTGCTTACTAAGCACTAAAGACTGTAATTCTTAAAAATTAATAAAACTTTTATAATAAAAAAAACTAAGCTTAAAGAAGAACTCACAAAACTAGAATTAGAACTACAAAGAGACCCACAAAAGAAAACTCTTAAAAAACAAATGGAGATAATAAAACACAAATTAAATTTAATAGAAGCTGAAGAAATGGCTCAACAAAACAAAAGAGCAAAACAAAACTTTTTTGAAAATGCTAATAAGCCGGGGAGATGGTTGGCTTATAAACTGAAAAAAGAAAGAGAGAAGAAATTGATAAACAAATTACAAGATGTGAGAGGCGATCTACAATGTCAAAACGATGCAATAAAAAAAATAATTAAAGAATTTTATGAAACACTTTACAATACAGAAAAAAATCCTCAGGAAAAAATAAGGCAATACTTAGAAAATGCTAAGCTACCAAAAATCTCAGAGAATTTCAAAAACATGCTAAATGGGAAAATAACAGTGATGGAGTTGACAGAAGCTATAAAAAGACAAAAAAAATGATAAGACACCAGGCCCAGACGGGCTACCGGCAGAATTCTACAAATGTTTACAAGATACATTAATTTTACCAATGCAAGAAGTGTGTAACGAGGTATTACTAAAAGCCAAATTACCAAATACATGGATAGATGCCAATATTATGGTAATACCCAAAGAAGACTCAGACTTGACCCTGATAAAGAACTACAGACCAATATCTCTACTAAATGTGGATTATAAAATCTTTGCTTCAATAATAGCAGAAAGACTAAAGAGATTCTTGATTGAATTTATACATTCAGACCAAAATGGATTTTTACCAAAGAGACAATATAAAGAACAATTTAAGAATGATTTTAGACACATTGGAATATTACGAAATGCACCCAGGAAAACAAATGGCTTTGATTTTTTTAGACGCACAGAAAGCCTTTGATAATGTCAATTGGCAATTTATGGTTCAACAACTAAACTATATGGACTTTGGAGAAAATTTTATGAATATAATTCAAACAATTTTTCATAGACAAACGGCCAAAATAATTGTGAATGGAGATTTCACGGACAGTTTCAATATTAAAAAAGGCACAAGACAAGGGTGTCCATTATCCCCACTATTATTTATCTTAACTCTGGAAGTGTTGAACAGGAATGTTAGACAGGATCCAGAAATCAAAGGAATGGAGATAAAAGATGAAAAGTACAAACTACAAGCATTTGCAGATGACTTGGTATTTATATTGGAGGATCCATTAGAGACAAGTCCTAAATTATTAGCAAAGATTGAAGAATTTGGAGTAGTAGCAGGACTGAAAATCAATAGAGAAAAGACTAAAGTTATAGTTAAAAACCTCACAGATAAACAAAAAAACCAATTATCAGAAAAAACAGACCTTCAAGTAGTTAAGAAAGTTAAATACCTGTGCAACAATAAAAGAAGATAATTATGTAAAATTATTAAAACAAATAAAACTAGACTAGGAAAAATGGAAAAATCTACAACTATCAATCTTGGGAAGAATAGCGACTGTGAAAATGAACCTCTTACCAAAACTACTCTTTTTATTTCAAACAATACCAATAAAAATTAACAATTTTTTTTTTTATGAATTAAATACATTGATATTGAGATTTATCTGGCAAGGGAAAAAAGCTAGAATCAGACTGAAAATGTTACAAGAAGCAAAAGAAAATGGAGGCTTTGGGCTACCAGACTGGGTCTTGTACTATCAAGCAGCCGCACTAACATGGTTAAAAGAATGGATTAATTAATTATGAGAAACTTGTGATTTATAAAGACATCTTGAGGAGAGTTCACCCTGGGTGTCATGGTGACACAGATGAAAGAAACCGGAGCTCCAGTTTCCTAGTCCGATTTCGCTTCGTCTGGAGACCCAAAGAGGTCAGAAAGTCGCCCTGGAGAGGCAACGAGGAGGAAGGGAAACCTTGGAGTTCGGAGCCAACGGCGGTTGGCCCAAACGGACCGAGGAAACTCTTTAAACAGGCAGGAGGAAAGGCTGCCGGCAACTACGCAGACAGCCCAAGACACAGACAGCCGGGGAAGAAGCACTGCCGAACAGCTGACTGTCAACAACGTGTTTGATCTGGTGAGATTCTTCTTTATTTCTCTTCCCTATGGACTTTTAAAATATAATTCCCTGAATTGGATAACTTTTAAAAGTAAAAAACCCCAGGAAGATTTGGGAAGAAGAGAGTCAAAAGCGGCGAGAAATCTGGAATGGGGGAACAAAATTGAGGAATATAAAAAATATGCAGAAAAGATTCGAGACTGATTGAAAAGAAAAAAAATTATAATCTGTTGGCTAATTTTTTTGATTTGGGAAGATTTTTTTACTTTGTTGTGAAAGAGCATTTTAAATAAAAGTTTTACTACTGGATAGAGACACTATAACTAATGAGGACATCTAGTGGTGAAGGAAGATACTACAATAATACAGAAAAAATCGTAAGAGTGATGACCATGAAACAACACCTGTGCTAAACAAAGAACATCCTGTGTTTCTACAAAAGAAAAAACAAAGATTTTTTTTAACTACATCTTTCAACTTTAGACATAACTATTATAGAAACTACTTAGAGACAAGGTTTTCTTTCTTTTCTTTTCTTTTTTCTTTTTTTCTCTAATATCTTTGAACTGACAGAAATATTTGGATTAGACTTATGCAGTTGGTGTTTTATATTTTGCTGGATTACAACTTAAAGTAGTTGGCTTTTTTAAAAAAACTTGGATTAGCCTAAAGCAGTTGGCTCCCTTCTAAGCCTGGATTATAGCCTAAAACAGTTGGCTCCCTTTTAAACTTGGAATATAGCCTAAAGCAGTTGGCTCCCTTTTAAACTTGGAATATAGCCTAAAACAGTTGGCTCCTTTTTAAAGTTGGATTTTAGCCTAAAACAGCTGGCTCTTTTTAAAGTTGGATTATAGCAGGGGTGTCAAACTGCCGGCCCATGGGCCGGACGCGTCACCAAGAAACCGCACCCACCCCATTGCCGGCAATGGGGAAAAAGCTCCGATACGTTGCGCGACATCACGTGACGTCGCGAGTTTGACATGTCTGGATTATAGCCTAAAGCAGTTGGCCTTTTTTTCCCCCCTTCCTCTTTTCCCTGTGGATTTACAAAATTTGCCTGATTGAACAATGAGTGCACCAAACCTCACTAAAATTACAAAAAAACCTGCTTCTGCACCCTTTTCTGGAACATCTAGTCCAGCAAGTCAGGGATCTATTGAAGCAATGTTACAACGAGAGAAGGCAAACAATCTCCAAAAAGAGATGCATGCGACCTTACAACTAATGCAAGAAATGATGCAGAAAATCATCAAGAAACAAAAAGCAATCTTGATAAGCTAAACGAACAAATGCTTGACGTAAAGACACAATTTGAGGTTCACCAACAAATGATCCTTAAAAATGAACAAAGAATTCAGAAGGTGGAAGATCAATCAGAAGATACTGGGGAAAAAATTGAAGCACTAATGACAGAGAATGAAAGATTAGAACAAGCAAATCAAAACCTAGAAGGAGCGGTCACTGCTTTGGAAATGGAGAAGGCGGTACACTATTTGAGATTCCAGAACATACCCGAAGATAAAGAGGAAAATGTAGCAGAAGTGATTATTAATCTATTAGCAGAGGCCCTAGAAATGGAAAGATATTTTTGAGGCGTAGCGATAACATACATAGTGAAAAAAAATAAAGAAAAGAGACAATGTCAGTTGTTAAGAGAAGAATTTAAAAAATTAGAACTTGAACTACATATAAACCCACAAAAGAAAATATTGAAAAGACAAATGGAAATAATAAAACATAAATTAAATTTAATAGAATCAGAAAAATTGGCACAACAAATTAAAAGGGCAAAGCAAAACTTTTTTGAAAATGCAAACAAACCAGGAAGACGATTAGCTTATAAACTTAAAAAACAGAAGGAGAAAAAATTGATAAACAATTTAGTAGATGAAAAAGGCTGTTTACAATTTAAAAATGAAGCAATAAAAAAGATAATTAAAGAATACTATGAGAAACTGTATGACAAGGAAGAAACTCCATGGGAGAAAATGACTCAATATATGGAAGAAAATAATTTACCAAAAATTCCAGAAAACTTTAAGACTATGTTAAATGAAAAAATAACAATGATGGAATTGACAGAGGCAATAAAAAGACAAAAAAATGAAAAAACACCGGGACCAGATGGACTCCCGGCAGAGTTTTATAAATGTTTACAAGATGTATTAAGTTCACCATTGAAAAATGTATGTAATGAACTTTTATTGGAGGCAAAACTCCCAAATACATGGACAGAAGCCAATGTTACTTTGATACCAAAAGATGACTCAGATCTGACCCAGATCAAAAACTATAGACCAATATCACTACTGAATGTGGACTATAAAATCTTCACTTCAATAATAGCTGAGAGGCTGAAAAGATTTTTGACTGAATTTATACACCCAGATCAAAATTGATTTTTGCCAAAGAGACAAAAAAATAATAATTTGAGGGTAATACTAGATATATTGGAATATTATGAACTTCATCCAGGGAAACAACTGGCACTAGTATTTTTAGACGCCCAAAAGGCATTTGATAATGTTTCTTGGCAATTTATGATTCAACAACTAAAAACAATGGACTTTGGTCAAAACTTTATAAATACGATTCAGACAATATATCAGAAACAATCAGCAAAAGTAATTGTAAATGGGGATTACACAGAGAATTTTGATATACGAAAAGGCACAAGACAAGGATGTCCATTATCCCCATTGCTATCTATCTTAACTTTGGAAGTTTTAAATAGAAACATTAGGCAAGATCCAGAATTTAAAGGATTGAAAATAAAAGGTGAAACTTACAAACTGCAAGCATTTGCAGATGATTTGGTATTCATTCTAGAGGAACCTTTAGAGACGATTCCTAAACTGTTGGAAAAGATAGAACAATTTGGAGAGATAGCAGGATTAAAGATAAACAGAGAAAAAACTAAAGTGATAGTTAAATTTTTTACAGATAAACAAAAAAAGCAATTATCAGAAAAAATAGAATTGCTAATAGTCAAAAAGGTCAAATATTTGGGAATATATTTGACAGCAAGATGTTCAACAATAAAAGAAGATAATTACATTACATTGTTAAACCAAATAAAGCTTGATTTGGAAAAATGGAAGAAATCTTCAACTGTCAATGTTAGGAAGAATTGCTACTGTGAAAATGAATATATTACCAAAAATATTATTTTTATTTCAAACGATACCTATAAAACTGGAGAAAAAAATCTTTGAAGATTTAAACTCTCTAATTCAAAAATTTATCTGGCAAGGAAAGAAAGCTAGAATTAAATTGAAAATGTTACAAGAAGCCAAGGGAAATGGAGGCTTTGGCTTGCCAGATTGGGTTTTATATTATCAAGCATCAGTGTTAACATGGATAAAAGAATGGATAACTCTTAAAAATAAAAGATTGCTGTATCTGGAGGGACATGACCTGCAACTTGGTTGGCATGCTTTTCTATGGTATGGAAAAAATAAAATACATAAATACTTCCAAAACCACTACATTAGAAATGTGTTATTATTAACTTGGGAAAAAATAAAATGTAAAATTTATTTGAAAATTCCAGGATGGCTTTCAACAATGGAAGCATTGTCTACAACCACTAGCCTACAAGGACAGATTATTTATCTAGGGTCTGTAATCTGTGCTCTTCAGGCAGAAATTAGGTGTCCAGTTCAGTCCCACTACTCTACTGAGCCTCCGCGCTATCAGCCCCCTCTGCCACAAAGATCCTGCAGGAGAAGGGAAGTGTGGACAACCGTGGGATCTGGCAGGGTGAGAGCTGTGAACCATAAACGCAAAGCTTTCGCTGTGTCCCTGCACAACAGATACAGTGCCCTTGCTGACCTTAATAGGGACATTAAGGAGACAGGTAAAGGTATTTGTGATGATAACTCAAATAAGCAGGGGATCGTGGTCCGAGATGAAGAACTTGTTTTTGACAGGGAGAAGTATGAATCAGGTATTACACATCAGTCATGCAAGAACAGAAAGGCATCCAAAAAGAGAAGCCACCTTCTGGTAGGTGATTCAATTATAAGGGATGTAAATTTAGGAAAGGACACAGAGGTTTCAAAAGAGGTCAGGTGTCTTCCAGGTGCTACTGCCAGTAGGGACAAGAAGCGTATTTTCAAAATAGTCAAGAATGCCAGCAAGGACTGTGATGTGGAGGCTATTGTACATCTTGGCACTAACGATCTGTCCCAAAAAGATGTACTCTCTGTGCAGAACGATTTCCAGAGCTTGGGGCAGGAACTTAGCAGAATAGGCTGTAGGCTTACTTTTTCAGAAGTTTTACCAGTATATAAGGAGCAAAATGGAAAAGGCCAGCGTATAGCACAATTCAATATGTGGCTAAAGGAGTGGTGTAAAGGGGAAGGCTTTGGATATATTAGTCACGATGTCTGTAGCTGGTCCAATGAAAAAATGTACAAAAGAGATGGTTTGCATCCATCAAAGAAAGGGACTGAGTTACTCGGCTATAAATTCACAGATTTTCTGGAGGAATATTTAAACTAAACAACGGGGACAGTGAGTTAATTGATACAGAACATCCCTGTCCCCGGCAATCTAAAAATTAGAGGGCTATCAGTGCATGTAACATAGATGTGTGTGTGGACAAGAATATCAACCTTGCTGTCAAGCAAAATCAAGCTTCTAACAGCGAGTACCACACAAAGTGCACTAACAAAATAGGTGGTAAGACAATAGGGGAACTCAGGCATCACACAGGTTACGTAGAAAGTAAACACAGGGTCAGTCATAAAGGACTCAAATGTCTATACACCAACGCACAGAGTATGAACAGCAAACAGGGTGAACTAGAAATTCAGGTTAATGAGGGAAGATATGATATTGTTGCCATTACGGAAACATGGTGGGATGAAACCCACAAATGGAACACACAGCTAGAGGGATTTAAATTATTTAAAAGAAACAGACCAAATAAAAGAGGAGGAGGAGTTGCTCTATATGTAAGAAATAACTACATCTCTACAGAAATAGAGCACAACAATGATGAAAACTGTCTTGAATGCATTTGGGTCAATATAAAAGGGGGGGGAAATGACATTGCCATAGGTGTATATTACAGGCCACCCAACCAAACAGAGGAAAGAGATGAACTTTTTGCTAGTCAGCTAACTAAGGTATGTAGGAAGCACATCACAATAGTAATGGGGGACTTTAACTACCCTGACATCAACTGGACAAACTCTGCACCAAGTGGAAGATCAAACAGATTCCTTGCAAACCTAGCAGACAACTTTGTCTCCCAAAAAGTAGAGAAGGGAACTAGGGGATTAGCCATTTTGGATCTAATTCTCACTAACAGAGATGAAATGATAGAAGGTGTTGAAGCCACAGGAACCTTGGGAGGAAGTGATCATGCAATATTGGAATTCAACATTATGGAAGCACAAGCAATAGAACACAGTCAAACTAGAGTCTTGGACTTTAAGAAAATTTCCTCAAGGGGAAAACAACTCAAGAAGCTTGGGAAATTTTGAAAAGTGAGATAATAAAAGCCCAGTCTAGCACAATACCAACAAAGAGGAAAAATAACAGCTCTCAAAAGAAACCAGCATGGCTGCATAAAGAACTCTCTGGTAAATTGAAAGATAAAAAGGACAAGTATAGAAAGTGGAAAGAGGGGCACATAACTAAGTCAGAATATCAGCAAATAGCCCGAGCCTGCAAAGATGAAGTGAGGAAAGCTAAGGCTCAAAATGAACTAAGGCTTGCGACCAAAGTCAAAAATAACAAAAAAAGCTTCTTTCAACATGTAAAAAACAAGAAAAAAGTGAAGGAAATGATTGGTCCATTAGTGGGTGAAAGTGGCAAGAAGGTGACAAGCAACAGGGAGAAAGCAGAACTATTTAACTCGTTTTTTGCATCTGTCTTTACACAAAGGGAAAAAACAGACCAACCTACCAAAAATAGTGCCATAAAAAACAGAATAGAAACGCAAGTTAAGATAGGCAAGAAAATGGTAAGTGAGCACCTGTCCAGCCTAGACGAGTTCAAATCACCAGGACCAGATGGATTACACCCCAAGGGTTCTCAAGGAACTGGCAGATGTGATCTCAGAACCATTGAACTATATTTTTCAAAGATCCTGGAGCACTGGGGAACTACCAGAGGACTGGAAAAGAGCTGATGTAGTTCCCATCTTCAAAAAAGGAAAAAAATGGATCCAGGAAACTACAGACCTATCAGCCTGACCTCAATACCTGGGAAGATTCTGGAAAAGATAATCAAACAACGAATCAGCGAACACCTAGAGGCAAACAAAGTCATTACTAAAAGCCAACATGGGTTTGTCAAAAACAGATCATGCCAGACAAATCTTATTGCATTCTTTGACCAAGTGACAAAATTAGTGGACCAGAGGAATGCTGTGGATATAATTTACTTGGACTTCAGTAAGGCATTTGATAAAGTAGATCACAACCTACTACTTGATAAGATAGAAAAATGTGGGTTAGACAGCATCACCACCAGATGGATTCGTAGCTGGCTGACCGGCCGTACTCAGCGTGTGGTCCTCAATGGAACCGCATTACATGGAGGGAAGTGTGCAGTGGGGTTCCCCAGGGCTCTGTTCTGGGCCAGTGCTCTTCAACATCTTCATCAACGATTTGGACGAGGGGATAGATGGGGAACTCATCAAATTTGCGGATGACACCAAGCTGGCAGGAATAGCCAACACTCCAGAAGACAGGCTTAAGATACAGGAGGACCTGGACAGACTTGAACACTGGGCGCTATCTAACAAAATGAAATTCAATGGTGAAAATAGTAAGGTTCTACATTTAGGCAAGAAAAACCAAATGTACAGGTATAGTATAGGGGGTACCTTGCTCAATAGTAGTAACTGTGAGAGGGATCTCAGAGTCCTAGTGGACAATCACTTAAATATGAGCCAGCAGTGTGCTGCAGCTGCCAAAAAAGCCAACACAGTGCTGGGCTGCATTAATAGAGGGATAGAATCAAGATCACGTGAAGTATTAATACCACTTTACAATGCCTTGGTAAGGCCACACTTGGAATACTGCATCCAGTTTTGGTCACCACGATGTAAAAAATGTTGAGACTCTGGAAAGAGTGCAGAGAAGGGCAACAAAGATGATTAGGGGACTGGAGGCTAAAGCATATCAGGAACATTTGCTGGAATTGGGTATGTCTAGTTTAATGAAAAGAAGGACTAGGGGACATGATAGCAGTATTCCAATATCTCAGGGGTTGCCACAAAGAAGAGGGAGTCAAGCTATTCTCCAAGGCGCCTGAGGGCAGGACAAGAAGTAATGGATGGAAACTAGTCAAGGACAGAAGCAACCTGGAACTGAGGAGAAACTTCCTGACAGTTAGAACAATTAACCAGTGGAACAAACTGCCTCCAGAAGCGGTGAATGCTCCAACACTGGAAGTTTTTAAGAAGAGACTGGACAGCCATTTGTCCAAAATGGTATAGGGTTTCCTGCCTGAGCAGGGGGTTGGACTCGATGACCTCCAAGGTCCCTTCCAACTTTATTATTATTATTATTATTATTATTATTATTATTATTATTATTATTATTATTATTATTATAACTTTTCATCTGTTTTTAACAGTATCTGGTCAAATTCTATCTGTTCGTTATAAAATCCCATTGTTTTAACATCTTTTTCATATCTCGTTTGGATTTGCAAATATGGCCACCATGATAGATCAATACCTTGTTCTTGTAAATCTTGTCTGTCTTTCAATTTTCCTTCATTGTCCAAGATATCTTTATAGGTCACAACTTTGTCCTAATTAATTAAATTTGGGTAAGCAAATGCTTCCATTGTTGAAAGCCATCCAGGTATCTTGATATAAATTTTCGCTTTTATTTTTTCCCATTCTAAAAGAAGTGCATTTCTTATAAAGTGGTTTTGAAAATATCTATGTATTTTATTCTTCCCATACCACAGAAAGGCATGCCAACCAATTTGTAGGTCATGCCCCTCTAGGTATAATAGTCTTTTGTCTCTAAGCATTATCCATTCTTTAAGCCATGTTAAAATAGTTGCTTGGTAGTATAACATCCAGTCCGGCAGTCCAAATCCTCCACTTTCTTTCGCTTCTTGTAGCACTTTCAGTCTAATTCTAGCTTTTTTCCCTTGCCAGATAAATTTCAGTATTGTTGTATTCAGTTCATCAAAAAAGGCTTTTCCCAGCCTTACAGGAATCGTTTGAAATAGAAAGAGTATTTTTGGTAAGATATTCATTTTCACTGTTACTATTCTCCCCAGCACTGAAAGTTGTAAGTTTTTCCACTTTTCCAGATCCAATTTTATTTGTTTTAGCAATCTTACGTAATTATCTTCTTTTATTGTTACGCATCTTGCTGTTAGATAAATTCCCAAGTATTTAACATTTTTAACTATTTGAAGATTTGTTTTTTTTGCTAGTTGGTTTTTTTGTTTTTCTGTTAGATTTTTTGTTAGCACTTTAATCTTTTCTCTGTTTATTTTCAACTCTGCCACTTCTCCAATTTTTTCTATTTTCTCCATATGTTTAGTGCTTGTTTCAAGTGGATCTTCCAATATAAAAACCGAATCATCTGCAAATGCTTGTAGTTTATATTTTTCATCTTTTATCTCCAGTCCTTTAATTTCTATATCTTGTCTGATGTTTCTATTCAATACTTCCAGTGTTAGTATAAATAATAATGGAGATAGTGGGCAACCCTGTCTTGTGCCTTTTTTAATGTTAAAGTTTTCTGTAAAATCTCCATTTACAATTATTTTGGCTGTTTGTTTACGATAAATTGTTTTAATTACATTTATAAAGTTTTCTCCAAAGTCCATTTCCGCTAGTTGCTGAAACATAAATTGCCAGTTTACATTGTCAAACGCTTTCTGTGCATCAAGAAATATTAAAGCCATCTGTTTCCCTGGATGAATTTCATAGTACTCTAACACATCAAGAATCATTCTTAAATTATTTTTTATCTGTCTTTTAGGTAGAAAACCATTTTGGTCTGTATGTATAAATTCAGTCAAAAATTTCTTTAGTCTTTCTGCTATTATTGAGGCAAAAAATTTATAATCTACATTATATAGCTAATATTGGTCTATAGTTTTTTATTTGCGTTAGATCAGAGTCTTCTTTGGGTATTAAGGTAATATTGGCTTCAATCCATGTATTTGGTATTTTAGCCTCCAAAAGTATTTCATTACCCAGTTCTTTCAAAATAGGACTTAGTATATCTTGTAATGATTTATAAAGTTCTGCAGGTAATCCATCTGGACCCGGAGTCTTATCATTTTTTTGCCTTTTTATAGCCTCTATAATCTCCATCATTGATATTTTTCCATTTAATATATTTTGAATATTCTCTGAAATTTTTGGTAAGTCTGCTTTTTTTAATACTGCTGCATTTTTTCTTTTGGAATTTCGTCTGCATTGTAAAG
Source organism: Azemiops feae (assembly GCA_023970755.1). Classification (NCBI taxonomy): domain Eukaryota; kingdom Metazoa; phylum Chordata; class Lepidosauria; order Squamata; family Viperidae; genus Azemiops; species Azemiops feae. Next base: position 57,801 of record JALGBA010001765.1, read on the forward strand.
TATCTCGTAATAAGTCTTTGATATTTTTTTTTTATTGTATCATTTTGAAACTGTAATTCACCTTTTGAATCTTGCAGCTTATTTATCAGTTTTTTCTCTTTTTCTTTTTTCAATCTATATGCTAACCATCTCCCTGGTCTGTTGGCATTTTCAAAAAAGTTCTGTTTAGCCCTTTTAATCTGTTGAGCCATTATTTCTGTCTCAGCTAGATTTGTGTTTTATTATCTCCATTTGTTTCTTAAGTATTTTCTTTTGTGGGTCTATTTGTAATTCTGATTCTAACTTTCTGAAGCATGGACATTTTTCTAATAGGCCTTTAAAGATAACAGCTCAAGTGTTTTTGTAGTGTAGAAGATACAAGCATCTTTCTTGGGAAGTAAAAATACAATAGTAATCAATTATTTTTATTCCTAAGAAAAGTTGCTTTTAAATCTCCTGGCACCCAAACATGTTGTTCAATGCAAAATCACCTGAGACAGCTGCCCTATTCTTGCCCAACCAAGGAATCAACCTTTGGTGAAATAGCAATAGCACTTACTTATATACCGCTTCACAGTGCTTTACAGCCCTCTCTAAGCAGTTTACAGAGTCAGCATATTGCCCCCAACAATCTGGGTCCTCATTTTACCAACCTCGGAAGGATGAAAGGCTGAGTCAACCTTGAGCCGGTGAGATTCGAACTGCTGGCAATCGGCAGTCAGCAGAATTAGTCTGCAATTCTTCTTCTTCTTGTGCCATATCCATTATCGGACGTTGGCGATCATGTTGGCGATCCTGTTTTTATCAGCAGCCGCACGAAAAAGTGCTGCTGAGTTTTGTTCAAACCAGTCCCTTAGATTTTGAAGCCATGATGTTCTTCTTCTGCCTGGACCTCGTTTGCCTTCAATCTTTTCCTGGAGGATTAAATGGAGTATGCCGTATTTTTCTGGGTGTCGCATCACGTGTCCGAAATATTCTAACTTTCGTTTTTTAATTGTTTTGATGATTTCCCTTGGCTTTCCCAAGCAGCTTATCACCTCATTTCTGATCTTGTCAACCCAGCTTATACGTAACAGCCACCTGTAAATCCACATTTCAAATGCTTCTAGTCTCTTCAGGTGGCCTTCTGTCAGAGACCAACTCTCTACTCCATAGAGCAGGATAGAAAAAATATAACATCTGACAAGCCTGATTTTCAATCTTAGGCTTATGTCGTGACTGCAGTCTGCAATACTGCATTCTAACCACTGCGCCACCACGGCTCAATGCAGACTGTCTTCTTCCTTATAGCCAATTCAAGAGGTTGAATTCTGGTAACCGGACAAACATTCCCCACCTCAACTTGTAGTTCTTTCAAGGACAACCCAAGAAACTCTATAATCCTGACCAGGCACCTAATTTGATTTTATTTCTTCTACTTCCCTAACCTTGCCAAATGCAATTTTTTCCTACTTGCATTACAGGTAATCCTCCAGGTACGAACGTTTATTTAGTGAATTTTCACAAGAACGAATTTATTCAGAAAGGGTACTTACATTAGAAATTCAAAACTGTGACCAAAAAGAGGCCTCTGTAGCCATGTGACTTGGATTCAGTCACTGCTGTAGCGGTGGCCATTTTTAACTCTGTGACTTGCCTGTGCCGTTCGGGGTTATGAAGCCGGTAGGGTTTTTTTGTTTGTTTTTTGTCCCTGGTCACATGGCCAAACAAGATCTGGTGATTTTTGCAGCCAGCGCTGAGTTTGTTTTTGTTTTTTTGGTGCTGCGTGGAGGATCTGCTGCTGCCTGGGCTTGAGGACTGGAGTGCTAGAATTGCTTCTGTAAGTATTTTAAAATATTCTTTTTTGTTACTCTATAGTACTTTACTGTTTGTTTGTAATCACTTTGGGAACTGCTCTGCTTCTTTTTAAGTACTTTTACTTTGAAAACTATTGTTTGTAAGTACAGTACTTTGCAAAGATAAAGTTTGTTTGCATTTGCCTTGAAACTGCTTGTAGAAATGCTAGCCAGCATCTTCACAAAGAATACTATAATGTTGTGTTTCCTTGCTTTTATTTTGGAGATTAGCATATATTACTGTAGTTTGTAGGTTTTAAATTTAAATTGCCTCCAGAAGTTGTGGGTGCCCCATCACTGGAAGCTTTTAAGAAGAGACTGGATAGGCATTTATCAGAAATACTCTTGTGAGAGCAGTGGGTTAGACTACTAGATGACCTCAATGTCCATTCCATCTCTGTTACTGTTGCAAGCTGAGAATTCTGCAAATCTCTCCCCCATCTCCCTCTGGGTGCCTGGCTGGAGACGCTTGAGCTGACTAGCAACAAGTGGTTTTTTTTTTTAAAAAAAGCAACTACAATCGCTGCAAGCCTGCTTGGAGGAAATTTAGTTCCTGAGTCAAGGCTGATGGGTGGCCAGCGGGAAAAGCCTCTCAGTTCAGTTAATGATGGCAGCGATCAATCAACAAATTGGAGGAAATTGTAAGTCAGATCTTCATTCATTTAACGACCCATTTGATTCAATTAATTTGATTTTAAAAATTTGTAAAATTGAGTCTGATTCATTTGACAATTTTTTTCCCCTAAGTTTTTTTATTAATTTTCCAATATTACATTTACATATTTGAAAAGTAGCATGGCGGCTGAGCACAGTAGTTCCATTACATTTGAATATCATCAATACAAATCTCAAAGTATTACAACAACTAATTCCCTCTTTCCCCCATAATATCTACTGTCTCATATTCGGACCAACACAGTTCTTATTCTATCAATCAAACAGAAAATACCTTTCTAGTATTCATCAATAATCTTCAGTCTATACATATCTTAATTAATTTGACATTCCATCTTTTAGACAATAACCTAATAAGTTTTTCTTAACTTTAATTTCCCATTGATATTTAAGTTTCACGTTTAATCTTTATCATTTCCAAATTTTAAATGACCCCAATTTCTAAGTCTCCTATCTCGTATTTGGGGCTAATAATAATATTTTTTTTCTCTTCTTTCTATTTCCTTCCTTCCTTCCTTTCCAAAGAAAAAAGAAACAAACAAACAAACAAAAAACCGTCAGCATTTGTACCACAAACCAATATACAAATTTAATTATTAGTATTTATACTTCTGTTTTACTTAACCTTTGTCTCAACTCATAACAATATCTTAAATTCAAATCTTAGTTATTTTTAAACATTCAAACTTTTAGTCAATCAGTGACCTGATAATTAATTTTCTCTTAATATTTTAATTTAACGTTTAATTTTTCCCAAATTTTTAAATTAAGCACAATTCCTTTATCACAATTCCTCATACAATCTAATATTTAAAATACACACCTTATATATAAATTCTACCATCTATCTTAACAAACTAATAAAACAATATAATATTCTTATTTCAATATTTATACTTCTAGATTTTATATAACCAAAATTTTCTTTATCTCAACTCGTTACAATATCTTATGTTCAGAATACATATTCTATCCATTTGGATATATTCTATTTTAGATCTCATGTGTAGATCGGAACCCCAATCCTTTTCAGTCTTATTCTAGCTTTTTTTCTTTGCCAAGTCATCTTTCGTATCTTTGCTTTTAAATCATCAAAAAGATCTCCTTGTATTGTTGTGGCTATTGTTTGATGTTGATAAGAGCGTCCAGTTGATGTTTTCTTAAGAGGACTAGCTGATTTAGCAGGTCGTCTCTTTGTTTTTCCAGTTCGATGCAGTTGTCCCGAAGTATTTATCTTCTCTTTCATCTGTTTTTCTTTTTTATCTTCAAATTCCTTCTGGTTTATAAGAAAGGTTCTTTCCTTGTTCTCTATTATCAGTTTCTTTTTTGTGTTTTCCATTGTCTGTATTTGTTAAGTATCTAAGTCTTCTGTCATAGCATTTGGTTGTTTCACTTTCTCTATAGGATTCTGTATAGATGATTCTTTGGTTGAAGTCATAGTTTGAGTTTGCATATCCAGACTTATACGGAGAGTTTGGATAATCGTTTTTAACATACAAAGAATTTGTTCCTGTTCTTCCTCTATAGGAGAAATCCATTCCTGTTCTTCTTCCATTGTAGTATATTAAACTAAAAAAAAACTTAGTCAGAAAGTCCACCAAGTGAGGAGCTGAGCTGGGTTTCTTGCAGCTGGTGCTTCAAGGTTGCTTTATATCTTATCTATTTTCAAAGCTGTCAACAAGTCTCTCTTAAAGAATAGCAGGTTACGTCTCAGATTTAGCCACCAGATGTCATCTCAGAGTTAGTTGGATCTTTTCAGTCCCCCCCTCTATTTTAAGGGGAAAAAAACCCAAATCTTCAATAATAATTAGTAATAGTAAAAATCAGAGAAAAAAATATAGAGAGAGTAGAAAGTTACAAATCTTATAATCCACCAATTTTAGGAAATAGAATTCCAATTAGGATCCCAGTATTTTTCCAGCGTTTTAAACTCCCGAGTGGTTGATTGCCGCTGTTTCTGGAGGGAGGGCTAAAATCCCCCTTCCCTCACCACAGGGGGGAAAGTACTTTAGCAGCTTATGCAGGTAATTTAAGTAATTAGGATGTAAGAGAGGCAGATCTCACCCAGTCCTGTCCACGCTGCTTTGAAGTTGCCAGATGGTAATGTGACTTCGGCTGTTAGCAGCCTAGGGACGAGCCATATTTCTATGGCCGGTCCTTTCGTCCGCCGGTTTGGAGGGATCGCCAGCTCTAACGGGAGAGTTGCTGCTCTCCCGCGATCCAGCGAAAGCCTCTCCTTGCTGGTCGCCTCTTCAGGGCGACTTTTGGCCCTTTTCAGGGCCCCCCAGTGATGCAAAATTGAACGGGGGAGAGAGAGCAAGTCTCCCAGCCGTCCATGGCGGTCGCGTGACGAACCGGAAGTCTCCATTTGACAATTTTTTTGAGTTACGATCCTAATGGGCAGGCTTCATTAGGTTCGTACCTCGAGGACTGCCTGTATATAACCAAAAAGTATGTGGTTTTTGTACAATAATCATTGCCAACCAAGGAAAACCTAACATTTCATGCAATGATAAAGAGGTCTGGTTCTTTCTTTCTTTCCCTTGCTTTTAACAGGAAATGGAAGAATTTGTACGGAGTTCAAGTGAACATGGTGTTGTAGTATTTTCCCTTGGTTCACTGATTCAAAACTTAACAGATAAAAAAAAAATACAGTTGTGTCAGCGCTCAGCCAGCTTCCACAGAGGGTCAGTTTCCTAGATGTAAGTTACACACATAAATTTATGGGAGATAGAACACTATTTGTGGATGCTTCCTGACAGACAGGACCTATTCATTTTCCTCTCCAATAAATTGCTACTTGTTTACCGATTTACAGAGAATGCTTACATTTCATAATTGTCATTTGTTAAAAAAATAATTGAACTGTATCTGAAATTTTCTTATCCTGATAACTTTTAACTTGTTTGGAGTCTGACAATTTAGATCATGTGCATTGTTTGCATGGAATTTCAATTAACGTTTTGTAAATTTACTCTCCCCTTTCTGAAAATTCCCACACTACTAAGGAAGGGATTGCAAATATATCTTTGTTAAAACTCGTATTTTCTATGAATTTTATGGTAAAAAGTACAGAAGGCATCTGGTATGCAACATAAATGTTTTAAATGGAAAGTAGAATTCAAAATGAGTTCACTAGTTTGTGGTCATGAAAAAGAATGACACGTAATTATATTTATTGCATTTAAATTATCTTGCAATTCCATAGGAATTTCAGCAGTTTCACAAGGATGCAAACATTAAAAGATCCATGACCCAATAAAATCTCCCAAACCCACACAAGCTAGAAAATATGAAATATGTGGGCCAGGAAAAAAATCTAACTGTCATGGTTCCGACAGACAGAGACAAATAAAGCAGAACTCCAAGGCTTGGAAATTCCTCAAAGAACATGTTTATTAGTTACAAAGTATTGGCACGTCAAAAGTGAAACCAAGTCTGAAGACACACGTCACAATTCCCCAATACAAAGTTAAGAAATCCCACCCCTAAGGCTATGCAAGCAACTACGTTCCCCAATACATCTTCTTGGTGGGCTTTTCATGAAACGCCCAGCCTGCAGTCTCGGGAGCAGCCGATGACCTTGGTTCCCACGGGACAAAAGTTTATTTAGACTAGCGAAGCACCTGGCAATCCCCCCTCCCTCTTTTCCTTACAATATTTTATTAGTTTTCTAATTTTACAATTAAACATTTAAAAAGCAACGTGGTGGCTGGGTAGTCAATAATTCAATAACATACATAAATCTTTAGCACAAATCTCAAGTTACAACATCAAATATTTCCTCTCTTTTTCCCTTAATATCTACTATCTCATATTGGGCTAATATAGTTCTTATTGTTATCAACTAAGTAAAACCATCTTTGTTACATTTATCAATAGTTTTTAGCTTATACATATCTTAATTGTGTTTGCATTCAATCCTTATATACAATCAATGTCCTGTTATTGCTTTTTTCCCAGGCTTTAATTTCCCCTCAATATTCAAGTTAACATTTGGTATATTATAATTTCCAAGCTTTAGGCGACCAGAGTTTCCCTTATCTCAACTTCTACATTTTTCCCTTTTTATAACAAAATCTAAAATTCTAAATACACATCTTGTCTATTTGCATATAATCTTATTCTATTTTCTAAAAGTTATCTATTTTTCACCATATTAAACCAAAAGTCTATTAATTTTATTACACATCTTACCTATTCAATTATAATGTTACTTTATTTTCTAAAATCTATTTTCCACCATATTCAACCCACTAAACAATAGTATAAAATCCCCTCTACTAGATCAAAACCCTAGTTTCTTTCAGCCTTACTCTGGCTTTTTTCCTTTGCCAACTAACCTTCCATGTCAGTACTTTTGAATCCTCAAACAGTTCTCCCTCTATTATGTATTATTTGAAATAAGAAAGACCATTAATTACAGTTTTTTGGGAAGGACTAGCCCAATTATATTCATTTAATCTCCTCCCTATTACTCCAGTTTCCCACAATTGTCCTGATAAATTTATCTTCCATTCAATCTGTTCTTCTTCCTTTTCCTCAAATTTCTTCCGATTTATGTAAAAAGTCTTTTCCAGTTTCAATGTTGTCACTCTCTTTTCTAATTTTCCCGTTGGCTGGATCTGTTGGTCAGTTGGGTTTTCTGTCTCAGTATTTAGTTGTTCCACTTCTCCTGTTACTTGCTGCATTGTTAGTTCTTTTGTCAGTAGTCCTTACCACACCCCTGGCAAGAAGACACGAGTCCACGAGTTCACAGGAGGCTGGCTTTAATCAAGGCACCTCTGGCATACATTTAAGCAAGTAAACAGCTAGCAAAGTCAGCGCTGGGAGCAACCGCCTCCCAGCGCTTTACATACATCCTCCAACCGACCCCACCCCCCACCCGCCTAACCAGCATCCGGTATGCGCGGTCTCAAGATGGCCAGGCAAGATGCGCTGCAGCCTCCCTGTTCCGTGCGCGTCCCTGCGCTGTTCGGCTGCGTTTTTGGCCACGCCGACGGCTCCTGGCTCCCCACTGCGGCCCCACGCCCGTCAGCTGTTTGGCAGTCCTGGATCCGAGGCCACTCAGCAACAGGCTGTGGCAGGCTGCGCCGTCGGCTCCTGGCGCCCTGCGGCCACGCGCCCATCAGCTGTTCGTCGGAGCCACAGGTAGAATGGGACGGCTGTCGGCTATCGGCACCGGCTGCTGGTTCCCTCCGCGCGTCGTCCTTGGCCCCTCCCCCCTGCCTGTAAGTGTCGAGCCCGCAGGGGCTTGACAGGCGGCCCCCCCTTACCAGGGCTCCTCCTGGAAGGCAAGGAGAAACATGTGATTAAGCATTGGCCGTGATGATTGATATAGCCACATCCCCCTTCGGCTTATGAGGATACCGGCGATGGAAACGCCGCAGCAACCGAGGGGCGTCTATGTCCGCCTGCCCCACCCAGGAGGCCTCCGTTACCGGGTACCCCTTCCACCGCATTAAGTACTGTACACATCCCCGGTGGGTACGGGAGTTGAGCAGCTCCTGGATTTCATAGTGGTCCCCCACAACAGGACCTGGTGGCCGTTCTAGATGTCTAAAGGAGGACCCCATTGCTGGCTTCAACAGGCTGCTATGGAATACCGGGTGCACCTTCCCTAAGAGGGGGGGGGGTTGCAACCGTACCGCAACCGGGTTAATGACCTGTATCACCCGGAATGGACCTATAAACTTAGGCCCTAACTTCTTACACGGTAATTTTAGGTACAAGTACTTGGTTGAGAGGTACACCATGTCCCCCACCCGGAAGGGTTTTTGTGGTGCCCGTTTCTTATTGGCTTGCACCTTCGAAACCTCCTCCGCCTTTAGCAGAGCTTTCTTTACGGTATCCCAAACCTCCTGGATGTGGTCCATCCATTCCTGGGGTTGACAGGGGGAGGGGTCCCCCTGTGGGCATTCGGGGATCGGGACAAATTCCACCCCATGTACCACCCGAAACGGGGTGAAACCGGTACTGCTGTGGATTGCATTATTATATGCCACCTCGGCAAATGGTAGCAAGTCAGCCCAGTCTGACTGCTGATAGGAGACACAGCACCTCAGGTACCGCTCCACCATCGTGTTGGCCCGTTTGGCCGCCCCGTTGGTACTGGGGTGGAATGCTGAACTAAGCCCCTGGGACGATCCGATGGACCGGATGAATTCTCGCCAGAAGCGAGCAGTAAACTGCACACCCCGATCGGATATGATCTGTCGGGGCACCCCGTGCAGACGATACACCTGCTGTATGAACAGGTTGGCCAGTTTACGTGCAGACGGCAACCCCTTGCACGGGATGAAGTGGGCCTGCTTCGAAAAGAGGTCGATGACTGTCCATATCACCGTACAACCATGGCTTTCCGGTAACTCTACGACAAAGTCCATGGCTATGTCCTCCCATGGCCGGGTTGGATCTGCTACTCGTTGCAACAGGCCAGGCGGCCTCCCCGTACGGGGCTTGGTGGTGGCGCACACGGGACAGGCCCGTACGTATACCTCCACGTCCGCCTTCATCCCTGGCCACCAAAACTGGCATTTTGCCAGGTGCAGGGTTTTCAGGAAGTCGAAATGGCCAGCCTGTTTAACGTCATGGCACTGTCGGAGCACCTTAGCCCTTGTCACCTGTGGGACGTAGATCTTGGCCCCCTTCCATGCCAACCCCTCTCTCTTGGTCAGCAAGGCTGGATGCCCTAACAACCAGGGGTCGCCTTGGTTCGCGCTCTGTAACTCCTGCACCAGGTCCTCTGCTGGTTTGCACGCAACCACTTTGGCGACCGACTGCTGGACAGGGGCCATGATGGCTTGCACTACCTCCTCCCTCCCACTGTTATACTGCAGCATTCGTGATAAAGCGTCTGCCAAGAAATTCTTTCCCCCAGGCACGTATTTGAGGCGAAACTTAAACCACTGGAAATACTGTGCCCAGCGTACGTGTTTTGGAGAGAGGCGTCTGGGTGTCTGGAGGGCCTCGAGGTTCTTGTGGTCCGTCCACACCTCGAATGGTTCTTTGGCCCCTTCCAGGAAGTGCCGCCACGTCGCCAACGCCCACCGAACAGCAAACGCCTCCTTCTCCCAGATTGCCCACGCTAATTCGGTTTCTGTCAGTTTGCGGGAGGTATACGCACAGGGTTGCAAGACTCCTTGCCCGTTCCTCTGGAGCAGAACCGCCCCCACCACTACATCGCTTGCGTCTGCCTGTACGATGAACTGTTCATCCGGGTTGGGATGTAGTAGGACCGGCTCACATGCAAAGAGGGCTTTAAGGTCCTCAAAAGCCCTTTGGCAGGCGAGAGTCCACGACACTGGTTGTCCGGGGCGAGGTTTAGCCACTAAGTGTTTTGTCCGGAGCAGCTCCGTTAGGGGTAGGGCCACCCTGGCGAACGAGGGGATAAATTGCCTGTAAAAGTTTGCGAACCCCAAAAAGCTTTGCAGCTGTCGGCGGGTCTGTGGTGCTTGCCACTCGAGCACGGCTTTCACCTTGGCGGGATCCATCTCCACTCCGTCCCCCGAGATCCGGTAACCGAGGTAGTCCAACCGGGTTTGGTGGAATTCACACTTGGGCAACTTCACGTACAGGTGCACCCGCAGTAGTTTCTCCAACACCTGTCTCACTAAGCTGACGTGTTCTGTCATATCAGTGGAGTATATCAAGATGTCGTCCAGGTATACGAGGACCCCGCGATACAAGTGTTCATGGAGCACTTCGTTGATCAGCTGCATGAACACTGCAGGGGCCCCCTGCAACCCGAACGGCATCACCCAGAATTGGTAACTCCCCAACGGGCAGTTGAAGGCAGTTTTCCACTCGTCCCCTCGTTTTACTCGGACCCTGTAGTAAGCCTCACGTAGGTCGAGTTTCGTGAACACCTTCCCCTTCGCCAAATGGGCCAATAAATCCTTCATAAGTGGTAGGGGGTACAGGTTCTCAACGCACACTCCGTTGAAGCCCCAAAAGTCCAACACAGGCGCAGGGTGCCATCCTTTTTCTCCTTAAAAAACACTGGGGCCGCAACCTGTGATCGTGCGGGCTGGATGAAGCCCCATGCCAGGTTCTTATCAATATACCGCCGTAGCTCCGCCATCTCCTTGGGTGTCATTGCATATATCTGGGGCTTTGGGAGTTTGGCACCCGGTAGTATGTCAATGGCGCAATTGGTTGGACGATGGGGAGGTAACACGTCGCTCTCCTGCTCACTGAATACCTCAGCAAGGTCAGCGTACACCAACGGGAAGGGGGATTCAGGCACCACAGCCCCCTTAGTATGCTCTATGCCCAATTGTGTGTCCTCGTGAGGAGGCGGCCGAGGACCGACCCCTATGCATATCTTCCGCTACCCCCCTTCCCACCAAATCGTGGGGCCCCACTTGTCCAACCATGCTAGCCCCAATATGATGGCCTCTGTCATTGAAGGGACCACTATAAAGCGAAGGACCTCCCAGTGGGCCCCCATCTCCATTCGGACCGGCTCTGTTATATGGGTGGCCAGAGCCCCCCCCAGAAGGGAGCCATCCACCTGCTCGAATCGCACCGGCTTGAGCAACTGCCTTACCCTGATCCCCACCTTCTTTACCACTGCTCTACTAATGAGGCAACGGGTGCAGCCTGAATCGATCAGGGCGCTATACTCCCTGCGTTGGCCTGTCTGCGGCGCCGTCAGCACGATGGGAATGGCGAATGGTTCTATGGGCTCGCTTACCATAGGGTCCTCCACTGCCTCCTCCTCGCTGTCGTTGGGGACCAGCTGGTATCTCGTTGCAGCGGTTGCATCCTCCTCCTTCGGACCCCCTCCTCGGGGGGTGGGACCCTCTGCCTGGTGCGCAGCCCTCGACCTCTTTGGGGTCTTCTTAGGGGTGGCTCTCCCGGAAGTTCCTGGCTTCCCTTGGGGAACGGGAACTGGACATTCCGCAACACGGTGTCCCGGCTGGTTGCAGCGAAAGCAACGAAGCGGCATCCGGGGCGTACCTGTAGAAGGACCTGGCCCTGGGCCTGGGGTCCTGGGCTTCTCCGTGGGTCTGCGTGGTCCTGTTGGCCCATCCCCTTTGGACCGGAACTCCTGGAGTCCTGCATCCAGATCCACCACCACGCGGAACCAGTCCTGCAACCTACTCGGGACCCCACGGTACATGCAGGCTTGGCGTAGGTCATGGTCCAAACCCCCCCGGAACTGGTGGACCAGTAGGCGCTCCGGCCACGCCCGTAGTCTGCCGGCCACTCGCCGGAACTCCCGCACATATTCAGCCACTGGTCGGCCTCGCTGCTTGAGTGCCAACAGCTCCCCCTCTGCACTTCGGACTCTAGAGACGTCCTCAAAGCGGGACCGCAGAGCCCCCAGGAACAGCCCAGCGTCCGCTAGCTCCCTAGCATGGTCGCTATGAAGATCTGCCACCCATTCAGCTGCCTCCCCCTGCAACACTGCTATCACCGCTCCCACCATAGCCCACTGGGATGGGTAAAGGCGGGCATAATGGTCCAGATGGCTGATAATCTGTCAGAGGAATAAGGCCAAACGGTCTGGGTTCCCGTCAAATGTTACCTGAAGCGGTGGGGGACCCCAGACCACGCTCTGGGGCCAAGGGCCCATGGCCCATCCTGGACCATGCATGGCATCAGCAACAGGCACAGGACATGGCTCCCCGGCATCCACATCCCTCTGGGTCGGGTCCGACAGCGGTCTGCTTCCCCACGCGGCCTGCAGGAGTCCCATCGGTCTGGGCAAGGATGTGCTCTGGGTGGGGCCCCTCACCTGCGGCGTGTCAAAGCCATGGCCGGCATCCAACTTCAGCTTTGGACTGGCCATCCGAAACCGGGCCTGCCCTGACTGGGTTTGAGGCAGGCCTTTCCGTGACCATGACGTCATCTCAGGGTCCATCTCCCAACGTGGCCACGAGGGAGGATCCTGGTAACCTGCCTCTCCAAAGTGCTCCCGCAATATGTCCATCGTGGTCCGTCCTGGGGCCGTGGAGTAACTCCAGTCTCTCGCTCCACTGTGACAAAGAGTGGGCCGGGGCTCCTGGGGTGTGTGGCTGGCCAGTTGCCAGACCGGTAACAGCCGAACTGTGCCACCATTCCGAGGCTCCTGCCTCCAGGGCCGGTCCTGGGACCGCTTGTACGTCACGTGCTCGGTCCGCTGGCCGGGCCTCAATCACTTTAGGGTGTACTACTGGCTGGGCGTCATCCTCCGGGGCCAGCGCCGCCACCCCAGCCGCAGCTGCTTCTGGCCCTTCGCCTGCAGGGCCCATCTCCTGTGTACCCTCAGCCATTCCCCCAGCACTACAATAGGATACCGGCAGGCCACCAAGGGAAATGGGGAGGGATACAAGGAAAGGGAAAATGGAGCACTGACTTTCTGTCAGTAGTGCTTACCACACCCCTGGCAAGAAGACACAAGTCCATGAGTTCACAGGAGGCTGGCTTTAATCAAGGAACCTCTGGCATATGTTTAAGCAAGTAAACAGCTAGCAAAGTCAACGCTGGGAGCAACCGCCTCCCAGCGCTTTACATACATCCTCCAACCGACCCCACCCCCCGCCCGCCTAACCAGCATCCGGTATGCGCGGTCTCAAGATGGCCAGGCAAGACGCACTGCAGCCTCCCTGTTCCGTGCGCGTCCCTGCACTGTTCGGCTGCATTTTCGGCCGCGCTGACAGCTCCTGGCTCCGCACCGCAGCCCGACGCCCGTCAGCTGTTTGGCGGTCCGGGATCCGAGGCTGCTCAGCAACAGGCTGCGGCAGGCTGCGCTGTCGGCTCCTGGCACCCTGCGGCCATGTGCCCATCAGCTGTTCGTCGGAGCTGATGGAACCGCGCTCCCATCTGCCGTTCGCCGGAGCCGCAGGTAGAACGGGATGGCTGTCAGCTATCGGCACCGGCTGCTGGTTCCCTCCGCGCATTGTCCTTGGCCCCTCCCCCCCGCCTGTGTCGAGCCCGCAGGGGCTTGACATCTTTGGTTGTAGTCAAGATCTGGGTTTGTATATCTAAGCTGGCATCTTGTTCCTTTATGTTGCCTCTTATTTTGTTACACGCTGAAAGAATGGTTTCGTGTATTGATTTCAACATAAAAAGGATTTTTTCCTGATCTTCATCCATATTCTCTTGATAATGTATTAAGTTGAAAATTTTAAAATCAAACGTTAAAAATAGTTTTTTGTTTTTTATACTAGGTATGGGACGTGTTGTAGGTAGTCTTTGTAGTGGAAATTGTTTGCCAAGTAAGAATTTATAGTCCAAAGTATTCCATCATCTTGTATAATAACAGATACTTCTCATGTAAAGAAATAGGAAAACAATTTCCCACAAATAGCTCTGAAAATCAGTAAAGGTTTATCTTCATAGTTCAAGGGGAAGGCTTTGGTTATATTAGTCACGATGTCGGTAGCTGGTCCAATGAAACAATGTACAAAAGAGATGGTTTGCATCCATCAAAGAAAGGGACTGAGTTACTTGGCAATAAACTCACAGATTTTCTGGAGGAATATTTAAACTAAACAACGGGGACAGTGAGTTAATTGATACAGAACATCCCTGTCCCCGGCAATCAAAAAATTACAGGGTTTGCAGTGCATGTAACATAGATGTGTGTGTGGACAAGAATATCAACCTTGCTCTCAAGCAAAATCAAGCTTTTAATAGTGAGTGCCACACAAAGTGCACTAACCAAACAGGTGGTAAGAAAATAGGGGAACTCAGGCACCACACAGGTTATATAGAAAGTAAACACAGGATCAGTCATAAAGGACTCAAATGTCTATACACCAATGCACAGAGTATGAACAGCAAACAGGGTGAACTAGAAATTCAGGTTAATGAGGGCAGATATGATATTGTTGCCATTACGGAAACATGGTGGGATGAAACCCACAAATGGAACACACAGCTAGAGGGATTTAAATTATTTAAAAGAAACAGACCAAATAAAAGAGGAGGTGGAGTTGCTCTCTATATAAGAAATAACTACATCTCTACAGAAATAGAGCACAACAATGATGAAAACTGTCTTGAATGCATATGGGTCAATATAAAAGGGGGGGGGGAATGACATTGCCATAGGTCACGGGTCGGCAACCCGCGGCTCTGGAGCCGCATGCGGCTCTTTCAGCCGTCTCCTGCGGCTCCCTGTCCTCCGCTGCCATGTGCAGTCCGAAAAAAAAAAAGTGAGACTAAAAAAGTTCAACAATCAATTCAAACTTCTCACAAAAAAAAACTTCGCAAAGTTTGAATTGATTGGTTGAACTTCTTTGGTTTGTGGGACTGCCCACAAACCTCTTTCCTTCTTCGGACTGCACGTGGCGGCAGCGGTGGAAGAGCCGGGAGGACGGCTGGAAAGGGTGTCCCTTTGCCGTCCTCGGAGGCAGAATCTGGGTAAGGAGCCGCGGGTGGGGGCGGCCAGTCTCGGCGTGCCTCTTCCCTGCCCGGCGGGTCTCCCCTCCCCTGCTCCGCCGCCGCCTCTGCTAGCCCGGGGGGGGTCGCCGGGGGTCTTGGAAACTTCCCCTCTCGGCCTGCGCCTTTCGGCCATCTCGCGGGCGGCGGATCTCCATGGCCTCTTTCGCTGCCGCCACCGCCGCCATTCGCATTGAGCGAGGCCGGAGACGCAGCGGCGACCCGGGCAGCCGCGCCCCTTCGCCGTCCTCACCCAGCGCCGCCCGCTGCTGCCGGTGGCGCTGAGTGAGGCCAAAGAGCCGCGCCCCTTCGCTGTCCTCCCGCCGGCGCTATTCGCGCCCAGCGAAGCCGGAGAGGCGGCAGCGACAAGGCAGCCGCGGCCCTTCCCCGTTCTCCCGCCGCCGGCGCTATTCGCGCCCAGCGAAGCTGGAGAGGCGGCGGCGACAAGGCAGCCGCGGCCCTTCCCCGTTCTCCCACCGCCGGCGCTATTCGTGCCCAGCGAAGCCGGAGAGGCGACGGCGACAAGGCAGCCGAGCCCCTTCCCCGTTCTCCCGCCGCCGGCGCTTTTCGCGCCCAGCGAAGCCGGAGAGGCGGTGGCGACAAGGCAGCTGAGCCCCTTCCCCATTCTCCCGCCGCCGGCGCTATTCGCACCCAGCGAAGCCGGAGAGGCGGCGGCGACAAGGCAGCCGCACCTCTTCGCCGTCCTCCCGCTGCCGGTGGTGCTAAGCGAGGTGGGAGAGGCGGAGGTGACCGGACAGCCGCTCCCCTTCACCGCCGTCCTGCCGCTGCTCGCACTGAGCGGGGCCGGAGAGGCGGCGGCGAGCGGGCAGCCGCGCCCCTTCGCGGCCCCGGAGCAGAGTTGGGGCCGTTGCCTATCACAGTCACGCGGACGGCAGGCCTGGCTCACAGGCAAGTGTTCTCTGCGGTTCTTTTGCTGGGAGGGCGAGGAAGCAGCGGGGAAAGACAGCTCCGGAGGGAGGCAGCCCCGCAGCCAAAAGCCGGCGGTCCGAGCGGAACGGCACGGAAGACCTACTGGTCAGCCCCGTCGGCCTCCTCCTCCGCTCTCTCAGAACCTTCCCGCCAAAAGGCGGAAAGAAGAAAGTCCCAGAGAGGGAGAGCGCGGGCAGGGGGAGAGCAGTCTTTTCCGAGGGGAGAAGCCAGGACGGCAGAGTCGTCCATACCAGAGCTGGACGGGGGCAGGGCCGGTGCATGTCTCGCCTTAGGCTCCACTCTAATCAAGCCCCATTTTGCGCGTGAGCGCATGCGCAGGTGCCCGTGCGCGCATGCGCAGGTGCGAGCGCATTATGCGGCTCCCAGGTTTTTTTTTGTGAGGGAAACGGGTCCAAGTGGCTCTTTCAGTGTTTCAGGTTGCCGACCCGTGCCATATGTGTATACTATAGGCCACCCAACCAAACAGAGGAAATAGACGAACTTTTTGCTAGTCAGCTAACTAAGGTATGTAGGAAGCACATCACAATAGTAATGGGGGACTTTAATTACCCTGACATCAACTGGGAGACAAACTCTACACCAAGTGGAAGATCAAACAGATTCCTGACAAACCTAGCAGACAACTTTGTCTCCCAAAAAGTAGAGAAGGAAACTAGGGGATTAGCCATATTGGATCTAATCCTCACTAACAGAGATGAAATGATAGAAGGTGTTGAAGCCACAAGAACCTTGGGGGGGGGGAGTGATCATGCAATATTAGAATTCAACATTCTGGAAGCACAAGCAATAGAACACAGTCAAACTAGAGTCTTGGATTTTAAGAGAGCTAATTTCAATAAACTTAGAGAGAGCTTGGGAACGATTCCATGGATGAGAATCCTCAAGGGGAAAACAACTCAAGAAGCTTGGGAAATATTGAAAAATGAGATAATAAAAGCCCAGTCTAGCACAATACCAAACAAAGAAGAAAAACAACAGCTCTCAAAAGAAACCAGCATGGCTGCATAAAGAACTCTCTGACAAATTGAAAGATAAAAAGGACAAGTATAAAAAGTGGAAAGAGGGGCACATAACTAAAGCAGAATATCAGCAAATAACCCGAGCCTGCAAAGATGAAGTGAGGAAAGCTAAGGCTCAAAATGAACTAAGGCTTGCGACCAAAGTCAAAAATAACAAAAAAAGCTTCTTTCAACATGTAAAAAACAAGAAAAATGTGAAGGAAATGATTGGTCCATTAGTGGGGGAAAGTGGCAAGAAAGTGACAAGCAACAGGGAGAAAGCAGAACTATTTAACTCCTTTTTTGCATCTGTCTTTACACAAAGGGAAAAAACAGTCCAACCTATCAAAAACAGTACCATAAAAAATAGATTAGAAATACAAGTTAAGATAGGCAAGAAAGTGGTAAGTGAGCACCTATTCAGCCTAGACGAGTTCAAATCACCAGGACCAGATGGATTACACCCCAAGGTTCTCAAGGAACTGGCAGATGTGATCTCAGAACCACTGACCTATATTTTTCAAAGATCCTGGAGCACTGGGGAACTACCAGAGGACTGGAAAAGAGCTGATGTAGTTCCCATCTTCAAAAAAGGGAAAAAAATAGATCCAGGAAACTACAGACCTATCAGCCTGACCTCAATACCTGGGAAGATTCTGGAAAAGATAATCAAACAACAAATCAGCGAACATATAGAGACAAACAAAGTCATTACTAAAAGCCAACATGGGTTTGTCAAAAACAGATCATGCCAGACAAATGTTATTGCATTCTTTGACCAAGTGACAAGATTAGTGGACCAGAGGAATGCTGTGGATATAATTTACTTGGACTTCAGTAAGGCATTTGATAAAGTAGATCACAACCTACTACTTGACAAGATAGAAAAATGTGGGTTAGACAGCATCACCACCAGATGGATTCGTAGCTGGCTGACCGGCCGTACTCAGCGGCCAAATCTTCATCGATTTGGACGAGGGGATAGATGGGGAACTCATTAAATTTGCAGACGACACCAAGCTGGCAGGTTAGCCAACACTCCAGAAGATAGGCTTAAGATACAGGAGGATCTGAACAAACTGGAACACTGGGCGCTATCTAACAAAATGAAATTCAACGGTGAAAAAAGTAAAGTTCTACATTTAGGCAAGAAAAACCAAATGTACAGGTATAGTATAGGTCGTACCTTGCTCAATAGTAGCAACTGTGAGAGGGATCTTGGAGTCCTAGTGGACAATCACTTAGATATGAGCCAGCAGTGTGCTGCAGCTGCCAAAAAAGCCAACACAGTGTTAGGCTGCATTAACAGAGGGATAGAATCAAGATCACGTGAAGTATTAATACCACTTTACAATGCCTTGGTTAAGGCCACACTTGGAATACTGCATCCAGTTTTGGTCACCATGATGTAAAAAAGATGTTGAGAATCTAGAAAGAGTACAGAGAAGAGCAACAAAGATGATTAGAGGTCTGGAGGCTAAAACATATAAGGAACGGTTGCTGGAATTGGGTATGTCTAGTTTAATGAAGAGAAGGACGAGGGGGGATATGATAGCAGTGTTCCAATATCTCAGGGGCTGCCACAAAGAAGAGGGAGTCAAGCTATTCTCCAAAGCGCCGGAAGGCAGGACAAGAAGCAACGGATGGAAACTAATCAAGGAGAGAAGCAACCTAGAACTAAGGAGAAACTTCCTGACAGTTAGAACAGTTAATCAGTGGAACAACCTGCCTCCAGAAGCGGTGAATGCTCCAACACTGGAAGTTTTTAAGAAGAGACTGGACAGCCATTTGTCCGAAATGATATAGGGTTTCCTGCCTGAGCAGGGGGTTCGGCTAGATGACCTCCAAGGTCCCTTCCAACTTTATTATTATTATTATTATAAACAGGCCAGATATGCCACCCTGCAGTTCCTTCTTTACAGCTGAGTTTTTCACAGGTGGTATCTGACAAGGTCAAAGAGTTTTTTCTAAATTCTAGGCTTCAAGCCAAGTCTTTTAGTCAATAACAAGTTGTAATACCATACTTTGCCACAAGATGTCACCGATGCCGTTGAAAACTTTTTAAGTCCCCCCTTTTTATAATAGTTTTTCAAAGTTTATTTCTTTTCTTTTTAGATAAAAATTAGCGCATCCAGTAGAAATAGGAATAAGAAAACTTTTAGGAAAACCTTTTAGTCCCCAAATTTCAAAAGTATATGCATCCAATTAGATTAAAGTTGTTTTTATAATTGCTTTGTTTCCCCTGGGTAGTCAGTCGCCGCTGTTCTTAGAGGATGGGGCAGGAATTCCCTTCCCTCTCTCCTCACAGGGGGAAAAATACTTAGGGCAGCTTTTGCAGGAAAGATATTTAGAGTCTTAGAGAGAAGATCAGATCTCACCCAGTTTCATCTGCGTTGCTTTAAAGGTGCTTGGTAGTAATTTTGACTTCGGCTGTCAGCAGCTTAATGATGAGCCATATTGCTATGGCCGGTCTTTCCCCCACCGGTTTGGAGAGCTGCCCCGGATCAAGCGGAAGTGCTGCCGCCCGCCCGCGATCAAGCTGGGATCCCCTTCTCGCTCGTCGCCCCTACAGGGCGACTTTCAACCCTTTCCAGGGTCCCCCAGTGGGAGGAAATCAGACGCTGAAGACGAAGTTCGCCTCCATGCGTCTGCAGGCGCCAATGGCAAACTGGAAGTCCCCCCTCCCTACTTTCAATGTGTGAACCGAAAATGAATAAGGAAGATGGCCGCAGCCATGCTCATTTGACAAGTTGACAGTTGGCTCCCCATCAGAAAGAAAGAGTCTCCTGCAGGGAAAAGAAAAAGCAGGTTAAGCATTCCCTCAAGGCTTATGAGGGTATTTATTGTAAAACTTCTTTATCAATCTATCTGCTTTCACATTTGTACATTTCACCCATGTAGCTTCTGAAAGGGGGTAACCTTTCCACTGAACAAAGCATTGTAACTTTTCCTTGTACAACCTAGAATTGAGAATACATTTTATTTCATAATGTGTCTTCCCCTCCACCACCATTGGACCCGGTGGTTTCTTTGGGACAGGTCTCAAAGAGGATTCTGACACAGGTTTCAATAGACTGCAATGAAACACAGGGTGAACTTTCCCTAACAATCGTGGTAGTTTCAATTCCACTGTGACAGGGTTAATGACTTTAGTGATAGGAAAAGGACCAAGAAATTTTGGCCCCAATTTTCTACTGGGTAATTTTAACCTTAAATATTTTGTTGCAAGATAAACTAATTGTCCAACATGAAAAGGTTTCTGAGGGGAGTGTCGTTTGTCTGCTTGCTCTTGGTCAATGCCTTCTTCACATTCACCCAAACCCTCTGGAAGGATGTCACCCATTGGTCCAGAGTCTGGGAAGTAGGAGGCTCCTGTGGATACTCAGGCATGGGCACAAAATCTCGACCCGTTACTATTTTAATTTCCTCGTGGTTTAAAGCTATTGTAATTTGTATGTGTTGTAGCATTGCATAAATTTCCTCTTGGAAAGTATTTGTCTTATCTTGGCATGTTGCTTCTAGAGGTCTTTGATCTTTCAGGCTGAGTCCTTCAGGAGTAGATATTAAGTGTGGTTTTCTATCATTTTTTGATGAATATGTCATATCCATGTTGTCTCCCCCTTTCGAGTAATCCGTCATAAGTGCCATAGTCTCTGTAATTAGCCTTGTCAAGCTGGCCAAAACTCAAATTTTGTATAGTTCTTGTCTTTATATATAATTTTTATAATCCACTGTATTTTCAATTGTCAAGGTTTCAGTAAAATCAATGTTTTATAACAATTCTTTCAGGGGTCAATTGTCAACCAGTCAGTATTGCAGTTCAATATATTTAGCCACCTTAAATCCCTCCTGTAACTTCCCCTCTCAAAGATTAGTCATAGATCAAAGTATTTCTTTTCCTTCAGACACTTTCCAATCTTATAGCTGGCCCAGTGTACAATCTCTTCTTTGTTCCCTAGCAACTATCTTCTTAAAGGTTATTAGAGTTCATGGGAACAGATTTTTCTTTGTTTCTGGGCGTTGTCTTTAATGTGCTATGTTCTAATTGTCCACTAGATGTCAGCAAATATTTGTTTTCCAGCTCTTTCAGACAAGAAATTATTCTTAATATTTTTCTTTTTTTAAATAATTTCATTAAAACCCTTTAGAATATAATCTTAGCAGTTTGTTTTAGTTTCTAGGTTTGATCAGATTGTAGTATTTTAAATTTAATTTCAATATGTTTCTTTCCTCCTTAAAGGTTAATTCGCCGCTTCCTCGACCCGTTACTATTTTAAATGGGGTGAGTCCAGTGCTACTGTGCACCGTATTGTTGTACGCTACCTCTGCGAAAAGCAGTAGGTCAGCCCAATTAGTCTGCTGGTAATTTACATAGCATCTGAGGTACTGTTTCACCATTGCGTTAGCTTTCTCAGCAGCTCCATTAGTATTCTGATGAAAAGCTGATGATAGCCCCTGGGAGGACCCAATCATTTTAACGAACTCCCTCCAAAATTTTGCAGTAAACTGGACCCCTCTGTCAGAAATAATCCGCTTTGGGGCATCATGGAGTCGGTATATGTGCTTCAAAAATAGTTTGGGTAGCTTCTGGGCAGAGGGAAGTCCTGAGCAAGCGATGAAATGCATCTGTTTGGAAAATAGATCAATCACAGTCCATATTACAGTGTTCCCCTTGCTCTCAGGTAATTCCACTATAAAATCCATGGCTATCTCCTCCCAAGGTTGAGAGGGATCGGCCACCTGCTGCAATAAACCTGGTGGTTTTCCAGGACGCCTCTTCATGGCAGGACAAGTGGTACAACTCTTAACATAACTCTCAATGTCCTTTTTCATTCTTGGCCACCAGAATTGCCTTCGCACCAGATGTAATGTCTTTAAAAATCCAAAGTGACCCGCTTGCTTAGCATCATGACTCCGTTGCAATTCCAAGCTAGCCCTCCCCTTAAGGTTAATATAGATTTGTTATCTTTAAACCAGGCATCAGTCTCTAACTTCTCCTTTGATTCCTTTAGCGAGCGATCATCAGGAGCAGCAGAGGGTCTCTGTCAGGCCCTGTGGGGCCGACATTCCCGGGCGGGCGGGACTTCGCTCGCCACACCGCCGCCTCCCTCTTCGCCGGTCGGAGCAGCTGAAGGGGGAAGCCCTGCAGGGCCAGAGACATCCCCCTCCCCCCGGCAGGCTGCAGAGGAAGGGAATCGTGCCGACGCCGAAGAGGGAGGCCCTGCAGGGCCAGAGACATCCCCCCTCCCCCTCGGCTGGCTGCAGAGGAAGGGAATCCCTGCCGACGCTGAAGAGGGACACCCTGCAGGGCCAGAGGAGGGGGAAATGCTGCGGCAGCTACGGAGCAGGGACGGACAGCGTTGAGCCGCGGGAGGCGGTGGAGCATGGGGTGGGGCAGGGACAGGACAGCGAGAGTGAAACAGACCCCCTGGCGATACCCACCTGGACCCTGGCATCGCAGGCAGAACGACAGGATACACAGACCTGGGGCTTGCTCCGGCTGGCAGCCCGCTGCGTGTCCAGAGGGGGAGGAAATGAATGCCTGACTGGCCACCTATGTAGGCAACGTGCCGGATGTTGGCCTGCCGGCTGGGGGGCGCAGCTCTGGGTTGCAACGCTATGTAAAGCGCTGGGAGCATTCACTCCCAGCGCTGACTTTGTCCAGCACGGAATAAACACCATTTGCTTGTCATCCGTACCTGCCTGCTGGCTCTTTTCTTTTGTTGGAGCACCGAAGAGGACGTCCTGACACTCTGTGTGTGCGATCTGGTTGTTATTTGAGAAGCGGATTGCGGTGGAGGAATAATGGAGTTAATTACTTCCTCTCGGTTGCTCTTGAACTGGGGCATTCTAGACAAGGCATCAGCCAAAAAGTTCTTACCCCCAGGAAAATATTTTAAAGTGAAATTAAAATGGTTGAAGTACTGAGCCCACCGAACTTGCTTGGGGGATAATTTATGGGGGGTCTTGAGAGCCTCCAAATTTTTGTGATTTTGGAGCTGATATATGTGTTTCAAAAACATCTTGTTTAGCTTCTGGGCAGAGGGAAGTCCTGAGCAAGCACTGAAATGCGCTTGTTTGGAAATTAGATCAATTATAGTCCATATTACGGTGTTTCCCTTCCTCTCGGGCAACTCCACTATAAAGTCCATGGCTATTTCCTCCCAAGGCTGGGAAGGGTCAGCCACTTGTTGCAGCAACCCTGGGGGCTTCCCAGGACCTCTTTTCATTGCAGCGCAGGTAGCACAGCTCCTCACATCACATAACTCTCAATGTCTCTTTTCATCCCTGGCCACCAGAATTGCCTCCGTACTAAATGCAAGATTTCAGGAACCCAAAATGACCCGCCTACTTTGCATCATGACTCCACTGAAGGGCTTGGAGTCTGAGGCCATCTGGGAGGTATAACTTGGAGCCTTTCCAGGCTAGTCCTCCCCTAAGGGTTAAAATAGATTTGTTGTCTTTGAACCAGGTGTCAGTCTTTAATTGCTCCTTTAGTTCCTTCAGTAAGCGATCATCAGGACCAGCAGGTGGTCCTTGTGTTTGTGATCTAGTTGTTATTTGAGAAGCAGATTGCAGCAGGGGAATAATGGAGTTGATTACTTCCTCCCGGTGACTTTTGAACTGGGGCATTCTAGACAAGGCGTCAGCCAAAAAATTCTTACCCCCTGGGAAATACTTTAAGGTGAAGTTAAAACGGTTGAAGTATTGAGCCCACTGGACCTGTTTCAGGGATAATTTGTGGGGGGTTTTCAGAGCTTCCAAATTTTTATGATCAGTCCATACTTCAAAAGGTATCTCCCCCCTTTCAAAAAATGATGCGTTAGTAACGGCCCACCTCCTCTCCGTGTTGGTTAGCTTCCGGGAAGTGTAAGCGCAGGGTTGTAATTCCCCCTGGTGACTTTTTTGTAAGAGAACAGCACCCACAGCCACGTCACTCGCATCGGCTTGAATGATGAATTGCTTTTCAGGATCAGGGTGCTTGAGAACAGGTTCGGCTGCAAACAGTCTTTTTAGTTTCTCGAATGCAGCTTGACATTCTAGGGACCAAGGCAATGGCTGACAAGGTCGGGGTTTCTCCCCCCTCTTCCCGTTTTCAATAAGTTGGTTATTGGCATGGCTATCGTTGCGAAAGAGGGGATAAATTGGCGGTAAAAGGGGGTTGCCATTCCAATACAACTTTCACTTTTGCAGGATTCATTTCTATCCCCTCATTTGAAATTTGGTACCCTAGATCAGGGCTTTTCAACCGGTGGTACGCGTACCACCTGTGGTACTTTGCCACGTGGCAGGTGGTACATGTCCATCCTAGAGAAGTGTAGCGGGGGAGGGGAACGAGCTGAAGCGACCCAAGCCTGAGGGAGAGGCAGCTGTAGCTGCAGGACTGTCTGGGCTCGGCAGAAGCCCCAGGAGCCAGCAGGGCTCCAGCTGATTGGCGCTTCTGGAAGCAGCATGGAGCTGGAGGTGAACTGAAGAAAAAGGGGGGGAGGAGAGGAGAGGCTATAAAAGGAGGTGGTTTGGGCGGGAAAGGGAAAAAAAATACAACAGGGAAAGAGAAGGATTGCTCAGCAGGCAGGAAGGAAACAGGGACAGGGAAGAAGCAGCAGCTGTTGCTGAAAGAAAAGGTCCCCTGGTTGGTTTTCTCCAGCCAGGAGAATGCAATCAGCGCTGATGAAATGAAAAGCTGGCAGACAAGCATGTCGGAAAGGAGATGGGTTTATTTAGTTCTGGATCAGCTGACAGCTTGATTGGGTTACCATAAGGATTTTTGTACAGTTTTTACAGCATTTTGTAATTCAGAGGCTCAGTTTGTGTGCTTTGGTTATTGGAATATTTTAGTCTGTATTTTAGGCTAGCAATGAGTCCAAAGTGTTGACTTCCGTAGGTTTAATCCCTTTAAACAAATGTAATTAGTTTTACCCCCTTATCTTGAGTCTGTCTATGGCTTTTAGAAAGTTTTCTTTGAAGATAAACAGGCTTAATTTAAGGCTAAAGCTTTTCGCAATTGCCGGAGCCTTTCAGTCTCGGGTTGCATATTGTGACATGTGACATGCCTGAGGCAGCTTAAAGGAAAAAAAACGGAGTTCATGTGTTTATTTTGTGAGCCTTTCTTGCTTTGCACTTGATTCCTGTGTCTTTAAGGGTACAGGGAAGGGATTGGGGGGGTGCATTCTTACTACACTGGAAGGAATGCTCAGAAGGGAGAGAGGAAGAAGGGCCGACCAGCCAGCTCAGGGGTCTACAAACTTAGCAACTTTAAGACATGTGGACTTCTTTGATTTGGTTTCTTTGATTTGTGTAATGCACGGGTCTTCAAACTTGGCCCTTTTATGACTTGTGGACTTCAACTCCCAGAATTCCTCAGCCAGCCATGATGGCTGAGGAATTCTGGGAGTTGAAGTCCACAAGTCTTAAAAGGGCCAAGTTTGAAGACCCCTGAGCTAGCTGGTAGTGGTGCATATTAATAGACATGGATAAATTCATCATACATTTGTCAGTGCAAAGGGAAAGTGATTCAGCAAAGGAACAGCCACCAAAGAAATTAAAACTGGTACTTTTTTCCTTTTTTTCTACAGTTTGTAATATTTTATTAGATTATAGAATAAAATACAAAAATACAAAAGCAAATAGTAGGACACAGTGGGGAGGAAAAAGGGGGAAAAAGTGAGGGGGAGAAGGGAAAAAGAACAGACTTCCTCTGTTGCAGTAGAAGGAAGCATTAACACCGAACCTCAACTTTCTACTTTTCCATAATATTATAAACTAGCCATTTATATAACAACAAATGAATCTAATCAGTAAAACCCAAAATCCCCCCCCCTTTTTTTTTAGTCATCAAGTTTTTGACACCTTGCTAAGCACTGGTGGTACTCAAATATTGTCATGTCCTAAAAGTGGTACAAGTGGTAGATAGTCAAGGCTTGTCTGGTGAAACTCACATTTAGAAAGCTTTGCATACAGTTTAGCCTTCAGCAGTTTCCTCAGTAATTTTAATGTGCTCTTCCATAGTCTCAGTGTAAATGAGAATGTCATCAAGATAAACCAAAACCCCCTTATACAGATGATCATGGAGCACTTGGTTGATTAACTGCATAAATACAGCAGGAGCTCCTTGTAGTCCAAAAGGCATCACTTTAAATTGGAAGCTTCCCAGGGGGCAATTGAAGGCAGTTTTCCATTCGTCCCCATCTTTAATCCGGACTCGGTAATAAGCCTCCCTTAAATCCAACTTTGTAAAAACTTCCCCTTTGCCAGGTGGGCTAACATGTCCTTCATTAAGGGAAGGGGGTATATGTTCTCTAGGCTGACAGCATTCAATCTTTTAAAATCTACGCATAATCTCAGCGACCCATCTTTCTTTTCTTTGAGCAATACAGGGGCTGCTACACAAGATTTTGCTGGTTGGATGAAACCCCGGGCCAGGTTCTTATCAATGTACTCTCTTAACTCCTTAATCTCTCTGGGCGTCATTGAGTACATTCTTGGCTTCGGGAGCTTGGCCCTGGGTAAGATTTCGATGGCAGAGTCCGTAGCCCAGTGAGGGGAGGACGTCGCATTCTTTCTCACTAAACGCCTCGGCTAAATCATGGTACTCGGTTGGGACAAGCTGGATTCCTGGCAGCTTCTCTACAACAGCCTTTAGTGTTTCAGGGTGTTCTTCCTGAGCCTCATTTATGGTATAGTCCTTTCTATCACTGGTGGTGGCAGGGGGGAAAGGACCTACCTCCAATCTTAAGTTCCTCACTCCATTCTCCCACCAGATGGTTCGGCGCCACTTGTCGAGCCAGGCCAGACCCAAAATCACACCCTCAAGTCATTTTTGGGACCACCACAAAACGAATGATTTCCCAGTGCCAGCCCATTTCCAATCGCACTGGTTCTGGCAGGTGTGTGGCAGGTGCACCGCCAATAAGGGACCTGTCAGCTTGTTCAAATCTGATGGCTAGGGGCAACAGCCTTGCCCGAATCCCCAGCT
Organism: Azemiops feae; assembly: GCA_023970755.1. Classification (NCBI taxonomy): domain Eukaryota; kingdom Metazoa; phylum Chordata; class Lepidosauria; order Squamata; family Viperidae; genus Azemiops; species Azemiops feae. The sequence continues at coordinate 84,590 of JALGBA010001765.1, forward strand.
TGAGCACTGTGGGTAGATTAATTAGGCACTGGGTGCAACCTGAGTCTATTAACTAACACATTTAAGTCCATTTGGGCCCCGGTTTTGGGTACTATTATCTTGGCGGGGATGGCAAAAGGTGGGATGGGTTGACTTACCATTGGATCCTCCTCGCCTTCCTCGTCACTGTCATAGGGTGCCGGCATCTGCAATGGCTCTGGCTGGGCTCTTGCCTCAGGCTCGGCAGGAGGGTGTGTGTGCAACAGCTGGGTCCTCCCGTGCCTAGTTTGTCTTCTCTCTCCCTCCTCTGGGGGCTTTTCGTGGCTTAGTGGTGGCAGCTGGTGTGCTTCTGGCCTGGGTGCTGGGCACTCCACAGCATGGTGACCCATTTGGCCGCATCGGTAGCATTTGATTGGAGCTCTGACCGGTGCTTGGGGGACGCTGGTGGTCGCAGTGGCTTGGGAACGTCAGCCAAAAAGGCGCTTCCCCTGGGCGCGCAGCAGCTTGGGTTCAGCTGTGCCTGGCTTTCTGGGGCGATCCAATTCGATGTCCAGCATCACCGCCATGTTCTACCACTCACGTAATTGGTTAGGAAAGCCCCGAATGATGCAGGCTTGGAGTACGTCATGGTCTAGCCCCTGCTTGAAGTAGTTGATCAACGATCGTTCCAGCCACTGCCCTAGCCGACCAGCTAGGGTCTGGGATTTGTCTTCAAAACAACCTCTCAGTTGCTCCATGAATAGGTTAGCATTCTGCAGCTCAGTAGCCCCTTCATCATGGAAGTTGGTCACTCAGTCGGCTGCTTCCCCCTCCAAATTGGCTGCCATGGCATTCACCATCTGAGCATCATCCAGGTAGGCTTAAGTGTAGCGATCTAGATGAGCCCACACTTGGTTCAGGAAGAAGGATAGCTTCTCGGGGTCCCCATCAAAGGTGGGCTTGATGGGAGGTGGCTCAAATCGTGGCAGGGCTGAGCTGCTTGTTGGTCCTGGGGATGTGGCCGAACCACACTCCCGACTTCCCTTGTCCGGGCTCCTGGACTGGCAGCGCAAGGCTGTGGCATCGGGTTTGGTTGGGATACAGGGCTTGACATCACAGCTGGCTAGGGAATAGGTGAGGCAACACGGGCTCCCGCAGTCAGGCCCTTGGCATTCCCCCCACGGCGCACACATCCTGGGCGGGAACCGTCTCTTTTACCTCTAATCTGCCGAACTTCTCCTTCAGCTGCTCGAGCGAGGGGCTGTGACTGGAACTTCCATTCTCCTGAGTCATCCCCTCCGATCGATCCCTTTCCCTTCTGGCATGCCACAGACGAAAACCCCTGGTTTTGCACTGAGGGGCAACTTCGGCTTGATAGAGGTCTGCTAGGATCGTAGTTCTCCCCTGCGGTACCAGCTTCCAAGGCTGGATCAACCGGGACTTTGGCTGAGCCTGCCAGTGACACCTCCTTGGTGACTGGAGCGGCTGCTTGTGCTCCGAGAGCCGGAGTTCCGTTGCGACCGGCAACGGCTCCACTCTTTTCCTCCATCCTCAAATCTTCGCCAAGTCTTTACCGCTCTCCCAAAGGATGGGTAGGCGGTCGGGGCCCAGCACCCCGAAAGAAAATTTAAGTTTTAAGAGACTTGGTTTAATGTCATGGTTCCGACACACAAAGACCAATAAAGCAGAACTCCGAGGCTTGAAAGTTCGTCAAAGAACATGTTTATTAGTTACAAAGTATCAGTACGGTCAAAAGTGAAACCAAGTCTGAATACACAAGTAACAATTGCCCAATTACAAAGTTAAAGGTCCCACCCACAAAACTATGCAAGCAACTACGTTCCCCAATATACTTATTTGGCAGGCTTTTTTTTGCAACGCCCAGTCCCTAGCCTTGGGAGCAGCAGATGACCTTGGTTCCCACGGGACAGAAGATTATTTTGACTAACAAAGCACCTGGGCAACCCCCCTCCCTCTGTTCTATGTGGCAACCTAGAATGAGAAGAAAAAATGGCTGCAGCTATGCTCATTGTAGAGTTGACAATAGTATTTTAACAATGTAATTTATGAATTGGCTAGCTGTTGGTTACAATAGTCATGAAATTGACTGGGCTTTGACAAATTGGTAGATTGTTCTATGTAAAGTCCATAGGTACCTGAAGATTGCAGTTCTTAAATACAATAGAAAGCTGATTTCTGGGTCTTTCCCAATTTGTTCTTAACGCTTTATAAAACCCTAGTAAGACCACACCTGGAATACTGCAACCAATTTTGGTCACCATACTACAAAAAAGATGTTGAGACTTTGGAAAACGTTCAGAGAAGAACAACTAAAATGATCAAAGGACTGGAGACTAAAACATATGAAGAACGGCTGCAGGACTTGGGTTTGGCTAGTCTAAAGAAAAGAAGAAACAGGGTGACATGATAGTAGTATTCCAGTATTGGAGGGGTTGCCACAAAGAAGAGGGCATAAAACTATTCTCCAAAGCATCAGAGGGCAGGACAAGAAACAATGGTTGGAAACTGACCAAAGAGAGAAGCAACCTGGAATTAAGGAGAAACTTCCTAACAGTGAGGACAATTAACCAGTGGAACAGCTTGCCTTCAGAAATCGTGGGTGCTCCATCACTGGAGGTTTTTAAGAAGAGAATGGACAGTCACTTGTCTGAGATGGTATAGGTTCTCCTGCTTGAGCAGGGGGCTAAACTAGAAGACCTCCAACGTCCCTTCCAGCTCTCTTCTCTTCTCTTTTCCTCTCTTTTGCCCTCTCATTCTCTAGTTTTAAGAAAAATGTGCTAAGAATATCACAGATCCATCATAAAACCACTGGACTGGACTATCCTTTAAATTGAATTTGTCATATATCACAAAGGTGCCAAGCATTTGTGAGCAGTGTTATGGTTCCGAAGGAAGAGGCTTTTCAAAGAAACTTGAGGCATTATTTTCCTTTAAGAATCTTTTTAATGGCAACATAGCTTCGGCACATACATGAACGAAGCCAAAATCTTAACCCTCCTACTTCATCCCACAGTATCTGAGCACATTCCCCTCCCTCATTTGACAGTCATTAATCACATTCTCCAATTAGTTTAAAGTGTGAACTTTCCCTCCCGTTCCATAACGCGCTATATTTTATCTCCTCGTATTTCATCCAGCTTTGAAGATGCTCTGCTGAAATATTGTTATGGCTAACTAGTTCCCAAGAACATTCTTTCACTCCCCCCTTCCATACTATCTAATAGTGGCTCTAAGTAATACACAGGTTAAATAGTAAATGTCTGCATCCACATATAATGTCAGGCAAAAACATTCGATGTTAGCAGCATTGACATCCGGCCCCCCTTACAAAAATGACAGATCCTGTAATGTAAACAAAAGCATATGTTAATGATTAGGTTTCGGTTTGTTGGGGTGTTTCGCATGAAATCTCTTGATGAGTCTGTCAGCTTTCACCTCACTTGATTTCACCCAGGTAGCTTCAGATAACGGGTACCCCTTCCATTGTACTAAGTATTGCAATTTGCCTTTAAAAATTCTAGAATCAAGAATAAGTTTCACTTCATAATGGGTCTGCCCTGCAACTACGAGGGGCCCAGGTGCTTTCTTCGGGGAAGGTCTTAAAGTGGAGCCCCGATAAGGTTTTAACAAGCTACTATGGAAGACAGGGTGAATTTTACCCAAAAGTCTAGGGAGTTTCAGTTTTACAGTGACTGGATTGATGACCTTTATGATAGGAAAAGGCCCTAAGAATTTCGGTCCTAACTTCTTGCTGGGTAATTTGAGGCGTAAATATTTGGTCGACAGATAAACCTTTTCCCCAACTTGGAACGTTCTTTGGGGAGCCCTCTTTTTGTCAGCTTGCTTTTTATAGGTTTCAAAAGTCTTTTTTAAAGCAGATTTTGTATTTCTCCAAACTTCCTCCCATCCCCTCACCCATTGGTCAAGTGTCTGGGAAGCGGTTGGCACTTGGGGATATTCAGGTATTGGACCGAACTCTTTGCCTGTGGCTACTCTAAAAGGTATGTAGCCGGTACTGCTGTGCACAGAATTGTTGTACGCCATCTCTGCAAAAGGAAGGAGGTCAGTCCAGTTAGTCTGTTGATAGGATACGTAGCATCTGAGATATTGCTCCACCATTTTGTTGGCGGCTTCTGCAGCTCCATTGGTGGCCGGATGAAAAGCAGATGATAAGCCTTGAGATGATCCAATTAATTTAAGAAAACTCCTCCAAAACTTTGCTGTGAACTGCACCCCCCTGTCTGAGATTATTCGCTTAGGGGTGCCGTGCAGTCGGTAGATATGTTTCAGGAACAATTTAGTCAGTCGTTGGGCAGATGGGAATCCTTTGCAGGCAATGAAATGAGCCTGCTTCGAAAACAAGTCTATTACAGTCCAGATGACAGTATTTCCTTTACTTTCAGATAAGTCTACGATAAAGTCCATAGCTATTTCTTCCCAGGGTTGGGAAGGGTCTGCCACCGGCTGCAGTAACCCAGGGGTTTTCCCCAGGATTCTTTTCATTGTGGCACATACGGTACAACTCTTCACATAGTTTTCCACATCCCGTTTCGGTCCCGGCCACCAAAATTGCCGGCGGGTGAGATGTAGAATTTTTAGATATCCAAAGTGTCCGGTGTTATGCTCCGGAGCGAAGAAGCAATCTTAAGGAAATCTGATTCATTTTGTTCAGAAAACTCTTTATTTATGCAATATACTCCAGTACGGATAAAGTGAAGCCAAAAACTGGAAAATTCCTCCTTCTTCCCACAGTGTCTGAGCACTTCCTCCTCCCTCAATGACAGGTCATAAATCACATTCCCCAATTAGTTTAGAGTGTGAGCTATCTTTCCCGCCACTATCTATCTTCTCACATTTCATTCTTTGAAGACGCTGTGCTGAGATGTTGTTATGGCTAAATAGTTCCTAACACATTCTTTCACTCCCTCCCCCCCCTACTATCTATTAGTGGCTCTTAAAGTAATACACAGGTTAAATAGTGAATGTCTGCATCCATATATAATGTCAAGCATAACATTCGATGTTAGCAGCCTTGACATCCAGCCTGTTTAACATCATGGCAGTGTTTGAGAGCATTAAGACAGAGGGATTTGGGCAAATACAGTTTTCCCCCCTTGTAAGCCAAGCCATCCCAGCACATCAAGGAGGTTTGATTATTTTTGAACCATTGATCAGTGAGAAGCTCTCGTTTTATTTTCTTTGCTCCAGTGACATCCGGCTTAGGGACCCTGTGAGGCGTGATTTGTGCAACAGGTTGTGGATTGGAGATAATTGCCTCATTAACTTCTTCACGTTCGCTTTTGTATTGGGGAAATCTAGATAGCGCATCAGCTAGGATGTTTTTTCCCCCTGGTATGTACTTTAGAGTAAAGTTGAAGGGGTTAAAGTACTGTGCCCACCGTACTTCCTTTGGGGACAATTTACGGGGAGTTTTCAGTGCCTCTAGGTTTTTGTGATCTGTCCATACTTCAAATGGCACCTTGCTCCCCTCTAGGTAGTGTCGCCAGTTTAACAGCCCCCATCTAATTGCGAAGGCCTCCTTCTCCCATATTGCCCATCTCCGTTCACTTTCTGTAAATTTTTTGGAGGTGTAGGCGCAGGGTTGCAGGACTCCATTCTTATTCTTTTGAAGTAATACAACTCCAACTGCCACATCGCTGGCGGCGGCTTGTATTACAAAGGGTTCCCCTGGGCAGGGGTGCTTTAGGACCGGTTCAGCAGCAAATAGTCTCTTTAAATTCTCAAAAGCTGTTTGACAGTTCATAGTCCATGCTAGTGGTTGGCCCGGTCGTGGCTTCCCTCCTTTTTTTCCTGTTTTGAGTAAATCTGTAAGGGGTAGGGCAATCTTGGCAAAAGAGGGGATGAATTGACGGTAGAAGTTGGCAAAACCTAGAAAGCTCTGGAGCTGTTTGCGGGTTTTGGGGGGCTGCCATTCAATTACAGTTTTCACCTTGGCTGGATCCATCTCAATGCCCTTGTTGGAAATTCTGTAGCCGAGGTAATCTAATCGGGTCTGGTGAAATTCACATTTTGACAATTTGGCATAAAGCTTGGCATTCAGTAGTTTCTTTAACAATTCTCTCACCAGCTTTATGTGATCCGTCATATTCGTGCTGTATATAAGGATATCGTCAAGGTACACCAGAACCCCTTTGTACAAGTGATCATGTAGGACCTCATTAATCAACTGCATGAATACGGCTGGGGCCCCCTGTAATCCAAATGGCATGACCTTGAATTGATAGCTCCCCATGGGGCAGTTGAAGGCAGTCTTCCACTCGTCTCCCTCCTTTATTCTCACTCGGTAATATGCCTCTTTTAGGTCTAACGTAGTGAAGACACTCCCCTTAGCCAGATGAGTTAATAAGTCCTGTAGGAGGGGGAGGGTGTATTTGTTTTGCACACTTACAGCGTTGAGACCCTTATAGTCTACGCAGAAACGAAGAGACCCATCTTTTTTTTCTTTAAATAACACAGGGGCTCCCACGGTAGATTTGGCCCGTTCAATGAACCCCCTCTTTAGGTTTTTATTTACGTATTGCTGCATCTCTTCCATTTCGAGGGGGGACATAGCGTACATTCTCAGGCGTGGGAGTTTGGCTCCTGGCACCAGTTCGATAGAACAGTCATTGGGCCTGTGAGGGGGTAGGACATCACATTCATTTTCACTAAATGCCTCTGCTAAGTCCCGGTATTCATTGGGGATGAGTGATTCGTCTGGTGATGGTGAGGCAGCTATATGTGCTCGCTCATTAGGTGGCCTAAAGTGTTCCGCAACATCTGTTGAATCGGGGGGGGGGGGTTGGCCCTATTGGTAGCCTCACAGTTCTCATCCCTTTCTCCCACCAGATAAATGGCTTCCATTTGTCCAACCAGGCTAATCCTAGGATCACAGCCTCAGTGAGTTTTGGAGCCACCAGGAAGTGTATGAACTCCCACTGCTCACCTATTTCTAGGCGTAGAGGCTCAGTTAGTTGCGTGACAAAAGTTCCTCCCATCAGGGAGCCATCGGCTTGCTCAAACCTCATTGGCTTGGAGAGCGATTTTGCTCGTACTCCCAATTTCATGGCAAAGGGCAAGCTAATGATACATCGGGAGCATCCAGAATCCACTAGCATTTTTAAGTCTGTCTGTGCTCCTGACTTAGGGCTGATTAGCCTTGCAGGCAGTGAAAAAGGAGGGATGGGTCAACTCACCATTGGGTCGTTCTCTCCTTCGTCATCACTGTCAAAAAAGGGTAGAGTGGGGGTGGGTCCAGCCTCAGCTCCGGTGTCCTCCTGTGTAGGGGAGGTAGCTTGGGCAACCAGTTGTTGTGTGATCCCGCTGGATTTTTCTCTCAAGGGCTGCTGGCCAGGTCTCTTCCTCACTGCAGGTCCCAGTCTGCTCTGCTGCTGGGGGTAGGGAACCGGGCAGTTCGATGCTCGATGTCCCTGCTGTTCACATAGGAAGCATGTGATCGGCGGACCCGCAGGTGGTCTGGGCCTTTCAGCGGTTGTAGCTGTTGGGGGCTTTCGGGGTGGTGGTTGTCGTCTGGGTTGCTCTGGTCTTATCTCGGGTTCAGGTGGGGGAGGCTTCTTATAGCGGGTGAGTTGAACGTCCAGCTTCACCGCTGTCTGGTACCACTCGTGCAGTTGATCAGGTACTGCTTGAATAATGCAGGCCTGGGAGAGCTGCTCATCTAATCCCTCAATGAAGAGATGGATTAGGGATTGCTCAGGCCACCCCTCTATTCAACCGGCTACCTTGCGGAATTCGCGCACATACTCTAGAGCAGGTCTGCCGGCTTGTTTTATTTTGTGGATTTGTCCTCCTGCTCTAAGGCTAATGGAAGGGTCCTCAAATCTTTCTCTCAGCCCTAGGAGGAAGAGGTGGGGATTATCTAATTCGGGGGCTTGCTCATTATATAAATTGTTTAGCCATTCGGATGCCTCTCCTTCTAGGTTGGACGCAATCACATCAACCATGGCACCTGGGTCTGGGTAGAGATAGGCCCAGCGATTTAAATGAGAACGTACTTGGTTGAGGAAAAAAATTAGCTTCTCTGAGTCCCCATCGAAAGTTGCTCTGAAGGGTGGGCCAATTATAGGCTGTTGTGGGCCCCACTGTGGCTGTTGCTGCTGGGCCCACCCTTGTTGCTGATTTAACAGCTGCTGAGCTCTCCACTGTAGGGGTGGCGCTCCCAGTCGTGGCTGGCCCCACCCTGGTTGCTGTCGTATGCCCAGGGGTCGCACGTTCGGGGCCTGTGGTCCTCCACCCTGCTGTGGTTGCAATACTGGCAGTGCTGGCCTCTCGAATCGTGGGAGGTTTTCTAAAGGTTGCTGAATAGGTGGGGGCGGTTGCTGCCTTCTGTGTTGTTGGCCTGCGGGGGGTGATGGCGCCCTCTGCTGCTGTAGGCCCCTCCACGGTTGCTGGGCCTCTCTCATTTGCGGCCCCACCTGCTGTTGCTCTCCTGGCTTTGGTACCACCCCAAGCTGCTGTAAGGCCTCTATAAGCTGACGCACACTCAGAGGCCTTTGATCCTCCGTCTGCGGGGGCTGCCAAACTCCCCATTGAGGCAGGGGGCCCAGGCTGGGTTTCCCTCTCTCTGTGGGGCTGGAGGCCCTGGCTGGGGGCCTCTCTCAGCAGGGATTGTTCCGCGCCCCTCACTTCTAACGTTTCAAATTTCTCTGCCAAATTCTCCACGGACTGACTATGGGTGGCAATTGGATATCTCCACTCACCCGAGTCTTCAGTGGCAGAAGGCTTGGCAGTTCTCAACTGGTGTAGGGGATGTAATCTGTGAGAATCCCTTTGTTGTGGCTCCAACTCATCCGTCTTGGAAGTTTTTGAAGATGGAGAAGCTGTTCCGAAATCTCCGGATTCCACACTCGGTTTCTCCCAGTCTGAAGACCAGATCAGCTCTCCTAAGCTCTTTGGCCTTGCTCCCAGCTGGGGGATTTGTGATGGTTCTCTCTCTACCGGCTTGCACGCTGTTGCTCCCCTCTCTGGGGAACTTGCTGCTGCAGGGGTGCTGATCTCAGGCAATTCTTCTTCTTCCATGATGTTCCTTTCTCCGAATCTTTGTCAGTCTATCCCTTTAGTTTTAGGAATAGTGACTAGGGGTTCGGAACCCCTAATAGTCTGAAACGTTTGTTGGATTTTGGCTTGATGTTATGGTTCCGAAGGAAGAGGCTTTTCAAAGAAACTTGAGGCATTATTTTCCTTTAAGAATCTTTTTAATGGCAACATAGCTTCGGCACATACATGAACGAAGCCAAAATCTGAACCCTCCTACTTCATCCCAGTATCTGAGCACATTCCCCTCCCTCATTTGACAGTCATTAATCACATTCTCCAATTAGTTTAAAGTGTGAACTTTCCCTCCCGTTCCATAACGTGCTATATTTTATCTCCTCGTATTTCATCCAGCTTTAAAGATGCTCTGCTGAAATATTGTTGTGGCTAACTAGTTCCCAAGCACATTCTTTCACTCTCCCCTTCCATACTATCTAATAGTGGCTCTAAGTAATATACAGGTTAAATAGTAAATGTCTGCATCCACATATAATGTCAGGCAAAAACATTCGATGTTAGCAGCATTGACAAGCAGCTGCCTAATCACTTGACTTGGTACCAGTATCACTGTCTGGATATCATAGCCTTCTTGATTGGCTGCAAAACAGTTTTTGTTTTCATCACTTTTAATTCCTGCTCATAATGCTTTTGGAAATGTTGTAACATCTTACAAAAACCAAAAACAGATTAATTTTCCTGGGACTCAACCTCCAGCACCTGATTAACATAGTTTATGCTCATTATCAGTACACTGAGATTTATGTTATCTGCTTCCATATAATTAGGTTCCATTCATAACATAAGATTGTATTTGTATGTGTAAAATGGTTAACAAATCAGTTATTTCTTAGTTAGTCAGCCACAGCCCTGACTTGAACCCTATTGAACATCTCTGGAGGGACCTGAAAATGGCTGTCCACCGACGGTTGCCATCCAACCTGACAGAGCTTTAGAGGATTTGCAAGGAAGAATGGCAGAAAATCCCCCAATAAAAATCCCCCAATCCAGGTGTGCAAAGCTTGTTGCGTCATACCCAAAATGACTCGAGGCTGTAATTGCTGCCAAAGGTGCTTCAACAAAGAACTGAGTGAAGGGTCTGAATACTTATGCCAATGTGATATTTCAGTTTTTTCTTTTTAATAAATTTACACACATTTCTAAAATTCTGTTTTCACTTTGTCATTATGGGGTACTAAGTGTAGATTATGAGAAAAAAAATGAATTTCAACAACTGTAGAATCAGGCTGCAGCATAACAAAATTGACGAAAGTGAAGGGGGTCTGAATACTTTCTGAATGCACTGTATATGCCACAATATTTAGCATATTGGATAGGAATGGAAATTATTTGGGTAATCACCACTACCTAAGACAACCCCGGTGGTGCCTCCTTTTTTCTCCAACAATATGCTGAGGCCTGAATCCCTGAAATGACTTTGACAAACCAATCTTTCTTTTTTTAGAAGCCAGAAAGCATGGAAGTTGACTGTTAGCAATTTATTATAAAAAAAGCAATGGTAGCAATGTAGAATACATCAGTATTTGTGCTCACGCACACACACACATGGATGTTCTAAACAGTATGGTCAATCTGGAGATAAAAGGGTGCAAATGAGGTGATTAGATAAGATCATTAAACAAACTACCATCAGAGCACAGGTTCAATATTATATTACTATTGCTTTTATTATTGACTTTACAGGAATTAAATAAACAGAAAAACAAAAGGCAACTTCTTCAACACTGCCATACAGCCAACTAATACACACCCAGTTTTTGCATACTTGATAGTAGCAAGAAATAGTAACAACATGTCAAAAAACCAGAGCAAAAATTATGGCAGCTAGTAACTTGTATTCAAAGAAACATATAATTAAATTACTGTTAAGATAAACATACTGGGAAAATGCATCTACATTATTTGTTTGTCTTCTGAACTGCTTAAATGAAATTATTAAGTGAAGAGTCAAGATTTACACATATTTTTGGCTGATAGAAGTTTTCCCAGTTCACAGCTTATGGCATGCTTGGAACAAACAGGGTCAATTATAAATCCTTCTACACAATCAAGTATGATGACTTGGGAAAATAGAAGTTTACTACCTGTAAACACACAAATATACAAGCCTTTGCTTTCTTAAGTTACAAGTAACTGTAGCTTCACAATACATTATCTTCTGTACCTTCCTCTTTCTCCTCTGTCTCTGTCCCGATCACATATCCTTTCCCTTTCCCTCTCCCTGCCCCGTTCCCGATCTCTGTCTCTTCGGGTATCTCGGGGACGATCTCGTTCACAATCCCGCTCTCTCTCTCGAGGCCTGCTTCTCCGGCCACTGACAACTGCTTGTGTCCGACGTAGAAAGTCATCTACCCTCATGTCATAGTCATGCTATGGAAGACAGAATAACTTCAAATATCACTGAGTTTAAAATCACAATTCCTTCTACCAACTTGGAGTTCCTAGAAATACTTGATCTAAAGGGCAACCAATTATCCAGAGATAGATAGTTCACTGTTCTAATCGTAAGATTGTTAGTAAATACTAAAGACTGCTTTCTAGTCTGATGCCTTAATCACTACACCAAACTGGCTCTCATGTAAATATCTAGACCTAGATATTTAGCTGTAGATATTTCATAATGAACATAATGGTTCTCAACCAAATCTGATGTGTGCATTTTTCTAACTTGGCACAGTGACTCAGGCTGCACTTACCACTCGCTTATCCCTGTACCGTGCATCATGTGGTATGGGATGGTGTCCTGAGTAAGGAGGAGGAGCCTGTGGAGGAGGAGCATAGTGCTGGTAGTATGGGTGATGGGGAGACTGTTCTATACCTGGGTAAGGAGGCTAAAAAGAAACATTTCCCTGTTACTCCAGTAATCTGCAACCCCAGAACACAGCAGCATCAACCAGAAAATATAATTCAACATTTGAGCAATACTGCAAGCATGAAAATGCTTCAAAGGAGATATATCTAAATGATATTTGGATCCTCATGTGATTAAACCTTTTTGCAACAGGTACATTTTCACAAATGATGCTGTTAGAGCATTTCCTTATACCTACTGCTAGTAAACGGTGTGGTGACTCAGCGGTTAAGATGCTGGGCTTGTCAGCTGAAAAGCTGGCAGCCCAGGTTCAAGACCTGAGCGCCATGCGACAGGGTGAGCTCCTGTCCTCGCCCAAGCTCCTGCCAACCTAGCAATTTGAAAGCATGCAAAAGCGAGTAGATAAATAGGTACCACTTCAGTGGGAAGGTAACAGTGCTCTGTGACGTCATACTGGCCACATGAACGTGAAAATGTCTTCGGACAGCGCTGGCTCAATGGCCTTGAAACGGAGCACCGCCCCCTATAGTCAGCAACAATTAGCGGAGTAAAATCCACAGGGACTCCTTTACTTTTTACCGCTAGTAAAAGTCTCCCTTAAAGATTTTTTTTTTTGTAATAGGATACAATAGCATTCCATTAATAAGGAAGGTCAATTGTTCAATAAAACCTTCAACTGAAATCACCCTATTCAGTATTACTGCATTAGGACTGTGCATCAACTACAAATTTGGTTTTGGACCCTATTTGGTCATTCAAAAGCAAGGTTTCTTTTAGGAGGATTCAAAGCATCTTCCTCCACCTGGATCTTGATTAGAAAATCCAACCTCCCCAATCTCTCACTATCACTGAGAAACAATGATTACCTTTCTTTTGTTTGATAGTATTATTTCCTTTTGGAGGATCACTTATGAAGAATACAGCGTACCAAATTATACTGTACGTCAATGGGTTTGTGGAAATTCCTTTTACGAAGAACAGAAACTGCTGGCAATTTAATTTCTTTAAAGAAAAAATGAATACTGCTTGACCATTATTAGACAGGACTGAATGTCCTGAAATGTTCCGTTTCTCTTTCAAACAATGCTGAACAGTTTTGTGGCATGGTTTGGTAATTTTCTTTAAAAGTCCTCCTGGAAAACCAAAATCTATCTTGAATATCATTTCCAATTTGGGGGATTAAGTTCCCCAAGGAAGCAGCTGGATCACCCCAGAACACCTGGAGGAGAAATGGAATGTTCTAGAAATGTTTTGGAATCACATAGCTTTATGTCAGTCTTGTGAGGAAGGAAGTACACCCTGTTGAACTAATTCTACTTTATTCTAAAGTTACATTATCAGAATCTTACAATTCTGAAAGTACATTTCTCCCCTGGTGCCTTTACAGCCCAAGAAACCAAGGGAGATGTTCTGAGACGTTTGCCATGCCCACATTACTGCTACATGCTAAGCTGCCTCTTATCCAACTGTTCCCCTGGTTGAGGGCTCTTCCCTGTCTTCTAAAGTCATTCCCACATACCACTGCATCTATGGCCTCTTATTGACTAATTGAGACCATTTTTCTTTCTCCTCATACTCCTCTGAAATGCTACTATTTCTAGCACAGCATTTCTTTGGAGAGGATTAAGATCTGTTTTTCAGCTATGGGTTTTATTACAGCTAGTTCTCAACTTATGACCAGTCATTCAAAAACCTTCTGCATTTATGATGGAACAGGTGCTTTAAGGTCCGTAATGCTCCCCTGGCCATCATATATGGTCACGCTGCAACCTGGTCACATGACCGCATATCAGGTGCTTGACAACTGGTCACTTTTATGACCAATTATGGTTTTCCGTGGTCATGTGACTGCGATTTGCAACCTTTCTTGCCAGTTTCTCATCAAATCCTCTGTTACAGTCCTTGAGGCAACAGATGTTCTGTAAGCCTGATCTAGGTCTTTCCCACTGACATCATGTACAACTCTTATTTAAATTTGGGTGATTATCCAATTTTATTAAAATTAGTAATTAAAATTAGAAAGTTACACCATAAAGGTCTGCCCAAAATTTTCAAGTGAGACTTAAAGCCACAGCAAAATGCTGTTTTCCACATAAATGAGAGGAACAGCTGTATACATTAATACTCCCTGATAATACTATGGTTGTAGTAGTACTAAAATCAAAGAATACAAAATTACAAACCATTCCTTGCCAAGGTGGTGGTGGTCCCATGTTATGAAATTCTCTCACATAATCATTGTAAGACTACAAAAAAGAAAGCACATATACAAGAATGTCAAAATCAAGCAATATTAAAATCATCTACCATTACCACCTATGAAAGACCATAAACTTACCCCATTTAAGAAGACATCTCTCCGAACTCCTGAAAATCGTCTGTTGGGAATAAGATTTATTAAATTAGACACAATTACCCAGATACATCAGGTTAGAAAGCAGTATTGTTTAAACATCTCTTACCTGTCTATATCTTGGTATCTGGGGTCTTTTAAATACCCTGTTTAAAATCAAGCAGCATTACATATCATATTTATTAGATTTGGCAACGTAAATAACCATTACCATCTTTACCTTACGCATGCTACTGCCTTGCTACTCATAAGGAGTGATCCTCCTCCTCTTCCCAACTGGTCCATGAATTAGAATTAAGAAAACTATGTAACACTTTATGGCAAAGGTGCTAAAGATGTTGCCCTCCAGGAGGCTGAATTTCAACTGATACAGTGAGGGGAAAAATTATTTGATCCCCTGCTGATTTTGTACGTTTGCCCACTGACAAAGAAATGATCAGTCTATAATTTTAATGTGATCCTAATCTCAGCTCGTTACCTGTATAAAAGATACCTGTCCACAGAAGCAATCAATCAATCAGATTCCAAACTCTCCACCACGGCCAAGACCAAAGAGCTGTCCAAGGATGTCAGGGACAAGATTGTAGACCTACACAAGGCTGGACTGGGCTACAAGACCAAGCAGCTTGGTGAGAAGGTGACAACAGTTGGTGCGATTATTCACAAATGGAAGAAACACAAAATAACTATCAATCTCCCTCGGTCTGGGGGTCCATGCAAGATCTCACCTCGTGGAGTTTCAATGATCATGAGAACAGTGAGGAATCAGCCCAGAACTACACGGGAGGATCTTGTCAATGATCTCAAGGCAGCTGGGACCATAGTCATCAAGAAAACAATTGGTAACACACTACACCATGAAGGACTGAAATCCTGCAGCACCCGCAATGTCCCCCTGAGCAGGGGGACCTTGGCGATGGTCTTGTAGCCCATTCCAGCCTTGTGTAGGTCTACAATCTTGTCCCTGACATCCTTGGACAGCTCTTTGGTCTTGGCCATGGTGGAGAGTTTGGGATCTGATTGCTTCTGTGGACAGGTATCTTTTATACAGGTAACAAGCTGAGATTAGGAGCAGTCCCTTTAAGAGAGTGCTCCCAATCTCAGCTTGTTACCTGTATAAAAGACACCTGGGAGCCAGAAATCTGGCTGATTGATAGGGGATCAAATACTTATTTCACTCATTAAAATGGAAATCAATTTATAACTTTTTTGAAATGCATTTTTCTGGATTTTTTTGTTTTTATTCTGTCTCTCACTGTTAAAATAAACCTACCATTAAAATTATAGACTCATCATTTGTCAGTGGGCAAAGGTACAAAATCAGCAGGGGATCAAATATTTTTTTTCCTCACTTATGTCCTTGTTCACTGCAATGTGAGGCTACCAATGAGTTCAGGTCTCCTCGTCTGACTGCTTGTGTTCTTGCAATCTGGTGGTTAGCTCCCTCCTCATCTGTCCTACATAGTCACAGGGGCAATCCATGCAGGGGTCCAGTATATTACATTAGAAGTATCTCCCACCTCCAAGCAAACTTTGCAATGTATAATTTTGACCTCGTATGGTAGCCTCTGGGCAGTGTGCGATGCCCACTTATAGATCTCAGAACCTGCATTCTACTGCTTCCGAAATGTTTTTGATGTATGGCAGGGTGCCATATAGTTGGTTTTATACCTTCTTTCTTCCTTTCTCTTCCTTGCGTGTTGTGCAGGCATCTTGTAATAAATGCTTGTGGGTACCCATTCTGCCTGAATTGTTCATGTAGGTACCTGCTCTCCAGTTGTTTAGCTTGCTGGGTACTACAGTGGGTTCTCACCCTGCCATATAGTGTTCTGACGCAGCTCTTTTTGTGTGACAGTGGATGGTTACTGCGGAAACTAAGAATGCATCGAGTGTTGGTGGCCTTGTGATAAACCGTGGTTTCTAGGCTTCCATCTTCCTGCCTGTTAACAAGCACATCTAAAAATGGTAATTGTCTAGTCGTTTCTTCATCTATTGTGAATTGTATGTCTGGGAAGATGGAGTTCAGTAGGGTATGAAAGTCTTTCAGTGCATTTCTTTTGATGACAAACGTGTCATCCACTTAGTGGCACCAAAATTTAGCTGTGTAGTTTTGAAATGCATGGTCTTCTAGTCAGTGCAGGACAGTTTCTGCAATGACTGCAATAAAGTTCCCTGAGGATGGGCTCCAGCACGAGTCCAAAAGATTGGAAGACTAAACCTCTGGTCCTGGTGACTGACCCAGATTGGATCCTGCAACATTATCCTGGGACATGTATATTTTCTTTGATTTGTGTAATGCACGGGTCTTCAAACTTGGCCCTTTTATGACTTGTGGACTTCAACTCCCAGAATTCCTCAGCCAGGCATGCTGGCTGAGGAATTCTGGGAGTTGAAGTCCACAAGTCATAAAAGGGCCAAGTTTGAAGACCCCTGGTGTAATTCATGGGACTATTCAGAATACGAGACAGCTAATGTAAACTGATTCCTTTGTTTAACTTTTGGTTTAACTTACAAAGAAGACCTAGTACATTCTTTTGAATGCCTCTGTATTCATTCCAAAGAGGTCATGCTATTGCATAACTACTTTAGAATCGTATTAGTGTGATCGTTATTCCAAGAAGGGCCCCTTATTCTTATATGCATTCCATTGTATTCTCATATATCTAGTTATCTTAATCAGAGCCTTTATGACTTTAAATTTAAGTAATATTCACATTCCCACATGACTATTTTAATACACAAATCTGTAAATTTGTGCATAAACACTTAAACAATAAGATATTAACCTGGTCTTTGGTGAAACTCAGGGGGATAATCAGTCCTTGGTTTCTTTCTGCTGTTATGAATATCATAATCCTCTGGTCGACGCCTACATAAATTAGATAATAATTAAGAACTGTTTGGAACAGCCTACATAAATAAAACATCCTTAGAAGGACCTACCAGAACACCCCACAACTTTTTTGGACCTTTTTTAGTGTATTTTCTGTAATTCCCTATATGAGTTTCACAGAATTTGTCACAAAGAATTTGTATTTATAGTAGCAAAAAAATGTATGTTCTTAACTAGAATAATATGATGTGTGAAGATTTTAGATTCTTAACAGGGAACTTGATCCAACCATACCTAAATCCAATTTTAATATGAATTTCTTTAAAAGCTCCACTGACTTTTTGGCATGTTGGTCTCCTGTGTCCATAAAACTTGCAGTATGAAATCTACTTGATGCTTACACAATTTCTATATTGAAGTTTATCCTACAAGCATAAGCCACACAATTTGTGAACATTTTATATGCTTGATCTGATTAACTGTTTTACTTGATCAATTTCCAACTCATAAATCCCAACCTGCATAGACACAATTACTAGTTACTATACAGAAAAAAACATTTAAGGCATGAATATTTTAACATTATACTCTTGAAATTGGAGCCTATTGTTTTAGGCCTTTGTATTCATTTTAGTAACATGAATTTTAAATTGATTTTTTTTTGGGAAATAGTCTTTCAGATTTCTTACTCTAGCTTGCTTTTCACTGTTCATTAGTACAGTATGTTACCTGATGTTCCCTTCCAAATGCACCTTCACAATTTCTCTAACAGGGAAACATAAATATAGGTAGTCCTCGGCTTACAACCACAATTGAGCCCAAATTTTCTGTTGTTACATGAGACAGTTAAGTGAATTTTGCCCCATTTTATGATCTTTCTTGCCACAGTTAAGTGAATCACTGCAGTTGTTAAGTTAGTAACATGGTTGTTAAGTGAATCTGGCTTCCCCATCGACCTTGCTTGTAAGAAGCATCTGAATTTTGATCACATGACCATGGGGATGTTACAACGGTTGAAAGTGTGAAAAATGGTCATAAGTCACTTTTTTCAGTCACTGTAACTTTGAACAGTCACTAAATGAACTGTTGTAAGTTGAGGACTACCTGTAGACCATGAAGTGATTCCTCTGGCCTCCCCACTTATTTAAATTATCATTCTTAAGAATAAGTATCATAATTCTGAGAAAATAAAGCAACTATATGTACAGCAAAAAGAGATTGAGAAAATAGCTGGTGAAAAGAATAAACATACCGCTTTCTTGTAGTTTGAGTGTGCACTTACGACCGGTATAATATATGATAGTAACAGTTCATATAGTAGTCCAACTACTGACTTTAAGCTGAAAGCCACATACATAAATGGAGGCCCTGGCAGGCTTGAGAAGTTGTGATGGTGTTATAATGTAGTTTGCAGTCCATTGCAAAACTTTCACTTGTAAATACTTTATTGCACTGGAAATCTCTTAGGGCTTAATTTCAAAAGCCATCTTGGTGCTCAGTCCTTTTATGCCCAAAGAAAGGGGGGGTTGCTACCAGGATTCCTCCTACCTACAGGTTACAATGTCCTTTAAGAGCAAGGATATGGGGGCTCGTTGGATATCTGTACCTACCACAAGACATTTCCACAAACTGGAAACTGTAACCAAAACAGTTTCAGCCCAAACCACAGTCTTTAGCAGAAAAGCGTTAGATTTATCAGAAAGCAAAGTGGCTACACAGGGATCAGGGAAACATGTTGGATAGAAGGGATTATTATCAGTCCTTTGCAAAGACTCCTCCAATTCTGTAACAAGATATACCCTTCTTTCTGGGGAATGTTGGTAAGTTCATAGAGCAGTGATCAATAACCATAGCGATCCTCTAAAACCATTTTTAAGTCCACAGGTGCTGCCAGCATCTGGAAAGGTTGTGTACACAGACACAGCAACAGCCATTCTTTTTGGTTTGCTGCCAGGTCTCCAAGGGCTACTTCCTTTGGAGAGAACCTATGACTTCCAGAAGCTCAGCAAGATGTAAGAGAATATTTGGCAATGGGCTTAACCATAGCACGGTGATATAATTTGAAACAGTCCCAAACATGCTCTTCTTGAACAGCAAAACATTATAAATATTTTATCCTCAAAATGAGGTGACCATCTTCTGCAAAATTATAAGTGATCCTGATAAAAGTCCCATATTTGACAAGGCTTATCCAGAGAGATACCTGAAAGAAAAGGCTTTTACAAGATATTAACACATTTTGGAACACACAGACTTGATTTTCCTCCACCTAACCTGGTCTTGAAAAAAATCTGCTTACCCATAATTAACAGATCCATATAATATGCATAAAAATCAAGTCAAAGCTAGATTGACATCAACTTATTTTCTGTGTAAGCAAAATGTCCCCATTTTCCTCTTGAAAGTGACAAACTGGGGGAGAGGGACAATGTGAAATCCTCAATGAAGCCACAAACCCGTCCATGCAGCTTGATGTGAGGATTTTCTCTCTTCTTGATTGCAGGGAAAGCCTTTTGATGAATCATATTCCTCCATCACGTTATTCTGACACATGTGCCTATTATAAGTCCAAAGAATGTTTCTAACCTTCCCACATCTCTAACTGGCTCTTGACGGGATGGACGACCTCTTAACTGGGGCTGAGAGTGCATTCTTCTCTTATGACGCATTTTATGAATGACTTGATACAAGTCAATACTTTCGTCAAGAGGGAATAAGAGACAAAGTTGGGTTCCACATTCAAGCTCAATTTCCTGTAAAAATTAAATGTTGATAAGTTCATGTCAGAGCCCACACAAAAGAATCAATGTTTAATTATGTGGTTTCATTCTAAGACAAAATGAATACATTTTATGAATGGTAACACCTAATTTAAGAAACATGTAAAAGTGTAGGACAGGGGTCTTCAAACTTGGCCCTTTTATGACTTGTGGACTTCAACTCCCAGAATTCCTCAGCCACGCTGGCTGAGGAATTCTGGGAGTTGAAGTCCACAAGTCATAAAAGGGCCAAGTTTGAAGACCCCTGGTGTAGATGACCAGGCTGAGCTCGAGGGAGGGGTCAAATGCATCATAAGTCATGACTCCCTGCACGCCCACAAGAGATCTAAATCCAGCCCACTTTGAATGTCTTAATTCCTGCTCATTTCCCTTGACCGTTAGTTGGTCAGATTCTTGGAAAGAGCTTAAGCTTGCAATAAATCTTTACTCATTTGAACTGCCTGAATCTCCTGATTTCCCCGGCGCTTGACATTAATCTGAGCTACTCCCTTCACCAAAAATTTTCTCAGGCTCCAGAATACCCTAGCCATGACCTCAGATCCCAGAGCTGAAGCAATAGCAGACGAGCCAGACCTCCGCTTTATCAGCAGACGCCAAGACAGCATCGAAGATGAAATCAGGAATCTTACAGCCGATTTTCAACAAATGATGCAGCAAATGCAGATCCTGACTCACAGCATTCCTCTGCAACCACAACCACCTGCTCCACCAACCCAGGCACAACTGCCAGTTCCTACTATGCTCATTCCCAAGTCTCCTGGCTGCCTACCACTGAGATTCACTGGTGAGCCTGATGAGAACATTCCCAGCACAGTGTGATGTGTTCATCAGCACCCGACCTGGGGAGTTTCCGACAGACAGATCAAGAGTCTCCTTCATCCTCACGTTTTTAATCGACTCCGCTGCCAAATGGGCACTTCCACTCGTTGAAACCAACGACCCCGTCCTGGATAGTTATCCAAACTTCCTCACTAGATTTAGAGACCATTTTGGAGACCCTATTCGGATAGAAACTGCTGAACAGGGCATCTTCCAACTCTGCCAAGGCAACAACTCGATGAGAGCATATGTTGAAGATTTCAAGCTCATTGCAGATGATCTGGATTGGAATGAGCAAGCCCTAAGAGTACAATTCAAGAAGGGCCTCAACAAGGCCATAATGACACGGGGGGCGGAGCCAGCTGTTAGAGTGAGCGGCGGTGCGAACGGCTTCTCCGGCATCGCCAATCGCTTATCCCAGGTCCGTGGGGCTCTTTCGAGCTGAGAGAAGCCTCGTAGGGGCGGCGGAAGGTGTGAGCGATCTGCTGTTCTGTCGGTGGTGGCGACTGATGACGGGAAGCGGGTGAAACTCAGAACCGAGCGGACCGGGAAGAAGGCGACCAGCAATGGCCGCCGAATGACTTGACAGCTGGACGGAGCTAGCGAGGAAATAGCGGAACGACGGTGCATCGGACTTGACTGGATTAACTTTCCCAAAGCTTTTGTGAGTAGACTCGGAAGACGCATTTAAAGGGGTAGGTGAAAGCGAAAGCCTGGCAAAAAGAGTGCCGGAGTAGCAGTGAGGAGGCGGTGAGTGAAAGTGGCAAGAAGAGAGGCCGGAAGGGAGCCAGGAAACACTGATTAGAGACTTTGAGTTACTTTAAAGGGGCAGCAATTAACTTGAACTGACGCCGAGGACTTGCTTGAGATCTTTGACTTTTGGCTTTGATTTGACTCTGGAGCGGACTGGTTGACGGAAAGCTGGTTTTTCTTTGGGGAAGGAACAGTGATTGAATGACAGGAGGAACTGGCCTGGGATAGTGGCTTGCAATTCTGGAAGGAGCCTGCCGAGGAGATAGCGGGGGCGATTATATGGACCTAAAAAATGGAATGGAGTGAGAAGAAAGAAGAAAGAAACTAAAGAGAGGTCGAAGGATATATTGGACTAAAAATTATAATTAGAAGAAAGATATCAGAATTTGAAACATATTGATAGATTTGTAAAAGAGATAAAAAAGTGGAAGGACGAAGAGAGAGAAGTGGAAAGTGGATATTTTGGAGGAATAGCAAGTTGTGGGGAAGGTTATTAAAAATGGCAAGCAACCCAAATTTATCTAAGATTGGTGGGGGGAAGAAAAATCCCAGCCCTATGAGTCAGAAATCATTAGACGATATGCTTCAAAGGGAGCGTTCTGACCCACTTAAAGATCTTCAGGCAATGATGCAGACAATGCAGGAAGTCATGTTGAAGAATCATGAGGAAATTAAAAAGGAGCTGGAAGCGGTAAGAAGCAATACAGGAGAAATGAAAGAGAAGATTCAGGCAATGGACGGAAGATTTGAAGCCTTCCAACAGCAAATCACAAAAAATGAACAGAAGTTGTTGGAAGTAGAACGAAGAATGGACAACGAGGAAAAGAAGGTCGAAGAGATGAATAAAAATTTAACCTTGATTAACAAAGAATTAACGACAGCGGTGATGCTACTGGAAGCGGAGAAGGCAGCTCAATATCTTAGATTTCAAAATGTTACCGAGGAGAGAGGGGAAGACCTTCGAGAAAAAATGGCAGACTTATTGGTAGGAACTCTCGGGAAAGATAAAGAAGAGTTGATTGCTGGGATGGATGAGACATATAGGGTGCAGACAAATTATGGGAGAAGATACAATCTGCCTAGAGAGGTCCATGTGAAATTTATAAGAAAGACAATCCGAGATGAAATACTATATAAGACACGTGATGAACAGTTGGAGTATAGAGGGAAACAAATTATAGTGTTAAAACAAATACCTAAAAGGATGAGAGATTTGCGGAAGAATTACCATTTTTTGACGTCTAGGCTGCACCAAAGTAAGGTGGATTTTAGATGGTTAACACCGGAGGGGATTATTGTGACTTGGCAGGAGAAGAGACTCAGATTAGATACAGTGGAGAAAGCTGAAGAATTCTATAGACAATACTGTACCTCAGAGGAAGACTTGGGAGAAGCAAAAGGGGGAGGAAGACAAGAAAGACTAGAACAGCAGGGGAGAAGTATTGAGGAGTTGAAGGAAATAAGAAGTACCAGAAGTACCAAGGCACGACAGAAACAAGAGGATGGGAGAGGAGTATAGGATATGGTCAACGAATATCAGGGGTTTGAACTCACCAGTAAAACGTCGGAAAGTCTTTAGTAAACTTATTAAACTAAATGCAGATACAGTATTATCGCACTACAAGAGGTTCATATCAAAGACGATCAAAAATACTTATTAGAGCAGCCTAAATTAGGGAAGTTATATGCTTCATTAGATGAGAGAAAAAATAGGGGAATAGCTTTGTACGTCAAACAGGAGATAACTTCCAAACAAATTTATAAGGATAAAGAGGGAAGGATTTTGATAGTGGAGGCTAAGTTGAATAAAAAAAATATAATAATTGTTGTAATTTACGCACCAAATGGAGCCCAAGTATCTTTCTTTAAAAAACTGCATAGTAAACTAAGTGATATAGAGGGAGATGGGTTCTGCGTGATTGGGGATTTTAATGCGATAGTAGACAGAATAAAAGATCATAAAAGTAATGAGGTAAGGAAAGGATATAAAAAAATACTCCCCAAAACATTTTTTGAGATGTGCATAGACCTCAATTTGCAAGATGTTTGGAGGGAAAGAAATGAAGACAAAAAGGAATATACATACTACTCTAATAGACATAGATCCTGGACTAGGATAGTTATGTTATGGTTATCCAAAGAATTAGACTCGGTAATCCAAGAAATGAATATAGAACCCAATCTCTGGGCAGATCACAATCCCATACGTTTTTGCTGGAAAGGGCAAAGGAGTAGGCCAAGATGGACTCTCCAAAGAGTGATCCTTAGAGAGAATGAGTTTAAGGAAAGGATGGTGAAAGAAATGCACTTTTTCTTTCAAACGAATAAAAATGGGGATACATCATTGCAGAACATATGGGATACGGCTAAAGCGTATATGAGGGGAGTTGCAATCTCATATATGGCTAAGAGGAATAAGGGGAAAAAACAATATAGGATGAGGCTTGAGGAAGAATATAAACAGGCCGAAATACAACATCAGGGAGACCCAAATAATAAAAGATTGAAAAATAAAATGGACTTAATTAAACATAAACTTTACATAGAAGACTCGGAAAAGCTAGCACAACAGCTTAAGGTCACCAAACAAAACAATTTTGAACACGCAAATAAACCTGGAAGATGGTTGGCGTATAAATTACGAAGACAGAAAGAGAAGCAACAGATTATTAATCTACAATATGAGAAAGGAGAGATCCAATGTGATGAGATTACTAAAAGGGGAATTGCCCTAAGATATTATGGAAAATTATATAAGAGGAATGAGGGACAAAGTGTAGAAAGGATAATAGAATATTTGGAAAAGGCAGACATACCAAAGATACCAGAGGAAATAAAACTTATGTTAAATGAGGAAATAAGAATGATGGAAATAATTAAGGCTATAGGTAAACAAAAGAACAATAAGGCGGCCGGCCCAGATGGAATACCAGCGGAGCTGTACAAAGAGCAGCAAAATGTATTTAATCAACACCTATTAGAAGTCTTTAATGCCGTCTTAACTGAAGCAAAAATACCTAAATCTTGGTTAGAGGCAAACATAGTACTAATACCAAAAGAAGATGCGGACAGCGGACAGATACAAAATTATAGGCCTATCTCCCTACTAAATGCCGATTATAAGATCTTTGCGTCAATAATGGCAGAGAGATTTAAAAACTATTTAACTGACTTTATACACTGCGACCAAAATGGGTTTTTACCGAATAGGTATATTAAGCGGAACATAAGGACAATTATGGACATTTTAGAATTTTATGAATTGCATAGTGACCGTCAAGTGGCACTTTTGTTTCTTTCTTTTTTAAAAAAAAAAACCAAGTTTTATTAGTATTTTTTGGTTTTACATCAAAGTGCTTTAAGAATCCACGTGGAGATAGGGTGATCAATCATCCCAAAAAAACAATATAATCAAACATAAGTAATTCAAAAATTCCTTAACAGTTCCTTCTCTATTTCCCTCAAGCCATAACCTAGTATTAATACATTTCTAAATAAAATTCAATCATTGTAAAAAGAGTATCAATAGTAATTAACTTATATCAATCAAAATCCTGTTTTTAAGTTTAACTATTTTACATTACCATTTTCCACTTTAGCCTAAAATGAACACATAAGTTACATTTCGGGTCTCCCAATTTCCCATCAAACAATAATTATTTCTAGAATATACATATTATATCAACTATTATATTTTAATACTTCCCAACTATATTCTCTTTCCTGTACTCTATCAAGTATATATTTTATAAATTAGTCCATATCTCTATAAATTCCTCAATTGCTTTAACATAATCAAATTAATACATTTCTAATTAGCATTCAATCATTATAAAAGAAAAAATATCAGTAATATTTCAGACCATAATCGAATCAACAATCTTCATCTCAGTAGCATTATCTCAAACCAAAATCTTAAGCCTTTTTAACCTTATTTCATAAAATATAAATTATTTCTAAAATATACATATTATTCCAACCATTCTATTTATACTTCCCAATTAAATTCTATCTCTTATTCTACTCTATTTCAAATATATATTTTATAAATCAATCCATACCTTTAAAACCCCTTTTTAACTCCTTACCTAAAATTTAAATCCTATCAAAATCATTATACTTATAAAAAGAAAACATATTATTCCACCAGACACCTTATTTCATTTCCAATCTGTATTCTATTTCTTCATCTATTAACTTTTTGTTTACCACCTTTTCCATATTACATTTCCCAACCATAGTCAAATTACATCCCAACCATAGTCAAATCCATAGTTTTCATCTCGATAGTATTAACTCAGTCAAAATCTCTAAAAGCCTTTTTAACCCGTCAAATAAAGTTTTAACTCTCATTTTTAAACCTAATTCTAGCTTTCTTTTTCTGCCAAGCAGGTTTCCACAAAAGAGCCTCTGACTCATCAAATCTTAATGTTTGGTTATACATATTTCTCCACAATTGAGTCTGATCGTAGTCCTCTTCTCTTTTTTCCAGTGTTATCTGCACTATATAGTCGGTCTTAATCAGTATGGTAGTTATTCGTTGTTTGTCCATGTTGTCAGCGTTTTCGATGCCTCGTATTTGAAAATCAATTCCTGTTGCTTTTAGGATTATAGGTGTTTTGGTTGGAATCCGCCTTTGGTCATCAAGGATCTCCATAATTTGCATATGCGATATAATCTCTTCCTCTGTGTTGATTGGTTCCTCTTCAATAGATTGTAGATATATTTCCTCCATCTCGTTAAGCTGTAAATGTAGTTGCATATCGGCCTCTTTAGGGTTGATCTGTTCTTCCTCTGTTGTTCCTTGGTCTATAAATTGGTCAGTCAAAGTTTGAGAGTCAATTTTTAACTCTGGAGCATCATCTTCCATGTATGTCCCTTCTGAATTGTTCTTTCAGTTCCAAAAATTTTTCTAGTAAAAGTCCATAGTCAAGCTGTGGGTAAGATTCCATTTCAATAATAAAGTAGTATAAATTTTTTAGTGAAAGTTCAGCTTAGAAGGTAAATACAACAATAAAAATTATGTAGTAGAAATAGTATAAGGTATAGGATCCAAACAGAAATAGAAAAAAGCAAAAAAGTCAGGCCAAATAGGAATTCTATAGTAGCAAAATTATAAAATGTAATATCCAAACAGAAATAAGAAAAAATAAAAAAGTCAAGCCAAACAAAAAGATAAAGGCAGAAAAAATCAAAGTCAGTGTTATGAGTATCCAATTTGTAGTCCAAAATAGTAATAGAAAAAGGTGCCTTAAAAGTCAATTATTATCTTGTAATCCAAAAAAAGAAAAATCAATTTTTCTAGGAAATATATTTTGTATTGTAAAGTTAAAGTAAACTACTAGGAGAAAGAAAAGGAAAGAAAAAAAAATGGAGCCCTTCAGCTGGCTTCAATGCAGATAGGAATGTCTGGGCGTCACGCCAAGTTTAGGCTGAATACGCATCCGACAAAGCAAAGTGAAAGTTATCAGCTTAAAATGGATACTTTCTTGCCACTTCAATCCACAAAAAACTGCCCAGACAGCCGAATTTTTTTTAAAAGAAACAGTAATGTTCAGAAGGGGGGGGGGAGGAAGAAAAACACTCCACCCTCCTCCCTAAAGGCTTCCACTTAGGCTAAAGACAAGCAGGCAAAGAGAAAGAAAATCCACCTTCACAATAAGGATTTTTTTCAGGATCCCCGAAATCCAACAGCTCAAATAGTCAGTAAAAATTAATTATTTTTCTCAAAACTCGTTTTCCCAAGTATCCGGACGCTGCTTTCTGAAAATAGGGAAATAATTCTAGAAGCTTTTCTCAGGAAGGTAAATAGGGTATCAAGAGGGAAGGAAAGGTCTCACCCGGATCACCCACGGTGGTTCTTTTCGCTTAGATGTTGCTGTGACTTTCGGCTGAAGCAGCTAGATGATCGGCCATGTTAATGGCCGATCTTTTTCCCCGTCGGCCCAAAGGAGCTGTCTCAGACCGCAGAGGGAGCTGCCGCTCCCTCCGCCATCAACGAGTGGCCTCCTCAGCGGTGGTCGCCCCTCCAGGGCGACGTTCGACCCTATCCAGGGTCTACCGGCGGGGGGAAACCGGCCGGCAAAGAGAGCAAACTCTTTGCTCGACCGCCTGCACTGCAACCAAAACCGGAAGTCGGCACTTTTGTTTCTTGACGCACAGAAGGCATTCGATAATGTCAACTGGCTATTTCTGATTCAACAATTGAAACTAATGGATGTTGGTAAAAAAAATTTAAATGTAATAACTGCAATATACCTTGAACAGAATGCTCAGATTATAATAAATGGTGAGGCCACTAATAAATTTAGCGTTCAGAAAGGCACAAGACAAGGATGCCCTCTCTCGCCGTTGCTGTTCATATATACATTGGAGATTTTGGCAAGAGTAGTAAGGCAAGAGGAGCAGATCAAAGGGCTTGGGATCAAGAAGGAAATATACAAACTCTAAGCATATGCTGATGATTTAGTATTTATACTGGAAGATCCAGTGAAATCAGGTCGGAAGCTATTTGAAATATTGGAGGAGTATGGAGATTTGGCAGGCTTGAAAATAAATAGAAACAAAACAAAGATCATAGCAAAAAATATGACTAACACACAAAAAGAAAACCTTGGGGAAAAATTAGGCATACAAACAGTTCCTAAAATAAAATATCTGGGAATTGTTATTTCCGCACGATGTTCGTCAATTAAAGAGGACAATTATGGGAAATTAGTAAAGCACATAAAAGTTGACTTAGATCGTTGGAGAAACCTACATCTCTCGCTTCTCGGAAGAATCTCTGCAGTGAAAATGAATATTTTACCTAAAATGATATTCTTGTTTCAAAATATTCCAATCCAATTAGATAAAAAATTTTTTAAAGAGTTGAACAAATTAACTTTAGATTTCGTGTGGCAAGGAAAGAAGGCGAGAATAAAACAAAAGTCTCTACAGGATGCTAAAGAGAGAGGGGGATTAGGCTTTCCGGATTGGGAGCTGTATTATCGAGCAGCGGCCTTGACATGGATTAGGGATTGGATCACCCTGGAAAACAAAAGATGTTTATATCTAGAGGGCCATGATCTCCAGCAGGGCTGGCATGCTCACTTATGGACAGGGAAAAGTAGGAACCATCAATATTTTTTGAGGCATAAAGTCCGGCAAGAACTCATAAAAAGTTGGAATATAGTTAAAAGCCAACACTATATAGAAGTTCCAGGTTGGCTCTCACCATTAGAAGCAGTTACATACCCCAATGTATACAGGCAAGATAAGGTTATTACATATAAAGATATTCTGTCAGAGGAAGGCCATCTAAAGCAAAGACAAGAGTTGAGACAACAAGGAATAGTTTTGGAATGGTGGTCTTATCTTCAGATGCAAGCGAGATATGTGAAAGATAAGAAAGAGTGGGGAATTAATAGAAGAGATACGGGGCTTGACAAAATACTACTAGGCTCGGAGAGGAAACAAATTAAAAATATATATAAATACATGCTAGAATATAAACTATATGAGGAACAAGTTAAAGAAACAATGGTAACCTGGGCAAGAGATTTGGGATATGCTATAAATCTGGAACAATGGCAGCAAACTTGGGAACGTAACAATAAAATTACATTGGCGACAACTTACAAAGAAAATCTCTACAAGATGCTTTATAGATGGCATCTGCCACCGGCCAGACTGGCAAAAATGTATAGTGGTTACTCACAAATTTGTTGGAAGTGTAAAAAGGAAAAGGGTACATTCTTTCACGTTTGGTGGGTTTGTAAAGAAGCACAGGTTTATTGGCTTAGGGTCTGGAAATGGATAATAGAAATGACAGGTCAGAAAATTCAATATAAACCAGAGATGTTATTATTAGGGATACTAGGAAAAAACATAAAGACGATATATATTTAATTATACATGTGATAACGGCGGCAAGAATCTTGTTTGCCCAAAACTGGAAAGCAACTGAAGTGCCTAGCAGGAATGCGCTAATAAGGAAAATTTTATATTGCGCTGAAATGGATAAGATGACTAAAGAATTAAAAAATAAGGAGGAAACAGAATATTATGGAATATGGAATAAATTTTACAAGTGGAGGGAAATAAGAAGGAAGTCGATAGAAGGGATATAAATAGAGGACTAGAAATGTATTATTGCATATGTAATATTTACTCTTATATGTAAAGTAAGGAATGATTAGACAAAGATGTATGTCAATGATGATACACCACGTTCAATATTTTTTTTTAACTTTGTATTTAATAAAAGTATTTTAAAATTAAAAAAAAACAAAAACAAGGCCATAATGACACAACTGATACAACAAGGGATTCCCCAGGGTCTGTAAGACCTCTACCTAGCCGGTATAACAGCTGAGTCTCAAGTTGTAGAACCAGCCAACCGCTTCCAAAGCTGACTTCCCCCGTCACTACCCCTAGCCTCCCTCCTTCCTTGGATTTGGATGCTGAAGAGCCGATGCAAATTGGAGCAGCCAGACAAGCCCCAGGAGCAGAAGAACGGCAAAAGCGCAGACAGCTCGCCCTGTGTATACTATACTATACAGAACAAATTTTTAAGGCATGAATATTTTAACATCATACTCTTGAAATTGGAGCCTATTGTTTTAGGCCTTTGTATTCATTTTAGTAACATGAATTTTAAATTGATTTTTTTTTGGAAATGGTGTTTCAGATTTCTTACTCTTAGCTTGCTTTTCATTTTTCATTAGTATGTTACCTGATGTCCCCTTCCACCCAAGCACTGAACGGAGCTCAATTACCTCCATGCTCAGGTACGTTAATAAAATTTGATTCTATCCTGACACTTCCCAGTGGTCAGGAAAGCACCATCCCTGTTTTGATAGACTCTGGGTCAACCTCTGACTTCATAAGCCTAGCCACAATTCAGAAACTTAAGATACCTAGAGTTTCCCTGAAGTCTCTATTGCCAGTGATAACTATTGATGGCCGAATTTTAAAAGCAGGCACTATTACTCATGCCACAGTGCTTTTGAAGTTAACAATAAATCAGCATTCTAAAGTGTTAACCCTCTTTGTAGCTGACCACATAGATCTTCCTCTAGTGCTGGGAACCACTTGATTCCAACACTATGACCCCACTATAAAGTTCTCCGAGCTTGTGGGTTGGTTTCTGAACATTTCATTACCAGGCTAGGTAACATCTTCAGCAGAGTTTAGGGGATGTCAGTGTCAGTGTTCTGTTTATAAGGGCTTCAGGTGTGGGTGTGTCAAGTGATATTTGGATTCTAATTTGCAAAAGGGATTCATAAGACCCTCCTAGTCTCCTTCCTCGGCTCCCACCTTCTTTGTATTCAAGAAGCAAGACTCCAGTGGGCCTAATAACGGTGAGAACCCCCCACTGAGAGTGGTCCATGCTTTAAACACAGTCACAGTAAGAGACCATTATCTACTGCCGTTAATTCCAGACCTATTAGATAGACTACAGAAAGCAAGCATTTTTCCAAGACTAGACCTCAGCAATGCTTACAACTTTATTCAAATAAAAGAAGGCCATGAACACTTAACCACCATTGACACCAGATATGGCAAAATTGAATACACAGTGCTGCCTTTGGGTCTGTGTAATGCCCCGACCATATTTTCCAGATTCATGAACCAAATCTTTCAAGATTTAATAGATAAATTTGTGGTCTTGTATTTAGATGATAACTTAATTTAGTTTGAGAATGTGGCTCAGTACAGAGACCAAGTGCGTACAGTCCTCAGTAGACTAAGGGATTAAGCACCTCTTTGCCAAGCTAGAAAAATGTGCCTTTGATTTGCAACAACTACACATCTTGGGCTACTGTATTTCCACAAGAGGCATCCAGATGGACCCCCAAAAGGTCCAAGCTGCACTTGACTGGCAAGCCCCTCATACAGCCAAAGACGTACAATGCTTCCTGGGCTTTGCTAACTTCTACAGGAAATTTATACCAGGCTTTGCTCATAAAGCCAAACCACTGACTCAACTGACTTAGAAAGGAGTTGAATTTGCTTGGACTTCTATACACTAAACAGTATTTGAAGAGTTAAAGCAGCTTTTTGCCTGCCAGGCCCTCCTTCAGCATCCAGACACATCAAAGAGATTTATTGTTCAAACAAATCCTTCAGATGTTGCCATTGGAGCTGTTCTTTTATAAGAGAGGGAGGGAGAAAACAGCCTTCTGCCGTGCACCTTTTATTCCAGAGCCCTGACTCCCCTGGAACAGAATTATGACATTTTCAATAAGGAACCTCTTGCCTTTAAATCAACATTTAAAAGCATTCAAAGAGATAAAGCAACTTTTGCTCGGCAGTTCCTGCTTCAGCACCCGACACATCAAAGAGATTTATTGTCCAAACCAATGTTTCAGAGGTAGCCATTGGAGCTGTTATCTTACAAGAGAGCAGGGGAGACAACAGCCTTCTTTTTCAGAGCGCTGACAGCTCCAGAACACAATCATGACATCTTTAATAAAGAATTCCTTGCCGTTAAATCAGCATTCCAACACTAGAGAAACTTTCTATAAGGCGCATGCTATAGAGGTCAACACTGACCACAAAAATCTATACACCCTGCAACAAACCAAGCCCCTTTCACCCAGACAAGTCAGATGGAGCCAATTCTTCTCATGTTTTGATTTTTACATTAAATACATCCCAGGCTCCAAGAACTTAATGCCAGATGCGCTCTCTCGCAAACCAGAATATTCCCTTGTTCAACAGATTCCAGAACCAACAACAATCCTGCAACCTTCCAATTTCCAGCTTCACCAATTAATTTGAGTAGTTCTCCAGCTATTATGTTTCCCTGAAAGTAAGACCCAGTCTTATACTATTTTTGCCTCCAAAAGAGGCATTAGGTCTTATTTTGGGGGGATGTCTTATATTTTTTGTGACACCTGCCTCGCTTCGCGGTGGCGGCACCAAGAGCCCCATGCAGCAGGTGCCCGCGTGGCTGCTGGCCCACTTCTTTTTTTTTTCTTTTTTTTGTTTTACAGCCAAGTGCTTAAGACACATCGTGGAGATAGGGCACTCCATAGAACAAAACAAAAAATACAGTCATACATATACAATTTAAACTACTTCTTTAAAGGTTCCCTCTCTATTTTATCAATCAGAAAAAGAAAAAAGAAAAAAAAACACAATAACAAAAAACAAAAACTGTCAATCATATTTTCACCCGTTTTCAGGCTTAACTAACTTTCAATTAACCTATTTCAATTTAATCTTACATAAACATATAATATATAATTCGAGCATTCCTACAATATAAATTGTTTAAATTCTATCTCTTATTATTCTGTTCCACATACATATTTTGTAAATGAACATAACTTTATGTATTTTAAAACCATTACATTTTAGCCTAATATAATAAAACAATAATTATTTCTATCATAAACATATAACTGTTATATTTTAATGTTTCTCAACTATATTCTATGACATATATTCTATCAAATATTTTTTATAAATCCATCCAAATCCCTAAAAGTTCCTCAATTATTTCAATTTAGTCCACTTAATACATTGCTAATTAACTTTCAATTCTTATAAGTAAAAATATCAATAATATTTCACCAATCTCAATCTAACTCCTTTAGTTTTAAATTTTCCAATTTTCCCTATTGCCATTCCAAACCATAATCAAATCCATAATTTAAATCTAATGTTGACTCAGACCAAAATAACCTTAAAAATTTCAAAAGTATTAGCTCAATCAAAGTCTCTAAGAACCCTTTTTACCCATCAGATAAAATTTTAACTCTCATTTTTAAATCTAATTCTAGCTTTCTTTTTGTGCCAGGCAGGTTTCCACAGTAGGGCCTCTAGTTCCTCCCATCTTAGTGTTTTGCTATAAGCATTTTCCCACCATTGAGTCCAATCATAGTCTTCTTCTCTTTTATCCAGTGTTATCTGCACTATCATATTGTCAGCGTTTTTTGTGCCTTGTGTTTGGAAGTCCATTCCTGTTGCTTTTACAATTGTAAATGTTTTAGTTGAATTCTGCCTTTGCTCATCAGGAATCTCCATCATTTGCATGTGGGGTGTATCCTCTTCCTCATCAGTAAGTTGTGGGTATATTTCATCCATCTCGTTAAATTGTAGATCTGATTGTGTATCATAGTCAGTCAGGATTTGAGCCTCAGTTTTCAATTCTGAAACCCCCTTTTTCCCAAGCATTTCAACATGTTCTCTAAATTCCACTCTCATTTCTAAAAAAATTTCTAATATAAGTCCATAATTAATCTGTGAGTAGGATTCCATCCTCTCTTTTTTCAGCGTTGTAAAATATAGAGTCCAAACCGAAATAGGGAAAGGCAAATAGTCAAGTCCAGCACAGAAACAAAAAAAAACAGCAAGAGTCCCAATCAGTAACAGTCAATCATTATATTATAATCCTAGAATTGAAAAGAAAAATCCATTTTTTTGGAAGTATGTTCAATATTGTAAAGTCAAACGTAGTACAAGTAGAAACTTGAGCAAGTTCCAAAGGAAATATACCAGTCTGGGCGTCACGCCAAGATCAGGGAGTGAAAGTTCAGCTGAAGATAGTTATTTTGTATCAAAGTTTCTGGGCTTCACGCCAAGTTCCAGGCTAGCTTGTAGCCATAACAATCCACATGAGTCCACCCAGAGAACAGGAAGTTTTTTTTTTTTTTTGAAGTAGGCAATACTGTTCAGGAGGGGGGGAGGGAAAAAAGCACTCCATCCCCCTCCCTAAAGGTTTTCACTTAAACTAAAGATAGACAAGCCAAAAAAGAAGGAGTCACAATAAGGATTTTTTTCAGGATGCCCAAATTAGAAGCTCGTATGAACAAAAAAAACAAAAGAAAAAAATAATTATTTTTCCAAAGCCCATTTTCCCCAGTATCAGAACGCTGCCTTCTCAAACTAGGGAAATAGTCCTTAAAGCTGTTAACAGGGAAGTAGATAGTTTAACAAGAGGGAGGGAAAGGTCTCACTCGGATCTTCCACGGTGGTTCTTTTTGCTTAGATGTTGCTGTGACTTTCGGCTGGAGCAGCTAAGTGATCGGCCGTGTTACTGGCCGATCTTTTCCCCGTCGGCCCAAAGGTGATTTCTCGGACCGCAGAGGGAGCTGCCGCTCCCTGCGCGATCAACGAGTGCCCTCCTCTATGATGGTCGCCCCTCCAGGGCGACTTTCGACCCTGTCCAGGGTCTACCGGCGGGGGGAAACCGGACGGCAAAGAGAGCAAGTTCTTTGCACGTCCGGAAGTCCGCTGTTGGCCCACTTCTGCTGTGGCTGCTCGCGGCAGGAGGCCGCGCAGCACATCGCGCCGCTGCCACGAGGCAAGGCAGGTGGGGGAGGGCGTGGAGCTGCCCCACGCACCCGCTTACTTCAGGGCCCCACCAGCCAGGCCATTCCTTGCTCGGCGACTTTCCCTTTCACTCCCCTCCCAAGCCGGACTACCATGCTACGGAGGATGGGCAGGGTAGGCCTGGTCCCCCTCCGCCGTTTCGGAGCCAAGGGGGGGAGTGACGGCGAAAGGCTCTGCTGCCGCTGGAGGGGCTTTCTTCATGCTTCGCCCCACAGATCATCTGCCCGGCAGCAGCCACCTTCTCCTCCACCAACTCTCCCGTGGCTTGCGCCGTGACTGGGCAGCGCAAGCCTCCCCTCCCTCCTCCTTCCGCCAGCCCTCCATCGCCACCACTGGAGAGAATGGAGAATGGGGAGGGGAGCGGCTCTGCACAGTGATGCAGAGCAGAGAAGAGCACTTGCTTGCTGCCCTGCATCGCCCCACATCTCCCTTCTCCGTTCTGGAAATGGCAGCCCCGTTTCCTGCCACTTATCCTCCCGGCGCTGCTGTAGAGTTTGGCGCACCACCGCCCAGCTCCTCTCTCTTCCCAAAAGTATTTCTTCACTAACCTGCTTTCCAGCTCTGGCACGTTTCTCTCATGCTGCAGGGAAATGGAGTTTGTGGGACTAAAAAAAGTTCAGTCAAACCTTCCAACATCTCGTGAGATTTTTTCGCGAGAAGTTGGAA
Source organism: Azemiops feae (assembly GCA_023970755.1). Classification (NCBI taxonomy): domain Eukaryota; kingdom Metazoa; phylum Chordata; class Lepidosauria; order Squamata; family Viperidae; genus Azemiops; species Azemiops feae. Next base: position 119,983 of record JALGBA010001765.1, read on the forward strand.
GGTCTGACTGAAGTTCTTTCGGGAAGAGAGAGGAGCTGAGCGGTGGTGCGCCAAACTCTACAGCAGCACCAGGAGAAGCGGCAGGAAACGGGGCTGCCATTTCCAGAACTGAGAAGGGAGACGCGGGGCAATGCAGGGTGGCAAGCAAGTGCTCTTCTCTGCTCTGCATCGTTGCGCAGAGCCGCTCGCCTTCCCGTTCTCTCCAGTGGCGGTGATGGAGGGCTGGCGGAGGGAGGCTTGTGCTACCCGGTCACGGCGCAAGCCACGGGAGTTGGTGGAGTACGAGGTGGCAGCTGCCGCCAGGCAGGTGAGCTGTGGGGCGAAGCACGAAGAAAGCCCCTCCAGCAGCGAGCAGTGGCAGCGGAGCCTTTCGCCGTCACTCCCCCCTGGTTCCAAAATGGCGGAGGGGGACCGGGCCTATCCCGCCCATCCTCTGTAGCATGGTAGTCCGGCTCGGGAGGGGAGTGAAAGGGAAGGTCGCCGAGCAAGGAATGGCCTGGCTGGGGGAGGGGGGGCTGAAGTAAGCAGGTGTGGGGCGTGTGGGGCAGCTCCACCCCCTTCCCCACCTGCCTTGCCTTGTTGTGGCAGCAGCGGCGCGACATGCGTTCTCCTGCCCCATTGCAGCAGTGAGGTGGGACGGAATGGGCCGGGTCCTAACTAGGGCTTATTTTTGGGGTAGGGCTTATATTAGGCCCACCCCCAAAAAATCAGGGGAGGTCTTATTTTCGGGTATGTGTGATTAACCTATTAACCTAAAATCGGTTCCGATATCGCTATTTTACTAACCTGACAGCTTATTATTCTAAATAGGAAACCTTCATTTTGTTTGCAAATAATAATATTAAAGATTCTAACTACCAGCAAGAATGAGTCCTTATATTTAAAGAGCACCTGTCATTTCAGATCCATCATGGCAGCGCCTGTTAGCGGGCATCCACTCACCTGTTGCCCGCCATGTCCCTCACCTTGTTGTGTCACTGCGGCATCACCAGCTGTCCCATTAAAGTGAATGGGACTGTCGGTGAGTCAACAGCGGGTCAGAGGAGGAGCCGCTGTGGGACAGAGATGACAGTTGCTCTTTAAAAATTATGATTTAAATAGAGTTGATTTAAATCAAGCCTTTTTACTAGTTTTTTAAATCATGATTTAAATTGTGATTTAAATCAAATCCACCCTGGCAGGTACTGTAACCCCATTCACGATGGAAGGAGGTGGCCTGAAACACAGAGGCAGAATAGTAGCCCCATCATGGAGGGAAGAGGTACTGCAGCTTTGCCATGATAATCAAACGGCAGGGCATGGCGGCGTATTCAAAACCCTGCACAGAACCTTAAGAGACTTTTGGTGGCCTAGGTTGGCTGCAGACATCAGGGAATATGTGGCCTCTTGCCACATGTGCAGGAGGGCAAAACCCCTCCATCAGAAGCCTGCAGAACTTTTGCAGCAGCTACCTACGCTCGCCCCCCCCCCCCCCCCCCCCGGCATACGGTCTCTCTGGATTTCATTACTGATTTACCCTCTGTCCAAGGTTTCACTACCATACTAGTGGTGGTAGATCTTTTCACCAAGATGGCCCATTTCATACCCTGCAAGGGATTGCCCAATGCCAAAGATACAGCCCAACTTTTTCTAGACCAATGTCATGGTTCCGGCAGATGTTACTCTTCAAAGAACTTCGAGGCATTGTTTACCTTAAAGAAGCTTTATTCAAATAACATGGCATCGGCACGTACATGGTAGAAGCCGAAATCTGAATTCCCCTCCCCATGAGCACATAGTATCAAAGCACAATTCCCTCCTCCAATTAACAGTCATAAATCACATTCTCCAATTAGTTTGAATTGCAGGCTTTCCCTCCTGTTCTCTAACGCCAATTCTTATCATCTCTTATTTCAAGCTCTGAATACACTAGTACAATATTGTTATGTCTAACTAACTCCCACCACATTCCGCCTCCTCCCACAGCATCATCTAATTCTAAAAGTAAAGCATAAGAAAGAAAAAGGCTGCATCTTCATATGTTGTCAAAGCAAGAACATCCAATGTTAGTAGCGTTGACAACCACATCTTTCACTACAATGGCATGGTCTTAGCACTCGTGTCAGACATAGGAGCGCAATTCCAATCTGGATTTTGGAAAGCAGTTACTAAAGATTAAAGTCAACCTCTCCTCAGCTCACCACCTGGCCACAAATGGAGAAGCTGAGAAGACTAACCAGCTCCTCCAACAGTATTTGAGGTGCTACTGCACTTACATCCAAGACAACTGGCCATTGTTACTGCCACTTGCAGAATTTTCTTACAACAATTCACTGCACTCATCGACTTCAATTACACAATTTCAAGCCATGTATGGCATACACCCTAAGGTATTGCCAAACCACCCTGCACTGAACTCCATGGTTTCAGTGGTGGTTGACTTCTTACAAAAGCAACATGCAGCCCAAGACCTGTTGAAACAGCAACTTGACCAAGCGAAACACTGGTGGCACAGTGGTTAGAATGCAGTACTGCAGACTACTTCTGCTGAATGCCGGCTGCCTGCAGTTTGGTGGTTCGATTCTCACCGGGTCAAGGTTAACTCAGCCTTCCATCCTTCTGAGGTGGGTAAAATGAGGACCCAGATTGTTGGGGGCAATATGCTGACTCTGTAAACCACTTAGAGAGGTGCTGTAAAGTACAGTGCTGTAAAGCACTGTGAAGAGGTATATAAGTCTAAGTGCTATTGCTATAAGAAGGCAGCAGATGCCCATCAGCAGGAAGGTCCACCCATAGCAGTAGGAGACAAAGTTTGGCTCTCTACTAGGTTCTTAGCCACTTCAAGACCTTCCAAGAAGCTAGACACTAAATTTGTGGGCCTCTTCAAAGTTCTCCAACAAATCAACCCTACCCTTCCACCTCCAATTACCTTCTTCAGTGAAGATGCATCGAGTATTTCATCGAGTATTACTTTCCAAAGATGCCCCCCCAAGCACAATAAGATCCCAGTGACACCCTCCACCATCAGTCATAGTAGAGGGAAAATCAGAATATGAGGTGGAAGAAATCCTAGACTCTAGGAAAAGAGGCAAAGTGTTTCCCCGAAAATAAGACTGGGTCTTATTTTCTTTTTTTGCCTCCAAAAGAGGCACCAGGTCTTATTTTTGGGGGTAGGGTGTGTCTTTTCCACTCGCCTCTGGCATTGACAGCCCCGCCCAGCTGGCCCATTTCTTCTGTGGCCGAAGGAGCAGCTTCATTCTGCAGCTCAGAATGGAGCTTGGCCCTGCATTTTGCAGTCAGGCCTTTCCGGAAGGCCTCTGCAGCCGATAACCGAGCAATGGATTCAATCCATAGCTCGATTCTCGGCTGCAGAGGGCTTCCGGAAAGGCCTGACTGTGAAATGCAGGCCTGTGGATGCTGAAGAAGTGGGCCTGCGAGGAGAGGCCTGGCTGCAAGGTAAGTGGGTGCGGGACGCGTGGGGCAGCTCCACCACCCCCCACTCCCGCCCTAGCTTGATTTTTAGGTGTGTGCCTCGCCCCAAAACTAGGGCTTAATTTGGGGTAGGGCTTATATTAGGCCCACCCCAAAAAATCAAGCTAGGACTTATTTTCGGGGTAGGTCTTACTTTCGAGGAAACACAGTAGTACTTGATTCATTGGAAAGGCTATCCAGTTTCTGATCGCTCCTGAGAGAATGCACGGTATGTTCATGCCCCTGATTTAGTTCGTCAGTTCCACCAGCGCTTCCCTGACAAGCCAAGGCTGACCAAGCTACCAGCCCCCTGCCCAGTTTCACCTGAAGAACCTGTCGAGGAAGAGGTTAACCAGTCCCTCTGCATTCCTCTGAGGGGAGGAGGGAGACTCGTGTACGATGGGCCTTTCCACATCTGGCCTTCAATTTCCAGGCAGGGGAGGTAACCTCTAACAATGTTTGTGTGTTACAGCAACCACCACCTGACTCACCAGCACCTGCATAGGAGTGGGAGGATTCCTTTGAGACTTCCTCCCTGCCACCCTTGCCAATTTCCCATGAGAACTCAGACTTTGAAGACACAAAACTGGAAGGGGAAAGCATAGAAGAACTCATGGAAGAGGAGGGGGACCAAGATAGAGGGATGAGTGAAGTAGGAGAAGACCAGGCTGAGCCCAAGGAAGGGGTCAAACGTGTCATAAGTCTCTGCATGCCCACAAGAGATCTAAGTCCAGCCCACCTTGAATGCCTTAATTCCCGCTGATTTCCCTTGACTGTTAGTAGCTCAGATTCTTGTAGAGAGCTTATGCTTGCAATACATTTTTATACTCATTTGAACTGCCTGAATCTCCTGATTTTCCTGGCGCTTGACTGCTCAACTAAACTAAATTGTATATCTTGTGATTTTAGTGAAATCAACAAAATAGATGGATCAAGGCAGGTACTTAGAGGTAGTCCTTGACCTACGACCACTCATTCAGTGTTCCAAAGTCATGACAGTGCTGAACAAATAGTGATTACAATCATCCTTGCAGTTCTGGCCATCTCAGCACCCCTGCGGACATGTGTTCGCAATCTGGGTGCCTGGTAACCTGTTCACACTTCCAGTTGCCACTGCCCTGCAGTCATGTAATTGCCATTTGCAACTGTCCTGGCAGGCTTCCCCAGAAAATCAATGGGGAAGCTGGCAGGGAAGGTCGTAAGTTACTCAGTTAAGTCTCCCCCACCCATGCACCCTCCCTCAGCTCCTCTGCGCTTACACTATGCCAGCTACTTGGACACCTCTGCATACCCTCCCCGATCCACACCCCCTTCTCAACCCATGTGACACCTCTTGCTCATCCCTTCGACCTGCATGGTGCTTTTTGCACACCCTTATGCACCCTCCCCAACCTGCAATTCGCACACCCCATCACCCACACCCCTTGCTCCCTCCCCCACCCAGCAGCAGCCACATACCTGCTTGTGGGCCTGACACTTGCAACTTCCTGCTGGTTTCCCCACTGACTTTGGTTGTGGGAAGCTTGCAGGAAGTTACCTCACCTAATGACCATGGGATTCAGTTAACAATGGTAACTGGGACTGCAGGGATTTCTGTCACTAAGCGATGTAGTCGCACTTTATGACTATATCACTTAGTGATGGATATTCCGGTCCCAATTGTAAGTCAAGGAATACCTGTCTAATTTAACATGCACCAACTGTAAATATCCATGCTTAGTAAAATAGGCCATTTTCATACAAGTCCTTATGTCACAATTTGTGAAAAGGGAGACTACCAATCTGTGATATGCTGTGTTTGTGGTATGTTTACCACTACTATTTTGTCATCTTCCCTCCCACCAGTTCAATACCCATTAAATCCCTCTTTTCCTTCATTATGAGTGCTTTCATTAAAGAGTTGAATAACAATTCTTCTGGCTTCAAGAAACCTTGTTATAGAAATCTGCTTACAATGGTATATTTCATTTTAAAGGAACTTGCTGTATGTCCCCAGATGTTTTAATAAAATATTATTTGGGAGTGCAATATTTTATCAAAATGTGACAATATCATAGATACTTATGATAAAACAAGATTAGCAGAAGCAGCTTTCAAAGATGAACAACTGTATCATAAAAAATCTATTAAGAATATTTTAAAATACTGGGCTTAATGATTTGAAGAGCAATCAAAGGCAGTTGACAAACCTGTCCATCACGTCCAATCTTTACTGGCTTATGTTCATTCCAAGGATTGGTCAGGTGAGCAGATTTTGTGAATGGCAATTCACGCCTAAAAATATGATATGACACACTTTCTCATACAATGAAGTGCAACTTAAAAAAATGACGATCCAACTAGCAATGGATATAATCAATGAAGCAGAGCTTAGAGGCTAAATCCCATGGGTATGTTCACCTCACAAAGCAAATAGTACAATCTCCAAAATTTGTCTTCAGTTCTAATTAAGTAGTTCTGAGGCAGATAATTTAAGCCTTCCTTTGTTCTTCCTTCTTATCCAATTTCCACAAACTCAGTGAGCCCCTCATCCATATCCTTGGTCTGGCAAAAAAGGATGCAAACAGAGTGATAAAAATGTAATTTTCCCAACATAGGTGAGATAATAATAATGCTGGAAAACTTTGTTATCCAGTGCTCCTCATGTCTGCCACCCAACAAAGTTAAGCAAAGGCAGGAACAGAAGGAAAAAAGTCAGGAGTAGAAAAGAAAATATTGGATGCTATGGAGAGGCCAGGAAAATGGTCAGTCTTGTTCTCCTCTCACCTTAATCAATTAGATTGACTGATTATGTGCCATAAAGTTGTTATTGACTGTTAAGACTCCTCATACATTTTCTCCATGATAAAGAGACAAGCTAATCAACTGAAATAGGATCACTTTTTATTTTCAGAGAACTAAACTTTCTACTTGGTTTGGGGACAGAGTATGAGGCATTATTTTTTAGAATCAAATTCCAAGCTTAACTTTGGCAACCTTGTTAATCAATGTTAACAAAATCCTTGATGCATTTTTTTTAACCGATATAATTAAGCTTCACTATTTTCAGTTATATTTCTAGTGAAAAAGAACTGGAAGGGATTCCAAGGTTTGGAACAAAAGGAAGAGTTTCTAAACCTTACCAGACTGAAAGGGACAAAACATGCAACCCCTGGTTTTTAAACAATCTTAAAGTCTCAGAGTCACATTTCTGGCACAACTTCCTACTGCAGGAGAAAAAAAGCAATCTTGGGCTCCTCTTCCCAGTTTACACTTAATGTGTTTCAAAATCCACCCAGGGGGAAGGAAAGGAAGTCATCTATCATCAACAGAAGAACATGAGGCCGTTAAGAGTGATTCTACAACAAAAAGCAATAATTCAGAGCCCATAAATATCTTTAAAAAACCCACAGCAGAAGCATGACAATAGTGAATTATATGGGAGGAACAAAAATGGGATATTAGTATCCCTGACTTTGATGCATCACCTCCAGGCCATTTAAATGATTTTATCCTTCAATGCCACATTTAAAGTCAAGTCTCTCTTGAGTCAGGCTCAACTCTTGGTGACTACATGACCATGTCCATATTGTTTTATTGGTAACAATACAGATGTTGTTCACACTGCTCCCTTCTGAGATGTTTTTCAACTTCCCATTTGATCCTACAGCTGTAAGATTTCATGGTGATCTCTAATCCAAGTACTAACTAGATCTGACCCCCCCCCCCTTTTTTTTTTTGTTAAGCTCAGTCATGTTTGGGTAGGGGCTCTGGCATGCAAACAATTACTTGTTACTAAACATCATGTATCTGTTCTATAACAAACAGCCTATCCAACCAAAATTTTACTTTCTAATTTCCACACATTTTACCTGCATATCCAATCTATCTTAAATACACCTCCCAGCATTTTTGCATTCATTCCTGCAGGTAGCACCCAATGTATGGGAGACCCTCCATGATGAGATTCAGAAGCAAGCCTTGCAAATCCTGTAAGAATTTAAAAACATGTGATGAGGCCACTTAACTAAATAACTTTTGATTTCTCAATGCAAGTATTCCTTTTACTTACCTTGGAATTTTCCACTCTCTCTTACAGAAAATATCAAGATCACACTTCTTGCTGATCCGAAGGCAGCATTGAGCTTTTTCTCATTGACTGGAAGGGTTGACCAAACACCCTATGGAGAGATGAGCAGATAATTTACAAACCAAAAACTATCTGATGCGTTCAGGTTCTGAAAGACTTTGGAATGCATTTAGCAACAGCACATATTTTATATGAAGGAGGCCTGCAATTTCCAGATCCAGAAAGCAGATCCAAGACAGGAATCTGTCTGAGCCATAAAAAACTACTGTCAGAAAGTGCACAGTATTAGACAAGCTCAAATAATGTCCAACTAAGAGAGTTTTATATATTTATGCATGCAAAACAAAATTTGGAAAGGAGCCAGAAATATTCACTTTCTCAGTAACCTACAGATAACATTCAGTATGTTTAAAGCATGAGAAAACATAACTCATTTTAAACCAGAACACGATATTCCTCGTTCCTCCTACACAATACAAAAATAAGAGAAAAAATAGAAAAGATGAGACAATAGATAATTATTTCTAATAGCCTGTGACACATATATGCTTTTGCAAATCTAGCTGGCATTCCCCAAGGAAACATAAATATTTGTCAGATTTGAAACCGAACATCAACATTGTGATTTTTCAGCAGTGCATTTTTAAAATTTAAGCTCTAAAATAGGTGTATTATGACTCTCAGAGGCTTCAAGTGCCTATTTTGCATAAAACCTACAAAATACAGGGGGTAAACAGGAACAAAGGTTTTGCTATTACCCATTCCAGTGACATTACCACCAAGTTTCCGTGACTTCTGGTGGTTGAAAATAATAATATGAGACATGTGGCTGGGGAAAAAAAGTTATCCATTGTCAGGTCAGGCAATGAACTAAAAAGAAATAGTAAAATAAAATTATTTATAAAATAAAATATATTTTATTTTATATTTAAATTTTAGTATTTATATTTTATAAAAGAAAAAGAACAAATACTAATGAAATAATTAAAAAGAAAAGCAATTAATCTGACTCCATACTTTGCATATGTAATTTACTTCACAGGAGTCGTAGGAGTGGACTCCAACATACCTTAGCTTTGGCAAGTGAGACATTTTCATGGTTGTTACTTTTTATAAGAAAAAATCGTGCATCTTGGAGAATATATTTAAGTTTGCTAGTTTGGTCTGGAAGGAAAAAACAAAATAGATAATTGTAAATACAATTACAAACATAAATATTTGTAAGATTTGGGATACAAAGTCTAGTTGTTATAATGGCAAAACTAGCCTCTAGTGGGGCATATGCAGTTTCATCCCGTGAATTCCTTCTTAATAAAAGGAAGCTCTATGGTCCAAACAGAAAATCTGTGCTCTTCAAATGAGTGAATGGCTCAATTCCACCAAATTCAGACTTTCATACCATGCAATGCCAAACTTTAAAAGCAAAACAAGCTATTTAAAGTAAAAGCCAATGCAACATCAATAATGTTCCGAAATTTTTATTTGTAATAGCCAACATATAGCCTTGACCAGACAAATTATTTTCATGAAGTTTGTCTGTCAAAAAGATCAGTTAGATTGCTTGTTTGCTTGCTAATTTCAGTGATGGGAAAAAAATTTCCCATTAAAAACCCCGTGCAAATAATTTGAATTATCCACTAGTATTCATTTCATTGTACATTGGAACATTATGTTATTTACCATAAATTAACGAAATCAATGCAACAGCTTGCAATAGATGCATGCATTAAAAATTTCAAATTTAAATTATACCTTTTTGGACAGCACGAACGGAAGATGATAATTTCTCATGCTTCTTTTCTGAACCTGTATTTATCCAAAGTACATTTGTTCGGATTGAGCCTTACTAGAGATACAATGCAAATTCTACAATCTTTTCACATACTATTTTCATTCATGACAAATTATTCCTCCTGATGCGCAACCCCCCACACAAAAACAATGCTGCTAAATGAGCATGAGGATTTTTTTAGTTGTTTCTTTTGGGGTTTGATTTGTTGGGCCAGTTTTCTATAGAGAAAACTAGTCAATGAATCATCATCTTCCAAATTTTAAAAAGTGAAAATTCTATTTAAGCAACATAATAGAATTAGCATAAGAAAGCCCACTTAATCAAATTATTCACACATTACATGCCAAAATACCAACTATACCGGTTCAGCTACATGTCCAAAGCCTATTATGGCCTACAGTTTATTTTTCCCAATGCATTTGAGGGTTTGCTACACATCATATCAACAAAGATAGGCAACCACAGAATACCTGCATATGACTCTGATGCAGAGCTTCCACTTCTATCAAAAACAATTGGAGAGATGCCTCTAGCTCTTTTCCTGGTCTTCTTTTTCTCATCTAAGATCATTAAAATAAGCAATAGCAGTTCTTTAAAGGTTCAAACAGAAAAGAAGTATTTGCACGAAAATATGATTTGAAATATTGAGGTATACAGTTGACTTCAAAAGGTATAAAATATGTTTCGATAATCTTTCCTCATTTGGTCAGAATTCAAAGAACTATGACATTAGTTCCCAAAGCACAAGAAGTTTAGAAAATTTGCTCTGACCAGAAACATTGCCAGCCAAAGCTGTATTTGAAACTCAGGGAAACTTCTGGAGTGTTTGTGTATGTGAGGGCTTAGTGCTCAAAGTTAAAAAAAGAGCATTAACCTTCATTTGGAGTATCAACAATTTTTCAGTCATAGATGTAATGCAATTATGTATATTCTTATTTATAAACATAGTTGCATACCTAAATTAGGTCTCAATCTACACATACAAATTCACTGTAGTTGCCTCATTTGCATGTTTAAAAGCCCCACTAGTAATACCTGAATAACAGAATCACATAGGAAATTTACCAAACTGGAAGTACTTCTAGAATAGATGACCAAGACATGGTGTTACAAGACTACACAAACCTGACTTTAGGGCCAAACCACCACCCACCCACCCCAGGTTATTTTGAACTACTTCAGTATTACTAAATTAGTAATTATAGACAAAATATATTTATATATTTCCTACCTGATATATCTGAGCCTGAACCAGTTTTGACTGACCCATCAGTAAAGGATGCAGATTCAGAATCAGAATCACTAGCTTCACTTCGCGTATCATAATCATTTCCCTCCTTCTGATCTCTTTCATCTCGATCATACTCTTCTTCCTCATCATCTCCATCTTCTACTTCCTCCTCTCCATCATCTTCCTCCTCCTCTTCCTCCTCCATTCCTTCCTCCTCTTCTTCATTTTCAGTATTTCCTGGATCAGAGGAACCACTACTACCTGTTTCACAGTCTGAACCATAGTCGTCACAATTTACTTCTTTTGAAGAGTGGCTCGACCTGCTTGGCCATCTATCCACATCATGCCTTAGTCTCTGTTTATAGAACACAATCACCAATCAATGCCTACTATTTTGAGATAAAGAGCTCTAAGGGTTGCTTTAAAGACTTATTTGATGTGACTGCAATGTATTATTTATTCAGTTTAAAAAACAAATGTCTCTTTAAACACAGTAGAGAACAGATTAAAAATTAAAAGCCAAATATTGGTACTACTTAAAACTGAGCAAGGAAGGTAAACATCTGAAATGCCTAAGGAACTAATAATATAAAGCAACATACTATTGCAAGAAAGATCCTATCTAAGTACAGACAGATTCATAACCCATTACTTACTGCAGAAGCATCTGGAGTAGAAGACTTAGCCCTTCTGTCAGCATCCCTTTTCCTCATACATGCCTTTTCAGGCTGTCCCTCATAGGGTTCTCTGGAGGTGCTGCTTGTCATACGTATCTTTCTATCACCATCTGGAGGTTTACTTCTGTCAGACCTTCGATAGTCCTCACTCTTGTATTCCAATATTGGTTTTCCTTTTGTGCTCACAATTCTTTTGTTGTTGCCAATAGAAGAACTTGGAAATTTGGGTAATATCTGCCTTGAGGAATGTACAGATGGTTTTTGTTTTTTAATTTCAGCTACTTCCATCCCTTCACTTTTCCTTTTAGATCCTTAAAAAAAAAGTTATTAGTTACTTAAATGTTAAAAAGCTTGTTGCAAATACTTTCAGAAAATGTTTGATGGCATGCGTACCTATGGTATGATAAAGTTAAAGTTAATGTTGATTTTAGAAACCACTTTATTAGGTGAGCCATTTTGAGAATTTGGAATAAATATGAAATGAGACTATGCCCAAAGGTACCTTTATGGCTCCCCCCCAAAGCATATTATAGAAAGGAATTAAATTAAAATCCAGCGTACACTTGGCATTAGGTGTTATGGTTCCGACATATGAAACTCTTCAAAAAACTTCGAGGCACTGTTTACCTTAAAAAATCTTTATTCGAGCAGCAACACATTGGCACTTACATAGTCCAAGGCAAAATCTGACTTCCCCTCCCCTCAGCACATAGATCAAAGCACAATTCCCTCCTACAACTAACAGTCATAAATCACATTCTCCAATTAGTTTGAAATGCTGGCTTTCTGCCCAGTTCTTCATCCCGCCATGCCTTATCATCTCTTATTACAAACGCCCTGAATTCACACACTATTACAATATTGTTATGTCTAACTAACTCCCATCACATTCCTCCCCCTCCCCCAGTATCATCTAATTCTAAGAGTAAAGCATAAGAAAGAAAAAGGCTGCATCTCCATATGTTGTCAAAGCAAGAACATCCAATGTTAGCAGTGCTGACATCCGGCCCCCCTTACAAAAAGGACAGATCCTGTAGCGTAAACAAAAGCATATGTTAGGGACTGTCTCTCGGTTTGTTAGGGTGTTTCTTATAGAACCTTTTGATGAGTCTGTCGGCTTTCACATCGCTAGATTTCACCCAAGTGGCTTCAGATAGCGAGTATCCCTTCCATTGTACTAGGTACTGCAATTTCCCTTTAAAAATTCTAGAATCAAGAATACGCTTTACTTCATAGTGAGTTTGACCCGCCATTACAAGGGGTCCGGGTGCCTTCTTAGGGGGAGGTCTTAAAGTGGATTCTCGCAAAGGTTTCAACAAGCTGCAATGGAAGACAGGGTGAATCCTCCCTAAAAGCCTAGGGAGTTTTAATTCTACTGTGACTGGGTTGATGATTCTTACGATGGGGAAAGGCCCAAAGAATTTCGGTCCTAATTTCTTACTGGGTAATTTAAGGCGTAAATATTTAGTTGACAGATAGACCTTTTCCCCAACTTGGAATGTTCTTTGAGGGGCTCTCTTTTTGTCTGCCTGCTTTTTATAAGTCTCGGAAGTCTTTTTCAAAGCAGCTTTCGTGGCTTTCCAAACCTCTTCCCACCCCCTCACCCATTGATCAAGTGTCTGAGAAGCGGAGGGCGCTTGAGGGTATTCAGGTATTGGGCTGAACTCTTTTCCTGCAGCTACTCTGAAAGGCGTGAAGCCAGTGTTGCTGTGAACAGAGTTGTTCTAAGCCACCTCTGCAAAAGGGAGGAAGTCGGTCCAGTTGGTTTGTTGGTAGGAAATATAACATCTGAGATATTGCTCCACCATCTTGTTAGCGGCTTCCGCGGCCCCATTAGTAGATGGGTGAAAAGCAGATGATAGACCTTGAGATGATCCCATTAGTTTAAGAAAGCTCCTCCAAAACTTAGCTGTGAACTGCACCCCCCTGTCCGAAATTATTCGTTTAGGGCACGGGTCGGCAACCCGCGGCTCTGGAGTCGCATGCGGCTCTTTCAGCCTTCTACTGCGGCTCCTCCTCCGCCATTTGCAGAGAGAGAGAGACAGAGACAGAGAGGCACTTGCGCTCCCCCCCCTCTCCCTCCTTCCAGCAACTCCAGCCGAATAAGAATGTCTGCGGTGTGTGAGCTTGTCGGAGAAGAGCATGGGGCCGGCTGGCCAGGTGAGAAGATCGGAGGGAGGGAGGGAGGGAGGGAGGGAGAGAGAGAGAGAGAGAGAGAGAGAGAGACCTGGCTGGATTCTCATCCCAACCCCCAAACTCATATGTGGGTGGATTTTCGGGGGGGGGAGATCAAAGGGATCCCAGATTCCAGACAGGAAGAGAGTTTTGGAAGGGAAGGGAGGGAGGCGTGTGAGCCCACCCAGCCTGGGACACAACAGACACCCCCAGGCCAAATGCAGGGAAACTCCGAAGCCCTCCGATCCTTCCCAAAACGAAACGAAGGCAATTGATTGGTGGACGATGAGCAGACGGAGGTCCGAGAGAAAAAAGGGGATTTCACCCATGCTGTTTTCATGCGAAAACTCCAGAACCGGCTCTGCTGCTTCTGTGCCTCTGTGGGTTTAATCTCAGTCCAGTTCCACTCTGGGAGAAAAAAACTCCCAGCAGTTTCTTTCACTCTTGAAACCGACCGGACGGTGGGCAGAGGCTGGGACAGCAACCTCACTCCCGGCTGACCCTGGGAGCCCCAAACACAGAAACTCGGGGGGGGGGAGCAAAGCCCGAGTGGCAGGAGGGATCTGAGATGACCAGTGCCCCCGCTCCCCTCCCCGGGGGTCACATCAATAAAAATGCCACAATTGATGAAGGTGCAAGCTGAAGGCTACGAGGACAAACTTTGCAGAATGCTGGAAGAAAGAATGCTATGCCTTCCATAATACTGTGTTGATTCACAGATATCTTTTAAATAATAATAATAATAATAATAATAATAATAATAATAATAATAATAATAATAATAATAATAATAATAATAATAATAATAATAATGTCATGGTTCCGACTAATGGAACACTTCAAAGAACTTCCAGGCATTGTTTATCCTAAAAAGTCTTTAATCATGTAAACACAGTGTCAGCACGGCATGGAGGATGCCAAGATCTGAATTCCCCTCCCCTGCACATAACATTCCAGCCTATTACCCTCCTCTATTTTGCAGTCATAAATCACGTTCTCCAATCAGCCCGAAGGGGAAAGGTTCCCTTCCGTTCTGTAGCCTGCGTATTCCTTATCTTAATTACTCCCCATAAACATTCTTTCTCCTCCCCTCCCAGCATCATCTAAGTTAACTCTAAAAATACCAGACAGCTCTGCATATTTTGTCAAAGCAAGAATATCCAATGTTAGCAGCGTTGACATCCGGCCCCCCTTACAAAAAGGATAGGTCCTGTATGTAAACAAAAGCATATGTCAGGGATTATCTCTTGGTTTGTTGGGGTTTTTCTCATGAAACTTTTTGATGAGTCAGTCAGCCTTCACATCCCTAGATTTCACCTAAGTAGCTTCGGACAGCGAGTACCCCTTCCATTGTACTAGGTACTGCAATTTCCCTTTAAAAATTCTAGAGTCAAGAATATGTTTCACTTCATAGTGAGTCTCACCCGCTACTATGAGGGGCCCGGGTGCCTTCTTAGGGGGAGGTCTTAAAGTGGAGCCCCGACAAGGTTTTAACAAGCTGCAATGGAAGACAGGGTGAATCCTCCCTAAAAGCCTAGGGAGTTTTAATTCTACTGTGACGGGGTTAGTGATCCTTATGATGGGGAAAGGCCCAAAGAATTTTGGTCCCAATTTCTTGCTGGGCAATTTGAGGCGTAAATATTTAGTTGACAGATAAACCTTTTCCCCAACTTGGAATGTCCTTTGGGGAGCCCTCTTTTTATCAGCCTGCTTTTTATAGGTCTCGGAAGTCTTTTTTAACGCAGTTTTCGTGGCTTTCCAAACCTCTTCCCACCCCCTCACCCATTGATCAAGTGTCTGGGAGGCGGAGGGCACCTGAGGGTATTCAGGTATTGGGCTGAACTCTTTTCCTGTGGCTACTCTGAAAGGCGTGTAGCCGGTGCCGCTGTGAACAGAATTATTGTAAGCCACCTCGGCGAAAGGGAGGAGGTCAGTCCAGTTTGTCTGTTGGTAGGAAACGTAGCATCTGAGATATTGCTCCACCATTTTGTTAGCAGATTCTGCAGCCCCATTGGTAGCTGGATGAAAAGCAGATGATAAGCCTTGAGATGATCCAATTAATTTAAGAAAACTCCTCCAAACTTTCGCTGTGAACTGCACCCCTCTGTCCGAAATTATTCGCTTAGGGGCGCCATGCAGCCGGTAGATATGTTTCAGGAACAATTTAGTCAGTTGTTGGGCAGATGGGAGTCCTTTGCAGGTGATGAAATGAGCCTGCTTCGAGAACAGGTCTATCACAGTCCAGATGACAGTATTTCCCCTACTTTCAGGTAGGTCTACTATAAAGTCCATAGCTATTTTTTCCCATGGTTGGGAGGGGTCTGCCACTGGTTTTAGTAGCCCAGGGGGTTTCCCTGGAATTCTTTTCATTGTGGCACATACAGTAGAACTCCTGACATAGTTTTCCACATCTCGTTTTAGCCCCGGCCACCAGAATTGCCGGCGGATGAGGTGTAGAGTTTTTAAATATCCAAAGTGCCCAGCCTGTTTTACGTCATAGCTGTGTTTGAGAGCATTAAGATGGAGGGCTTCAGGCAGATACAGTTTCCCCCCTTGTAAGCCAAACCATCCCTGCATGTTAGGGAGGTTTGATTATCTTTGAACCATTGATCGGTGAGGAGCTCTTGTTTTATTTTCTTTACCCCAGGGTCATCAGGATTAGGAACCCTGCGAGGCGTAAGTTGAGCGGCAGTTTATGGATTGGAGATAATTGCCTTGTTAACCTCCTCACGTTCGCTTTTGTACTGGGGTAATCGGGATAGCGCAGTGATGGCGAACCTTTTAGAGACCGAGTGCCCAAACTGCAACCCAAAACCTACCTACAAATCGACGGGTGCCGGGTGGGCGTGGCCCATTGGGTGGGTGTGGCCCACTGGGTGGGCGTGGCCCACTGGGTGGGTGTGACCAATTGGGAGGGCGGGGCCCATTCGGTGGGCGTGGCTGCGGTGGTAACGGCAGACTGGGTGGGACTAAATAGTTCAATCAATCAATTCCAACTTTGCAAGATCTTTTTTTTTCCCGCGAGAAGTTGAAATTGACTGATTGATTGAACCTTTTTTTTTTTTTGCACATGGCGGTGGAGGCCTAAAGCGAAAAGGTTTTATAAAACCCAGCTGAAGGCCTAGGACTGGGGTGACGGCGCACGTGCCCACAGAGAGGGCTCTGAGTGCCGCCTCTGGCACCCGTGCCATAGGTTCGCCACCTCTGGGATAGCGCATCAGCTAGGAAGTTTTTTCCTCCTGGTATGTACTTTAGAGTGAAGTTGAAGAGGTTAAAGTACTGTGCCCACCGCACTTGCTTTGGGGACAATTTGAAGGGAGTTTTCAGTGATTCTAGATTTTTGTGATCTGTCCATACTTCAAATGGCACCTTGCTCCCTTCTAGATAGTGTCGCCAGTTTAACATCCCCCACCTAATTACAAAGGCCTCCTTCTCCCAGATTGCCCATCTCCTCTTGCTTTCAGTAAATTTTTTAGAGGTGTAGGCGCAGGGTTGTAGAACTCCAATTTTGTTCTTTTGCAGTAATACAGCTCCGACTGCCACGTCACTGGCGTCAGCTTGGATTACAAAGGGTTCCCCTAGACAGGAGTGCTGTTTGACAACTCATAGTCCATGTAAGTGACTGGCTCGGTCGCAGTTTTCCTCCTCCTTTGCCTGTTTTGAGTAGTTCTGTAAGGGGTAGGGCAATCTCAGCAAAGGAGGGGATGAATTGACGATAGAAGTTTGCAAAACCTAAAAAGCTCTGAAGCTGTTTGCGAGTCTTTGGGGGCTGCCACTCAATTATAGTTCTCACTATGGCTGGATCCATTTCAATGCCCTCGTTGGAAATTCTGTAGCCAAGATAATCTAATCGGGTCTGGTGAAATTCACATTTTGACAATTTGGCATAAAGCTTGGCATTCAATAGTTTCTTTAACACTTCTCTCACCAGCTTTATGTGATCAGTCATATTCGTGCTGTATATCAGGATATCGTCAAGGTACACCAGAACCCCTTTGTACAAGTGATCATGTAGCACCTCATTAATCAACTGCATGAATACGGCTGGGGCCCCCTGTAGTCCAAATGGCATGACTATGAATTGATAGCTCCCCATGGGGCAGTTGAAGGAGATTTTCCACTCGTCTCCCTCCTTTATTCTCACCCGGTAATATGCCTCCCTCAGGTCTAATTTAGTGAAGATGCTCCCCTTAGCCAGGTGGGTTAGTAAGTCCTTCAGGAGGGGGAGGGGGTATTTATTTTCCACACTCACCACGTTCAGACCTTTATAATCCACGCAAAGATGAAGAGACCCATCTTTTTTTTCTTTAAATAACACAGGGGCTCCCACGGTAGATTTGGCCCGTTCAATGAACCCCCCGCTAGGTTTTTGTTCACGTATTGCTGCATCTCGTCCATTTCGAGGGGGGACATAGCATACATTCTCAGTCGTGGGAGTTTGGCTCCTGGCACAAGTTCGATAGAGCAGTCATTGGGTCTGTGAGGGGGCAGGGCATCGCATTCTTTTTCACTGAATGCCTCCGCTAGGTCCCGGTATTCGCTAGAGATGAGTGGTTCGCCATGTGCGCTCACTCATTAGGTGGCCTAAAGTGTCCCACAACGTCGGTTGAATCAGTGGGAGGTTTAGGCCCTATTGGTAGTCTCACAGTTCTCATTCCTTTCTCCCACCAGATAAATGGTTTCCATTTGTCCAACCAGGCTAGCCCTAGGATCACAGCCTCAGTCATTTTGGGAGCCACCAGGAAGCAAATAAACTCCTAGTGCTCACCTATTTCTAGGTGTAGGGGCTCAGTTAATTGCGTGACAAGAGTCCCTCCCATCAGGGAGCCATCGGCTTGCTCAAACCTCACTGGATTGGAGAGCAGTTTTGCTCGTATGCCCAATTTCATGGCAAATGGCAAGCTAATGATGCAACGGGAGCATCCAGAATCAATTAGTACGTTTAAGTCTATTTGTGCCCCCGACTTAGGGATTATAAGTTTGGCGGGCAGTGAAAAAGGCGGGACGTGTCGACTCACCATCGGGTCGTTCTCTCCTTCGTCGTCGCTGTCAAAGGAGGGTAGAGCGGGGGCGGGTCCACCCGGAGTCCCGGCGTCCTCCTGTGTGGGGTGTGTGACCTGGGCAATAGGTTCCTGCGTGACCCGGTTGGATTTCTCTGTCGTTAGCCGCTGGGCAGGTTTCTTTCTCGCCGCTGGTTCCGGTCTGCTCTGTTGTTGGGGATAGGGGACTGGACAGTTTGCTGCTCGATGTCCCTCCTGTCCGAATCGGAAACACTTAATTGACGGGCCTGCAGGTGGCCTGGGTCTTTCAGCCATCGCAGTAGTTGGAGGTTTTCATGGGGGTGATTGCCGTTCGGGTTGCTCTGGTTTCGGCTCGGATTCAGGTGAGGGAGGCTTCTTATAGCGGGCGAGCTGAACATCTAGCTTCACCGCTGCTTGGTACCATTCTTGCAGCTAATCAGGTACTGCTCGATAGATGCAGGCCTGAGAGATGTGGTCTAATCCCTCAATAAAGTGATGGATTAGGGATTCCTCAGGCCACCCCTGTATTCGACCTGCTATCTTGCGAAACTCTCGCACGTACTCCAGGGCAGGCCTGCCAGCTTGTTTTATTTTGTGGATTTGTTCTCCTGCTTTGAGGCCAATGGATGGGTCCTCAAATCTTTCTCTCAGCCCTAGGAGGAAGAGGTGGGGGCCCTCCAATTCGGGGGCTTGCTCATTATATTGCTCATTATATTGCTCATTATAAGCATTCGGATGCTTCTCCCTCTAGGCTGGACGCAATCACATCGACCATGGCGCCTGGGTCCGGGTAGAGATAGGCCCAGCAATTCAGGTGAGAGCGCACTTGGTTGAGGAAAAAAAATCAGCTTTTCTGGGTCCCCATTGAAGGTTGCTCTGAAAGGTGGAGCCATTGGCTAAATGGCTAAAATGTATAAAGGATCCCCAAATAGTTGCTGGAAATGTAAGACTCAAATAGGAACCTTTATCACCTTTGGTGATAAACAATATTGGATGGAAATTAGTAATGTAATTCAAAAAGTTTTGAAAATTAATATACAATTTAGACCAGATACTTTTTGTTAGGGTTTATGGATAAAACAGTGTAAAAATCACACAGCAGCATGACTTTTATATGCACAGTGTTGAGAAGATCCTACGATATCCACAATAGAGGAATTGTTAATAAAGATGACAGAACTGGCAATGATGGCCAGGTTAACGGTCCTCGTGAGAGAAAAATCACTGAAGAAATTCATCTATAATTGGAAGCCCTTTGTGGACTTTATGCAGGAGATGCAGGAAAATCAAATTTTGACATATGGATTTGTTGATTATTAAAATCTAAAATGGGGAAAAAAGAACTTTCTTTTTTATCCTTTTCTTTTGGGGAAAAATGGACATTTTACTATAGTTTTTAACTAAGAGTCAAATGTAAGCATTTTTATAACCTTGGAAGAAGTCTGAAATCATTCTTTGTATATATTTGTGTTTTCCTTTCTTTTTCTCTATACCATTTCACACTTCTATCCCTATTCTTTTATTCTTTACTGTGTATTTTGATTGTTAGTGTTTTTTGTGTATGCTTTGTAAAATGTAATAAAATTGACAAAGAAAACATTTTCTCATTGAGCATAGGGCAAAGCATAAAAAGACATTTAATCTAAATTTTTGATATCCATAATTCTGTAGCTATTAACCTCTGCCCAATTGATGAGAAATCCTAGGATCTCTATTTAAAGCTTGGGGAACTAAGGTATTATTGTGAAAATTACTGGATAAAGATGAAAAATATAGAAAATGATATGAAACAGAATTTTCTTTTTGTCCCATTTCACAACAGGGGAACACCTCCTACATACCTGCCCTCAAAGACTTCAAATTATTAACTATATATGTTTACTAAGGAACAGGAATTACTTACAATATTATTAGTATATTTTACATATTATTTTGCATAAAGTATCTGAATAACTGTTCAGAATGTTTAAAAGTATGAAGGATACACTCTTCAATATTCTGTAATAATCATTTAGCACAGGGGCCCCCAACCACTGGGCCATGGACTGTTATCAGTCCGTGGGCTGTTAGGAACCAGGCTGCACAGCTGGAGGTGAGCGGCGGGCAAGCGAGTGGAGCCGCTCCCCAGTGTTAGCATCACCGCCTCAGCTCCACCTCAGATCATCAGGCATTAGATTCTCATAGGAGCGCAAACCCTACTGTAAACTGCGCATGTGAGGGATCTAGGTTGCATGCTCCTTATGAGAACCTAATGTCTGATGATCTGAGGTGGAGCTGAGGCAGTGACACTAGCACTGGGGAGCGGCTGCAAATACATTCCGAAACCATCCCCCCCCGCCCCTCTGTCCATGGAAAAATTGTCTTCCCCAAATCCATCCCTGGTGCCAAAAAGGTTGGGGACTGCTGCTTTACCACACACTGGAGTGTTAAGATAAATAGGCCAAGCTGTGTTTGAAAAGCCAGGAGCAATGGGAAGAGAATATTTCATAGGGAATTTGCAATACAAATTGCTTTTAGCAAATGGGAAAAAGAAAATGTTCAGCAAGCACAAGGAAGACCTTCTGCGTGTTGAGAAAAGCTTTCAAGATTGCCACCAGTACACCACTCTAAGGCCTTGACTATATGCAAAGCCTTTTATAAATTATCCAACAGGTGTCATATCTAGTTTGGCTGCAAAATCGAGTTACCCAACTTTCTGGAGACACAGAAAAGTTGTAAAGTAGCATACCCTTTTTTTCACTTTTATCTTGCTCACTCTCAGGGTTATACAATTCATCGTCATGATCAGGTGCATCAGTCAAGATATCATCAAGAACATTCAATTCACCATCTATGAAGACATAACAAATGATACTTAGATATGATACAGTATAATCTTTTTAAAAATTGAAAAGATACTACAGGCCATTATCCTACACATTTTTATTAGTACCATTCCTTGTCTATTCCATTCAAGTTTATCTAGAATCAAAGTGGAAACTGAGTACTGAGTTCTTTGTTTATATAACTATGTTGAATAAATGGGAGGTACAGTAATAGGATATAAGGCAATAAATAATTGCATAAAAGTTTGTCAGAATCCTTACAAGAGAAGGGTTTATCTCCCTGCCTTTGCTGATGTCACTGGCAATGTCTGGCTGTCAGGTGTGTTAATAAATAACTTCCTGTTATGCCTAGATCAGGAACTCAAGCTCCTTTTGCCACAAGGTTATATAATCTGATGAATACTGTCAAAGAATAATAAATAATTTTAACTGTTCAAGAGGGCAATTCTGAGTCCGCTCATCATTAATACCACTTGCTTCTTTGTATTATGCTACAGATAGTCCTCACTGAATGACCGGTCACTTAGCAACCATTCAAAGTTATGACAGGCACCCCAAAGGGTGCTTATGACCTGATTTCAAAGTTCTGACAGCCTCACACCCTGCCCCACATGATCGCATTTTGGACACTTGGCAACTTGCTCACCTTTATGGCCATTTGCAGCATGGTCACATGACCATGATGTTTGAATTTTTTGCCACTTTCCGATGTTTACTTCTGGTTTCCAGCAAAAGCTGCCCATTGGATAAAACAGATTTGCTTAATGACCTCAGCTTAAGAACCACCACAAAAAAGGTCATAAAATTGGTCGGGGTTATATAGTGGCCTGCTTAATAACTGCAATGAGCTATGATCGTAATTCTGAGTTCAATTACAGTCGTTGTCAATGTTCCGACTAATGAAACCAAATAAATCAGAACTCCGAGGCTTGAAGTTTCCTCAAAGAACATGTTTATTGGATACATAATATTGGCACGGTCAAAAATGAAACCAACTCTAAAATTCCCCTTAGGAATTCAACGTAACTAAATGTAACATTCCCCTCCCCTCTGCTATGCTATTGATCACGCTACCCAATGAAAGTAATTGGTGGGCTACATGAAACTTCTTCTCTCCACCTTCCAGTTCCTGTGGGAATGACCTTGGTTCCTACGGGACTGCTCCGTGTTTAGTCTAGCAATGCTGTGGGTTTCTTTCCACCCCTTCCTCCCAACCTGTGGCAACTTAGAACGACAAAGATGGCTTCAGTCAGGTTTGTTTCAGAACTTGACAGTCGAGACTCCCCTAAAGAGAAAGTAGTTCCTGAAAAATAACAACCACAGATACACATTAGTGTTTCGCTAATCCTCTATTCTATCGTCTGGAGGTTCCCTAGGTTTTGGGAGATGTTTATCATGAAATGTCTGCATTAGTCTATCTCCCTTTACATCTCTACTCTTCACCCATGTAGCTTCGGACAAAGGATAACCCTTCCATTGAACTAGGTACTGTAATTTCCCTTTATATCATCTAGGATCAAGAATTCATTTTATTTCATAATGGGTGTCACCCTCCACCATAATGGGATCTGGGGCGGTTCGAGGTACTGGTCTCAATGTTGATTATACAACTGGTTTCAGCAAACTGCAATGAAAAACTGGATGTATTTTCCCCAAGAGTCGTGGGAGCTTTAGTTCCACTGTGAAAGGGTTTATGATCTTTACGATAGGGAAAGGACCAATAAATTTAGGTCCCAGCTTTTTACATGGTAGTTTTAATCTTAGACATTTGGTTGAGAGATAGACTTTCTCTCCTATATGAAATGGTTTCTGGGGGGATCATTTCTTATCTGCTTGAACCTTTTGAATCTTTCTGGCTTTCGCTAAGATACGTTTGATGCTTGCCCAAGTGTTCTGCATTGAGTTTACCCACTCGGTCAGTGTTTGTGAGGAGGGGGGTTCTTGAGGGTATTCAGGCATGGGAATGAACTCCCTGCCTGTAGCTACTTTAAAAGGAGTAAGTCCAGTACTGCTGTGCACAGTATTGTTCTTTGCCACTTCAGCAAAAGGTAGGAGATTTGCCCAATTATAGTTTGCGGATAGTTAACATAGCATCTCAGGTATTGTTCCACCATTGCGTTCGCTCGTTTAGTAGCTCCATTCGTAGTCGGATGAAAAGCCGAGCTGAACCCCTGGGTGGATCCGATCAGCTTCACAAACTCCCTCCAGAATTTTGCTGTGAACTGGACTCCTCGGTCTGATATGGTTCTTCTTGGTGCTCCATGCAGTCGGTAGATATGTTTTAAAAACAGTTTTGCCAATTTCTGGGCAGAGGGAAGACCAGGGCAGGCTATGAAGTGAGCCTGCTTTAAGAAAAGGTCAATAACAGTCCAAATTACTGTATTTCCACTATTTTCAGGGAGCTCTATGATGAAGTCCATTGCGATTTCCTCCCAGGCCTAGGATGGTTCCGCTACATGCTGTAACAGTGCAGGGGGCTTTCCTGGTCTTTTTTCATGGCAGCACAAATTGCACAGCTCTTAACATAGCTTTCAATCCCTTTTTTCATTCCCGGCCACCAAAACTGCTGTCTTACTAAGTGTAAAGTCTTTAGAAACCCAAAGTGACCGGCCTGCTTGGCATCATGGCTTCGTTGCAGGACTTGGACCCTGAAGGTGCTAGGAAGGTACAATTTGGAACCTCTCCATGCTAATTCATCTCTATATGTCAAAAATTGCCTGTTGTCTCTCAACCAGGGGTCAGATTTCACTTCGGTTCTAAGTGTCTGGGTCAAGCTCCTGTCAGGGGCGGTGGATTGTCTTTGAGCTTGATGTCTAGTGGTGACTTGAAAGGCTTTTTGTGTTGAGGGGATGATAGCATTGACCACTTCCTCGCGATGGTTCTTGTACTGTGGCATTCTAGACAAGGCGTCAGCTAGGAAGTTCTTCCCTCCAGGAATGTACTTTAGAGAGAAGTTAAAACGATTGAAATATTGCACCCATCAAACCTGTTTGGGGGACAACTTCCGCGGGCTTCTAAGTGCTTCAAGGTTCTTATGGTCAGTCCACACTTCAAATGGTATCTTACTCCCCTCTAGGAAATGGAGCCAGGTGAGCAATGCCCATCGCACAGCAAATGCTTCCTTCTCCCATACAGACCGTCGTCGCTCTGTGTTGATGAGTTTCCTGGAGATGTAAGCGCAGGGTTGCAGGTCTCCCTTGTTTTTCTGAAGAAGAACTGCACCCACTGTAACATCGCTAGCATCCGCTTGGATGATAAACTGCTCCTCGGGGTTAGGATTTTGAGGACTGGTTCTCCCACGAACAACCTTTTGAGGTGCTCAAATGTTGCTTGGCATTCCATAGTCCATTTTAAAGGTTGGCTGGGACAGGGATTTGACTCCCCTTTATCCATTTTCAAAAGTTTAGTAATCGGTAGGGCTATTTTTGCAAAGGAGGGAATGAATTGCCGGTAAAAGTTAGAGAACCCCCAAAAGCTGTGTAGCTGCTTGCGAGTCTGAGGGGGTTCCCATTCAAGAATGGCTTTGACTTTTTCTGGGTCCATCTCCACCCCTTCGTTTGAGAATTGGTAGCCTAGCTAGTCAAGGCGTGTTTGATGGAACTCACATGTAGATAGATTGGCATAAATGTTTGCTTTTAATAATTTTTTGAGCACTTCATGAACCAATCTGACACATTCCTCCATTGTTTCTGTAAAGATGAGGATCTCATCAAGGTAAACTAGGACCCCCTTGTATAGGTGGTCATGTAACACATCATTTATCAGCTGCATAAACATGGTAGGAGCCCCCTGGAGACCAAAGGGCATCACTTTGAATTGGAAACTCCCCAACAGGCAATTAAAGGCAGTTTTCCATTCATCTCCCTCCTTAATTCTTACTTGGTAGTAAGCTTCCCAAAGATCCAGCTTAGTGAAAATCTTCCCCTTAGCTAGGTGAGCTAACATGTCCTTCATCAGGGGGAGTGGATACATGTTTTCCATGCTGACAGCATTTAAGCCTTTGAAATCCATGCACAATCTCAGCGTCCCATCTTTTTTCTCTTTGAATAACACTGGGGCAGCCACGCATGATTTAGCTGGCTGGATGAAACACCTAGGCAGGTTTTTGTCAATGTATTCTCTTAGTTCATTCATCTCTCTGGTGGTCATGGAATACATTTTTGGCTTAGGGAGTTTCACTCCTGGCAGGATCTCTATCGCACAGTCAGTGGCTTGGTGAGGGGGGAGCACATCACATTCCTTCTCACTGAACACTTCGGCCAGATCTCGGTATTCCTTATGTTATGGTTCCAAAGGAAGATTGCTTTTAATGAGAAACATGAGGCCTTACCTCTGAGAATCCATTTATTGCAAAAATAACCTTGGCACTTACATGGACGGATGCCAGAAACTGAATTTCTCTGGCTGGCCATCTTTCTTTTCTTGCTACACCGCTCCCTTATTTTACAGTCAGAAATTATGTCTTCCAATTAGGCTGGAGGCCAAAGATTTACTTCCGTTTCTTTCCCGGGCTTTCCTCCTTCCGTTTCTGCCTTCTGAATTAACTCTAAAAATACCAGACAGTTCTACATATCTTGTCAAAGCAATAATATCCTATATTAACAACGTTGACATCCGGGCCCCCTTACAAAAAGGACAGATCCTGTAATGTAAGCAAAAGCATATATTAATGATTAGTTTTCGGTTTGTTGGGGTGTTTCGTATGAAACCTTTTGACGAGCCTGTCAGCTTTCACCTCATTGGATTTCACCCAAGTAGCTTCAGACAACGGGTATCCCTTCCATTGTACTAGGTACTGCAATTTCCCTTTAAAAATTCTAGAATCAAGAACACGTTTCACTTCGTAATGGGTCTGCCCCGCAACTACGAGGGGCCCAGGTGCTTTCTTCGGGGGAGGTCTTAGAGTGGAACCCCGATAAGGTTTTAACAAGCTACTATGGAAGACAGGGTGGATTTTACCCAAAAGCCTAGGGAGTTTCAGTTTTACTGTGATCGGATTGATGACCTTTATGATGGGAAAAGGCCCTAAGAATTTCGGTCCTAACTTCTTACTGGGTAATTTGAGGCGCAAATATTTGGTCGACAGATAAACCTCTTCCCCAACTTGGAACGTTCTTTGGGGAGCTCTCTTTTTATCAGCTTGCTTTTTATAGGTTTCAAAAGTCTTTTTTAAAGCAGTTTTCGTGTTTCTCCAAACTTCTTCCCATCCCCTCACCCATTGGTCAAGTGTCTGGGAAGCTGTTGGCATCTGGGGGTATTCAGGTATTGGACCGAACTCTTTGCCTGTGGCTACTCTGAAAGGTGTGTAGCCGGTGCTGCTGTGCACAGAATTATTGTACGCCACCTCTGCAAAAGGGAGGAGGTCAGTCCAGTTCGTCTGTTGATAGGACACGTAGCATCTGAGATATTGCTCCACCATTTTGTTAGCGGCTTCTGCAGCTCCGTTGGTGGCCAGATGAAAAGCGGATGATAAGCCTTGAGATGATCCAATTAATTTAAGAAAACTCCTCCAAAACTTTGCTGTGAACTGCACCCCCCTGTCTGATATTATTCGCTTAGGGGCGCCGTGCAGTCGGTAGATATGTTTCAGGAACAATTTAGTCAGTCGTTGAGCGGATGGGAGTCCTTTGCAGGCAATGAAATGAGCCTGCTTCGAAAACAGGTCTATTACAGTCCAGATGACAGTATTTCCTTTACTTTCAGGTAGGTCTACGATAAAGTCCATAGCTATTTCTTCCCAGGGTTGGGAAGGGTCTGCCACCGGTTGCAGTAATCCAGGGGTTTTCCCTGGTATTCTTTTCATTGTGGCACATACAGTACAACTCTTCACATAGTTTTCCACATCTCGTTTCAGTCCTGGCCACCAAAATTGCCGGCGGGTGAGATGTAGTGTTTTGAGATATCCAAAGTGTCCAGCCTGCTTTACATCATGGCTCTGTTTGAGAGCATTGAGACGGAGGGATTCGGGCAAATACAGTTTCCCCCCTTTGTAAGCCAAACCATCCCGGCACGTCAAGGAGGTTTGATTATCTTTGAACCATTGATCGGTGAGGAGCTCTTGTTTTATTTTCATTGCTCCAGGGTCATCCGGATTTGGGACCCTGCGAGGCGTGATTTGTGCAACAGGTTGTGGATTGGAGATAATCGCCTCGTTGACTTCTTCACGTTCGCTTTTGTATTGGGGCAATCTCGATAGCGCATCAGCTAGGAAGTTTTTTTCCCCTGGTATGTACTTTAGAGTAAAGTTGAAGCAGTTAAAGTACTGTGCCCACCGTACTTGCTTTGGGGACAATTTGCGAGGAGTTTTCAGTGCCTCTAGGTTTTTGTGATCTGTCCATACTTCGAATGGCACCTTGCTCCCCTCCAGGTAGTGTCGCCAATTTAACAGCCCCCATCTAATTGTGAAGGCCTCCTTCTCCCATATTGCCCATCTCCGTTCACTTTCCGTAAATTTTTTGGAGGTGTAGGCGCAGGGTTGCAGGACTCCCTTTTTGTTCTTTTGAAGCAATACAGCTCCAACTGCCACATCACTGGCGTCGGCTTGAATTACAAAGGGCTCCCCTAGACAGGGGTGCTTTAGGACTGGTTCGGCAGCAAATAGTCTTTTTAAATTCTCAAAAGCTGTTTGACAGTTCATAGTCCATGCTAGTGGTTGGCCCGGTCGCGGCTTTCCTCCTTTTCCCCGTTTTGAGTAAATCTGTAAGGGGTAGGGCAATTTTGGCAAAAGAGGGGATGAATTGACGGTAGAAATTGGCAAAACCTAGAAAGCTCTGGAGTTGTTTGCGGGTTCTGGGGGGCTGCCATTCGATTATAGTTTTCACCTTGGCTGGATCCATCTCAATGCCTTCGTTGGAGATTCTGTAGCCGAAGTAATTTAATCGGGTCTGGTGAAATTCACATTTTGACAATTTGGCATAAAGCTTGGCATTCAATAGTTTCTTTAACACTTCTCTCACCAGCTTTATGTGATCAGTCATATTCGTGCTGTATATCAGAATATCGTCAAGGTACACCAGAACCCCTTTGTACAAGTGTTCATGTAGGACTTCATTAATCAACTGCATGAATACGGCTGGGGCTCCCTGTAGTCCGAATGGCATGACTTTGAATTGATAGCTCCCCATGGGGCAGTTGAAGGCAGTTTTCCACTCATCTCCTTCTTTTATTCTCACTCGGTAGTACGCCTCTCTCAGGTCTAATTTAGTGAAGACACTCCCCTTAGCCAGATGAGTTAATAAGTCCTTTAGGAGGGGGAGGGGGTATCTGTTTTCCACACTTACAGCGTTGAGGCCCTTATAGTCTACGCAGAGACGAAGAGACCCATCTTTTTTTTCTTTAAATAACACGGGGGGCTCCCACAGTAGATTTGGCCCGTTCAATGAACCCCCTCGCTAAGTTTTTATTCACGTATTGCTGCATCTCTTCCATCTCGAGGGGGGACATGGCGTACATTCTCAGGCGTGGGAGTTTGGCTCCTGGCACCAGTTCGATAGAACAGTCATTGGGTCTGTGAGGGGGTAGGACATCGCATTCATTTTCACTAAATGCCTCTGCTAAGTCCCGGTATTCGTTGGGGATGAGTGATTCATCTGGTGACGGTGAGGCAGCTATGAGTGCTCGCTCATTAGGTGGCCTAAAGTGTCCCGCAACGTCAGTTGAATCAGTGGGAGGCTCAGGCCCTATAGGTAGTCTCACAGTTCTCATTCCTTTCTCCCACCAGATAAGTGGCTTCCATTTGTCCAACCAGGCTAAGCCTAGAATCACAATCTCAGTCATTTTTGGGGCCACCAGGAACCGAATAAATTCCCAGTGTGCCCCTATTTCTAGGCGTAAGGGCTCAGTTAATTGTGTGACTAAAGTCCCTCCCATCAGGGAGCCGTCAGCTTGCTCGAACCTCACAGGGTTGGAAAGTTGTTTTGCCCGTATGCCCATTTTCATGGCAAAGGGTAGGCTAATAATGCATCGGGTGCATCAAGAATCAATTAGTACGTTTAAGTCTATTTGTGCTCCCGACTTAGGGATTGTAAGCTTGGCGGCTAGTGAAAAAGATGGGATTTGTCGACTCACCATCGGGTCGTTCTCCCCTTCGTCGTCGCCGTCAAAGGAGGGTAGAGCGGGGGCGGGTCCACCTGGAGTGTGGGAGGTGTAATCTGGGTAACAGGTGCTTGCGTGGCCCGGTTGGATTTTTCTCTCATTAGCCGCTGGGCAGGTCTCCTTCTCGTCGCTGGTTCCGGACTGCTCTGCAGTTGGGGGTAGGGGACCGGACAGTTTGTTGCTCGATGTCCCTTATTTCCGCATCGGAAACACTTTATTGACGCGCTTGCGGGTGGCTCGGTTCTTCCAGTCATCGTGGTAGCCGGAGGGTCTCGTGGAGGTGATTGTTGTTCGGATTGCTCTGGTTGCTGCTCAGACTTAAAGTCATTTTTGGGACTACCACAAAATGGATAAGTTCCCAGTGCTCCCCTAGTTCTAAACGCACTGGTTTGGTCAAGTGAGTGGCTGGAACCCCCCCCCCCAATGAGGGACCCATCTGCCTGCTTGAACCTCATGGGGATGGGCAATAATTTGGCACGGATGCCTAACTTAAGCACAGTAGGGAGATTGATCAAGCACCAGGTGCAGCCAGAGTCAACTAAAACGTGTAATTCCAATTGGGCTCCCGTCTTAGGGACCAAGAGCTTTGCAGAGAAGGCAAAAGATGGGACAGGCTGACTCACCATCGGGTTGTCTTCTCCTTCATCGTCGCTGTCGCAAGGGGCAGGTAGAGGCAAGCTTTCAGTCAGCGCCTCAAGCTTCCCTTGGGGAGGAGAGGTGACTTGTGCGGCTTGGTCCTGGCTGGCCCAATTTGATTTCTCGTGCATTGGTCGGGATCCTCTCTTTGGTTTCGTAGAGGCAGCAGGCATGCCCTTAGGCAGAGGAAAAGGGACTGGACAGTCGTCTGCTCAGTGTCCAGGTTGACCGCATCTGAAGCACTTGATCGGGGTCCCAGTAGATGCTCTAGGGGCCCCAGTGCCCACAGTAGGTGAAGATCGTTGGGGAACCTGACGTCTTACTTGGTCTCGCCTTGGTCTGGAGGTGCATGCCTGGAACAAATCATGATCCAGACTGGCCTTGAAATGGTGAATCAGTGATCATTCAGGCCACTGCCTGATCCATCCAGCCACTCTCCAGAATTCCTTTATGTATTCCTTAGCTGATTGACCCTCTGCTTCAAACCGTGGATGTCTTTTTCAGCCTGTAGAGCTTGGGATTCATCCTCGAATCTGGCTCTGTCCTTGGGTAAATAGATTGAAATCCCACAGCTCTGGTGCCTGTTCATCATGCAGGTTAGTCACCCACTCTGTTGCCTCACCTTCTAAATTCACAGCCACTGCATCAACCATTCCGGCTGCGTCTGGGTAAGCACGAGTATAACGATTCATGTGAGCCCACACTTGGTTCAGCAAGAAAGATAGCTTCTCGGGATTTCCATCAAAGGTGGGCTTGATTGGGGGTGGGTCCACAGGTCATCACTCCCAGAGAGCTTGCAGTATGCCAGGCGCTTGGCGTTAGTGTTGCTAAAGGTCTACCCCGTGTAGAACCCTTGGTTGGGGCCCTGGACTGGCAGGCTGTCAACGACAGTTGGGGCTGACGTGGCACTGGTAGCGGTCGGGGCTGGCGTGGTGTCGGCGGCAGTAGACGATCATGGGGACGCCTGTCCTCTCGCTCACTGGAGAGCATCTGGCGGGTGATCAGCTCTTCTCCCATCTCCAGTTCTTCAAACTTCTCTCTCAAGCGTTCGACAGAATGGCTGTGGATGGCGATCAGGTACTTCCATTCCCCTGATTCATCCCAAGAGGCTGGTCGCTTCGTTTTTCTTAGCACCAGCGAACGAGATCCGTGGGACGAAATCAATGGGAACTCAGGCTCCGCTGCCTTCACAGTACTCTTCCGTGGTGGGGCAGCCTCTGACTGCCAGGTCCCTCCGAGGGCCAATGTTCCTTCTTGCTATATCGACGTCTCCGGTGGGACCTCCAGGGCTTTCGGTCTCGCACCGGCCACAGGAGCTGCACTCTCCACCTGGGCTTGCACCTGCAGTCCAACTGCCGCTGCCGCGCTAAGGCTTGCAGCCAATTCCACCTTTTCCATTTTTGCTTCTTCCCTGAGTCTTTGTTGTCCTCCCTAAGGTTTGGGTAGGCGACCGGGGCTCAGGACCCCGTGTTGTTAAAACAAGTTGGAGTCTTGGTTTAATGTCATGGTTCCGATAGATGAGACAAATAGGAAGAGAACTCCAAGGCAAAAGGTTCCTTAAAGAACATATTTATTGGCTACAAAATATCAGCACATTCATAAGTGAAACCAAGACTGAAGTTCCCACCCAAAGGTTACAATATTACAAAGTTGATTTTCCCACCCCCCGACTTGTGTCCTAAATCACATTCCCCAATAAACTACTTTGGCGGTCTTTCTAACGAAAGCTTCAGCCCGCCAAAACTCAAGCAGCAATGACTTTGGTTCCTGTTGTGATTCCTCACCAGCCAGTGGATCCGGCAGCCGAGTCTGAGGAATCAGATGAGGAGGAGGGGCCTGGAGTGACATTAGAGTCAGAGGAAGGCTCTGAGGAGCTCCAAGATTTACAGTCGGACGAGGAGCCTGGCCCCTCTACTCGCGCTTAGGCTGAGACACAGCTGTGCTTGGAGCCTGAGTTGGACAGTGATGAAGAACAGTTAGGACAAATCCAGGATGCACGAAAGTGCAGGCAAGAGAAGCGTGTAGGACAGAGGAATGCAATGGGGTGGCTCCAAAGGCAAAGGAGAAGGCATTAGGAAGCCACGCCTTGGCTGAATTATAAAAGGGAAGGTGTGGGAGGTGCTGGTTGCCGAAGGCAACCGTTCGTGTTGAGGATCGAGTTTCTGTGGACTGTGTTTGTTTGCCTTGGACATTGACTCAGGTCTGTGAGAATAAAAGGGGTTGGTTTTTTCTTGCGATTCCTGCCTGTTTCTTGGAAGAGGTGTTTCTTCTTGTGAGCATAACAAGGACTCACGTAGGCTGGGACAGAACAGTTTGCCTTCGGCCTTCTACCCCCTATTACCATGGAGCAGTTACGTGCGGAGAATGCCCAGCTCTTCCAGCAGCTGGCTTTGCTGGCAGCTCAAGTTGCTCAGCTTCAAGCCTCCGCTCCTGCTGCTCCACAACCCCGAAGGAAGTGTCCAGTCGCAGTGCCTGACAAATTCGATGGCACTCCGGAGATATTTCCTGCTTTTTGGGGCCAATGCCAGCTCTTTATCAGCCAGAGAGTGGCTGACTTCCCCACTGACCGTGATAAAGTGGGGTTTATGATCAGCCTCCTCTCTGGTGCTGCAGCTCGTTGGGGCACACCCCTGCTAACCCAGCCTAGTTCGTTGTTGGATAATTTTGGGGGGTTTTGTGACTATATGCGTCTTATGTATGAGGACCCCATTAAGATGCAGACCGCTACCCGACGCCTGAAAGCTCTGAGGCAGGGCCGACGCCCTTTACAGGGATATATCGGTGAGTTTCGGCTGCTTAGCCAGGATTCAGCCTGGAACAAAGCTGCACTCATGGACGCTTTCCAGGATGGCTTGTCGGAGGAGCTGTTGGACGAGCTGGCCTGTGTCAATGTTCCCCCAGACCTCAATGGGTTGATCCATCTCTATTTGCGGATCAACGCTCGGCTGCAGCAGCGTAGGAGTCGTCGTGCCACCCCAAAGACCCGGGCGGCCCCAGTTGTGCATGAGACTCCGGTTCTGTGTGAGGAGCCTATGGAGTTAGGTGCTGCCAGACCTCGCCTATCAGTGGCAGAAATGAATAGACGACGTTCGGGGGGCTTGTGTTTCTACTGTGGGGACCCTGGGCATTTGGCTGCCTTCTGCCCCAAGAAGCGATGAGGGGCGTCAGCTACCGAGCTTGCCCCGCGAAAGCAACCTCATCTGTTGGGAAACGCCTCGAGCCTGACCTAAAAGACGTTTTGGGTCGGGCTTTCCCCGACACCGAGCAACATCCTTCGGATGCTGCACTCGGACCTCCACGGCATTTGATACTGGCGGCACGCTTGATCCTCCCCGGGAAGCCACAGGGGATTCCGGTACATGCTTTGGTCGACTCTGGGGCCACCACAAACTTTATGGGCGCAGCATTTGTGGCCAAATGGGCTGTTCCCCAATGACCGGTGGAACCGCCTCTGTTAGTAGAGACTATTGATGGCCAAGTGCTCCTGTCTGGGCCAATTAAGGCCGCCACGCAACCGTTGGGTATGGCCATCAGCTCGCATGAGGAGGCTATTCAGTTTTACTTAACCTCTGGCCTGTATTTCCCTGTGGTCTTGGGATTGGCGTGGCTCCGGACGCATGACCTGCAGATTTATTGGTCCCAGAACCTGGTCACCTTTCCATGTTTACAGTGTGTGGACCAGACCTGCCAAGTCTGTGCCGGCCAGGTGGTGAGTCCCCCAGGGGTCTCCCTGCCCTCCGAACTGGCGACTTACGCTGATGTGTTCAGCAAGACTGAGGCGGATCAATTGCCCCCGCACAGGCCATATGACTGCCCCATCGACTTAGTTCCTGACGTGCCTCTCCCAGTGGGGAATTTGTATTCCATGTCAGACCCCGAGTTGGCCGCGTTGCGGAACTTTCTGGACAAAAATTTGGCTCTGGGTTTTATTCGGCCCTCGTCTACGCAAGTGTCTGCACCAGTGCTCTTTGTCAAAAAGAAGTCCGGAGAATTGAGGCTTTGCTGTGACTATCGAAAATTAAACGCCATTACGGTATGTAATCGATACCCGCTGCCCCTCATCCCCGAACTTCTGGAACGGCTCCGGGAGGCAAAAATCTTCACGAAATTGGACTTGAGAGGAGCCTACAATCTCGTTAGGATTCGGTCGGGTGATGAGTGGAAGACAGCGTTTGGCACCTGGTACGGGCACTTCGAGTATACAGTGATGCCGTTTGGGCTGACCAATGCCCCTGCAGTTTTTCAACACTTCATGAACGACATATTCCGGGATCTGTTAGATCAGTTTGTCGTGATCTATTTGGACGACATTCTGATCTACTCCCCTTCGCGGGAGACGCACCACCAGCATCTCCGTCAGGTCCTGCAACGGCTCCGAGATCATTGTTTGTATGCCAAACTGGAGAAATGCCAATTCTATCAAATGACCATTGATTTCCTAGGTCATCGCATTTCTCCTGAGGGCATCGTCATGGAGCCGAGCAAGGTCGAGTCTCTGCGTAGTTGGCAACCCCGTCGCATTAAAGATGTCCAGCGACTCCTTGGGTTCGCCAACTACTATAGAACCTTCATCCCCGGTTTTGCTTCCATGACTGCGCCCCTCACTCGGCTCCTGCAGAAAAAGACCCGGTTTCATTGGGATACCCCGGAGCAACAGGCTTTCCAGGCTTTAAAGGAAGCCTTCATGAAGGAGCCCAGAGCGGATGCTCTGTCAAGGAAGCCAGAATATTCCCGTACAGAAGACAAGCTTCTGCCCAGGACAGTTCTCCCCATAGAGTCTTTCTCTGCAGTTTGGGAGCCAATAGATGTGTGGGCTCGGGTTCGGGAGGCACAACAGCATGATGCGTGGGTTGCTCAACGAAGGGAGGAGTTGGGGCCAGACTCCCCATGGACCATCACGGATGGACTCCTGAAATATCGTGATTGGCTCTATGTTCTAGGAGGGCATAACAAGGACTCACGTAGGCTGGGACAGAACAGTTCCCATAGAACAATGTATTGTTTTGACTAAGCTAGAAAAAATGCTCATCCCCCTTCCCAACTCAGTGGCAACCGAAAATGAAGAAAAAATGGCTTCAGCCAAGTTCGTTTGCAACGTTGACACCCATTCACGAGAACCCGGCTACGCGGGAAGAGCGAATGGAAATAGGTGCTGCCAGACCCCACCTTTTGGTGGCGAAGAATAGACGGCGTTCAGGGGGTTTGTGTCTATACTGTGGGGAACCTGGGCACATGGCCGCCTCTTGCCCCAAGAAGCGACGAGGGGCACCATCTACCAGGTCGGCCCCACTAAAACAAAATAATCTGTCAGGAAACGCCCCAAGCCTGACCTAGGGGGCGCTCTGGGTCGGGCCTCCACCAACACAGATCGACACCCATCGGACACTTCACTTGGACCCCCACGGCACTTGATCCTGGCGGCACGTTTGATCCTACCCGATAGGCCACAGGGGATCCCGGTACACGCCTTGGTTGATTCCAGGGCAACCACTAAATTTATGGATGCTGCGTGGTTGGCCAAATGGGCTGTTCTTCAATGCACCTCTGCTAGTCAAGGTGTCCCCACCTCTGCTAGTCAAGACCATTGATGGCCAGTTGCTTCTGTCTGGGCCAAATAAGGCCACCACACAACCATTGCGTATGGCCATCAGCTCTCATGAGGAGGCCATTCAATTTTATATCACCTCCAACTTGTATTTCCCAGTGGTCTTGGGCTTGGCTTGGCTCTGGATGCACGATCCTCAGATTTACTGGTCCCAGAACTTGGTCACATTCCCGAGTTTACAATGTGTGGACCACACCCGACAAGTCTGTGCAGGCCAGGTTCCGACTCCCCCAGGGGTTTGCCTGCCATCTGAACTGGTGGACTTTGCAGATGTCTTCAGTGAGAAAGAGGCCGATCAATTGCCCCTACACAGGCCCTACGACTGCCCCATAGACTTGGTCCCTGATGCGCTTCTCCCATTGGGGTTTTTGTACTCCATGTGTGACCCCGAGTTGGCTGCGTTGCGGGACTTCCTGGACAAAAATCTGGCTCGGGGCTTTATCCGGCCCTCGTCTTTGCCGTTGGCTGTGCCGGTGCTGTTCGTGAAAAAGAAGTCAGGGGAATTGAGGCTCTGTTGCGACTATCGCAAACTGAACACCATTACCGTGTGCAACAGATACCCTCTGCCCCTCATTTCCTAACTTCTGGAACGGCTCCAGGAGGCCAAAGTCTTCACCAAACTGGACTTGAGGGGAGCCTACAATCTAGTCAGGATCCGGCCCGGTGACGAATGGAAGACTGTGTTTGGTACCCGGTATGGCCACTTCGAGTACACAGTCAAGCCATTTGGGCTGACCAATGCCCCCACTGTCTTCGAGCATTTCATGAACGATATATTCCGGGACCTGTTGGATCAGTTTGCCGTGATCTATCTGGGTGACATTCTGATCTATTCTCCTTCGCGGGAGAGTCATCATTAGCACCTATGCCTGGTCTTGCAATGGCTCCAGGAGTATCGATTGTATGCCAAACTAGAGAAATGCCAATTTTATCAATCAACCATTGACTTCCTGGGCCATTGCATTTCTCCTGTGGGCATTGCTATGGAGCCGAGCAAGGTCGAGTCCCTGCTTAGTTGGTAACCCCCACGTTGAGTCAAGGATGTCCAGAGACTCCTTGGGTTCGCCAACTACTATAGGACTTTCATCCCTGGCTTTGCTTCCCTGACCGCGCCCCTCACTCAGCTCCTTCAGAAGAAGACCTTGTTTCAATGGAGCACCCCGGAGCAACAAGCTTTCCAGGCCTTGAAGCAAACCTTTGTGCAGGAACCCATCCTGAAACACCCTGACCCACATTGTCCATTTGTCGTGGAAGCGGATGTGTCCGACATTGCCGTCAGAGCGGTTTTACTCCAGGCTCACGCGCCCGGTGGTACCCTCTTCCCTTGCGCGTATTACTCACGGAAACTTAATCCGGCCGAGTGCAATTACACCATCTGGGAGAAGGAGTTACTGGCCATTAAGGTGGTGTTTGAGACCTGGAGACATCATTTGAAAGGGGCCCGGCATCAGATCGAAGTCCGGACGGACCATAAAAAACTAGAATTCCTGAAGACTGCCTGGAAATTGAACCAACGGCAGATTTGGTGGTCTCTATTCTTCGCCAGGTTCAATTTCCGTGTCACCTACATCCCAAGCGGTCACAACCAAAGAGCGGACACTCTCTCGAAAACCGGAATACTCCCGCATGGTAGACAAGTTCCTGCCTAGGACAGTTCTGCCCATAGAGTCCTTTACCGCGATTTGGGAGCCAGTGGATTTATGGGCTCGGATCCGGGAGGCACAATGGCCAGACTCCCCATGGACCTTCAGTGAGGGACTCCTGAGGTATCGCGACCAGCTTATGTTCATGTGGGGCCGCTCCGGGGACTCATCCTCTCGCAATGCCACAATCCTGCGGTGGGGCATTTTGGCCCATTCAAGACTCTGAACCTGGTCTCCCGTACTTTCTGGTGGCCCCAATTGTGACACAACGTCCAGGCCTCCGTCACATCTTGTGTACGGTGCCGGCAGGCCAAGTCAGCAATGGGAGCCCCACCCGGGTCTGCTCCAGCCATTGCTGATGCCTAATAGACCATGGGGAGCAGTGTCCATGGACTTCTTGACGGACTTGCCCCCGTCTTCTGGGTTCACGACAGTGTTTGTTGTAGTGGACATGCTGACAAAGATGACGCATTTCATCCCTTGTCGTGGTTTGCCGACAGCCTGCACCACAACTCGCATGTTCATTCAGCATATCTTCCGGCTGCATGGCTTACCTGATAGGGTTGTTTCAGATAGGGGGCTTAATTTACGGCCCGGTTCTGGAAAGTGCTGTTGAAGGCCTTAGATATGCAAATATGTGTGTTGTCGGCGCATCATCCTGAAACAGATGGCGGAACCAAGAAAGTGATCGGAATCCTGGAACAATATCTGCACTGCTTCATGAATCAGAAACAGGACAATTGGGCAGACTATCTTGCAGTAGCCGAGTTTGCTTTCAGCAACTCGCAGCACATCTCCATGCAGATGACACTT
Source organism: Azemiops feae (assembly GCA_023970755.1). Classification (NCBI taxonomy): domain Eukaryota; kingdom Metazoa; phylum Chordata; class Lepidosauria; order Squamata; family Viperidae; genus Azemiops; species Azemiops feae. The sequence goes on from JALGBA010001765.1 coordinate 158,014, forward strand.
TTCCTGGCCAATGTTGGGTATCATCCTCGGCTTTTTCCCCTCACGCAGCTCGACTTGCCAGTTCCCGCAGCTAATGACTATCTTGCCGAGTTACAAGCTGTCTATCAGTTGGTACAACGGCAACTGGATAAAGCAAAGGCGGATTATTAAAAAGTTGCTGATCGTTGTCGGCGTGATATGCCAGCTTTGGCTGTGGGAGATCGGGTATGGCTGTCAACCAGGCACCTTCCATCGGACCGTCCTGTCAAGAAATTGGATCACCGGTACCTAGGCCCTTTCCCCATCAAAGCTGTCATTAACCCGGTCGCCTATCGCTTGACCTTGCCACGCTCGCTAAAAGTACATCCAGTCTTCCACCAGTCCCTCCTGGTTCCAGAACAACCGGCCTGTCCGCTCCGCTGACAAGAACGTCCCCCACCTGAACTGCCTGATGGAGACAGCTCTCTTGAGTATGAAGTCGCCAGAATCCGAGACTCACGTTGGCTGAAAGGCCATTTCCAGTACCTGGTTGAGTGGAAGGGCTATGGACCAGAGTAGTTCACATGGGAGGATGCGGCCACTGGGCATGCTCCTGCTCTGGTGCAGGCATTCCACGATCAGTTCCCTTCACAGCCGCACCCAGATCGTCTGACCCGGGGGAAGGGTCTTGCAATGAGGGATAGTGTTGTGGTCCATTGGCTGCCAGCAGAGCTAGCAGCAGAGTCAGATGAGGAGGAGGAGGTGGAGGGGGAGCCTGGGTCATCTTCGGAGCCTTTGGAAGGCTCTGATGAGGAAGCAGAATCAGAGGCAGATGCAGAGCCAGGGCCATCTATCCACGCCCAGGCAGAGAGGCAGCTGTCTTCGGAGCCTGAGATGAGTGAAGGGGAGGAACAGATGGGGCCCGTCCCAGATGCGTGTATGCGAAGAGAGGAGAAGAGAGGAGAGCAACAGAAGGCAATAAGCCGGCTCTCAGGAAAAAGAAGATGTAGACGCTAGCCGGCCCCTCCCTGGCTGGGAAATAAATAGTAGGGGTTTGGGAGTGGCCTGACGTCACAGACAACCATTCGTTTTCCAGGGTACATCAATCAAGTCGGATTCCTTTACCAGAACCAGGTTTGTCGGGACTACTTGTTCTGTATTTGAGGTGCCAACTGAGTCTCCCTGCTGGGAACTAATAGGTACTGAATTTGTCTCAGCCGGTGTGAACAGGGATTGTTTCTGCTTGGCTTAATCCTTGAAAGACTTTCTATCTGGAGGTCTCAAGTGAACAGAGACTGTTCTTGCCTTGTGTCAGAAGGGGAAAAGACTTTCCTTTGTGACTACTTCTTTTTGGTTTCGTCTACCCAACGTGAACAAAGATTGTTCCTGACCTATTTTTTTTACTCACGAGTAAGCAGTTTCTCATTACGTGTGAAGGCTGGGGCAGAACACATATGCTACCTGACCCACTTGGGTGCCTCTCACGTACCCCCTCACATAACGTCAGCCTCGAAACCTTAATGACTTGGAGAGGATCTGCAAAGAGGAGTGGGACAAAATCCCTCCTCAGATGTGTGCAAACCTGGTGGCCAACTACAAGAAACACCTGACCTCTGTGATTGCCAACAAGGGTTTTGCCACCAAATACTAAGTCATGTTTTGCGAAGGGGTCAAATACCTATTTCACTCATTAAAATGCAAATCAATGTATAACTTTTTTGAAATGCGTTTTTCTGGATTATTGGATAGGAAGGAATTATAAGAGAGTAAGCATAAACACAGTGGGGAACACACATTAAAAGGAATGTGCTAGTGCCAACTGTTTGCCTAGTGTACTTGCATCTGTGCTTCTCATGCACCCCTACGCATCTCCTCTCGCACACCGTTAAAACATTGTGCACCTGTCCAGCACAGCACCTCTCACATACCCCATCATACCCTCACCGACACTCACCCACACACCCCTCACTCCCTACCCCACCCTGCAGCAGCCACTTACCTGCATGCTGGCCTGGGACTTGCAGCTTTCTACCGGCTTCCCAACTGACTTTGGTTGTGGGAAGCCAGCAGGAAGTTGCTTCATCTTACAACTGTGGGAGTCAGTTAATGACAGCAATTAGGACTGCAAGGATTGCCATTGCTCAGAAATTCCAGTCCCAATTGCCACCCTAAGTTGAGGACTACCTGTAATGACTCAGTATCCAGGCTTACAATAAACACTTTGTTTAAAAAAGATTTGGAAGGAACCATAATTTGTAAGGGAGCCAAGCTAGAAACCCATAGACTGTGAGTTTGAATCCTGCCTTAGACACAAGGCCAGGTGGGTTACTTTGGGCTAGTCATTCTCTTTGAGCCCCAGGAAGAAGACAATAGCAAACCACTTCCGAAAGAGTTGCCAAGATAATGTGTCCAGGTAGTTACCAGGAGCCAAGTCTGACTTGAAGGCATGCACACAAAAGTAAAATAACCTTTAGGGGTCAAAATATTCAACTGATTCACACAGTGCTACATGTATTAGTAAATCCATACCAAAATGAAACATATATCTACAGGTAGTCCATTTACGATGTTCACAGTGTCTCTTTCTCTGTCATGTGTTCATCATTAGTTAGTACCTGACCCATTTTCTTCCCTCTACCACTACCTCCACCTCTGCAGAGCAGAGATGACATAAACAAGCTATCTCCTCCTGAGCTGCTGTTCTCTGCAGCAGTACCACAAGTTAACAAGTTCAGCTCTGTGACCTTAATTAGTTTAGCTGGCTGAAAGCTACTGCCTGAAATTGATAAGAGAACCAGGTTGGTCTAGTGGTTAGGGCACCAAGGTAGAAACAGTTAGTTCTAGTCTCAGCTTGGGCATAAAACCCATCTGCATGACTTCAGGCCAGTCACTCTGTCTCAGCCTAACTCACCTCACAGGGCAGTTGTTATGGGGAAAATAGGAGGAGGAAGGAGCATTACGTACTTTCACTGCCCTGTGTTATTTATAAAGTAATAAAGGTGGGATAAAAACCAAATAAATAATTAAACCCTCAATCAGTTTTACACTAATGGCTTTTGTTTCTCCCCTAAGCTGCTCATGGCTCAGAGGTGCAAGTACACTAGGCAAACAGCTGGCACTAGCACATTCCTTTTAATGTGTGTTCCCCACTGTGTTTATGCTTACTCTCTTATAATTCCTTCCTCTCCAATAAATGCAACTATAAACATTAATTCTCTTCTTGCTGATTATCCCAGTGTCACAGTGAGAATTCCAAAGGGAAGGGAGCAGGGGAAGGGTCTAGGACAATTGGCCGCAGCCACTTCACCACAGCCCCCCACCCCAGCCGAACCACTGCGGCCCCAGCTCCCCCCCACAGCCATATCCACCCATTCCCATCACACAGCCATGGCCTCCACACCCTGGGCATCTCTCCCACCCTCTGCCTCTCCCCCACTTCTCGTCCCCTGCTGCCTTGAACCAGGTGATTCACCGTGGGACAAATCTCCCTGGCCGCTATCCCACATGGGACAATTAGCTGCACCAGATAACTCACCAAATGCCAGAGGTGCCTGTCCCGGTAGTCAATATGTGTGCCACCATCCCCTCCCCAACCACTACAGGGGCGTTTTCACAAACAGGGCTGGTGAAAATGGAAGGTGCCCCTCTTCACAATGTCCCTGCAGTGCTGGTGCGGCCGAGCATCTGTCTAGAGGCGGACATCACACATGGGGTGGTGAGTGGCATCTCCCTGGCCTACCACGAGGAGGAAGGCTCTACTTCAGCAGTAATGCAGGGCATATGGAGGGCTCTCAACTGCCCCCCCCCCGGTAGTCAGTGAGCACATCATCACAGCTTCTGCATTAGGGGATAATAGTGCAAAGCTGTGTCAAGAGAGATGTCGCCAAAGCACACCTTGTGGGGCAGTTCCTTGACATCACACCCCCTCCCCAATTCAGCATGGCTTTCCCCCACTCAGCAAAAGGGGATGATAACCTAGGGAGGAGGAGCTCATAATACAGCCGAGCCACCTTTGACACTGACAGCTCCCCTCACCCGAGCCAATTCCATCCTGGGTGGACTTCAAAGTTAGCAGCATCTGGGACAGAAGTTTCCATGGCAACAGAATCTGGAGTATTGCTCTGCCTAGGCAGTTTGCAGGCTGCTACTGCCGCCCCTCCCTCTCCTCCGCAGTTGTCACTTGGGGCAGAACAAGGGGGCGGAGCTCCGCAACTTGCAAGCCGCTTGAAGCCATGCTGGAGTCCCCGCCGTCATTCCAGAGTCACCGGGGCACCCTTCTTTCTTCGCCACCTCTCTGGGGCGGCTTGGACCCATTAGGGTCTCCAGGCAGGACGAAAATTAGCCGCGGGGGTGCGGTGGTCCGCAAGCCCGCGACCAGTCACTACTGCGCAGGACCGGAAGTCCCGAAAAATCTGCCATTTTCATCAGTGTATTGATTTAACAAGTTTCTGTATTGATAGTTGACTATTATTTATGGCAAACCACTTCCAAAATCTTGCCAAAAAAACTACAGGGATTTGCCCAAGCAGTCACCATTGACTTGAAAGCATTAAAAAAAAAAAAAAACTTAATTTATGCCCGCCCAGAACCTAGCCAAAGTTAACCATAAAATTGTAGGGGGAAATTAAGGTAAGTAACCAATATGATTATTTAAGTAAATGCAAATATAAATTAATGTTTTTCTTGACTCTTCCTATTTTTGGAGTGCATCACTGAAAAAATAAAGGGTGGTCCTTGGTTTGAGAAAAAACATATATTACGCTGGTTTAGGGGAATCTAATAGAAAACCATGAACCTGTTATTTTTATATACACAAAAATGTGAAAACACAACTGCCAGTTCTTTAGCTGGTGTGGACCTTCATATGTATCAAATTCTTTCCAAGAAGCTAGGATGTCATAATGTATCAGCATAGTGTATGTGAGGATCCAAGCAGTGTGGCCTTTTGTAATACACTATTATGCAAAATGTTTTGATCATGAAACCTTCTGATCTCAAACATTTCCAGTGTTCTTTTTTTACTTCAACTTTGTATTTTTATTCAAAAAACTAAAATACAAATTCCCAAAAAAAGAAAAAAAGCATTTTTTTTACAAAAACAAAAGAAAAATAAACAAAACATTAAAAACATGCAGTTAAAAAGACACAAACACATATACATATATTATCCGCCCTAGTTGAATACTGATAAATATATTGCAACAATATTAGTTAGTTAATAGTTTCCCATCCCTTGCAAAGCAGGCCCCAAATTTTTAAACTTCTAAGCCAAGGGACAAAGCTCAGCACAGCATCTTAGCATGGAGATAATTTTCTTTATATAGACTGTACTGTTTTTCTTCAATATTGACTGCATAGTTCTTTTTACCATTAATAGTGCATACTTACACAGACATAATTGCATAATGAATTAGGTACAGATCTGTTTGCAACGGTGTTTTCTTCTTTTTTCTCTGTATATTTACAAGGATTTATAAGGATTACAGTCTTTATTAACTAAATAACCATCAATGAATTGAATATGAATTTTTAAATATATTGAATGTTCCTGAGAAAACTGAGTGATCATTTTATAAAGATTTTACAACTGTCACTGGAAGATTTTAAACCTTTACTGCCTACATCATAAACTCATATTGCCTGGATAGTAAATTTTATTCCCTTGAGCTGCAATTATCACTCTACCCTCTTTTGTGGATTATAAATGGTCACACACTGCAATATTTTTTACAATATTTTTAAATATTTATGTAGATTTTTGTGGACTACCTTTGTATAATCCTTTTACACTATATATATTTTTGTATAATATTTTCTACACTAACAAGCTAACATTTCATTTTTACTCTAAACTGAGATACTATTGTGATGACCCAGGGCACAGCACAGAGGCAATGCAGTCAGCTGGCAATTCAAACCGCCCTTTGTTTCAAATTTTCCCCAAATGCTCCCACGTTTCTGGCAAGCCTCCAAACACAGGAAGACACACACACACCTTCAGCCACCTCTGGCTGCAAGCAGTTTCACATACAGTCTGATTAGGAGAGGATTTTACTCAAGGCCACGGAGATAACAAGGAAATGACACATACAGCATACAACATACAGTTGTCAGCCAGTCCAATGGTCAGAGTTTCAGGGTTTCCAAGCAGAAGTCACAGAACAAGAGATCAGCAACAGCACACACAAAACTCCAAGGAATCAGCGTTTTTTCCCAACAAATGCCTTTCCCCACAGCGTCTCCTTAAATCTCAGTCTCCAGGTGTGCCTCGTGGAGAGGGGCGGGACGCTTTCCTCCCGAGTAATTGAGCCTGCCTGCATTGTTCCCTCCTTCTCTCCACTCTCCGTGCTCTAGGATCAGGTGGGGGTGGCCCTTGCTCATCGCCTGAACTCTGTCTCTCCTGTTCCTCCTGTCCCACTCCTGAAGGGCCCTAGCCTGCCTCGGCCTGCTCTTCCCCACATTCCTCTGAAACCACAGACACCTCTCCCTCGACCTCCATAGGGTCCTGTTCCAGCTCATTTTCCTCATCAGATTCAGGCTCCGGCGGAGGCATGACAGCTATTTTTTTCTTTTCAGCTGGGATTTTGTTTTCCTTTCAAATTTTATTCATCTGTCATTTTTTAATACATCTGTGGATTACAAACTATACCAAGAGGGCAACATCAACATTAGCCACAGGAGGGACCAAAAGGAGAACTCAGAACTTCCAGAACTAAGGTGAAATTTCCTGACAATGTAAACAACCAGTGGAACAGCTTGACTTCAGAAGTTGTGGGTGCCCTATCATTGAAGATTTTTGAGAGGAGATTGGACAATCTTTGTCCAAAATAGTATAGATCCCTTAAACTCTGTTACTGTATTATTCTAGAAGACTAACATCTAAGAATAGAAATTTCAGTTTAAATTTTATTTTAAAAAATCTTCTAAATTTTGGGAATTATGAAAATGAACTAGAATTTTGAAAATTTTGAAAAAAAAATCCTTTTAACGAGGTGGCCCAGTGTCCCAGCTGAGAGGCAGCCCGGTGGCCCATCTGAGAAACAAAGAGACAGTCTGGCAGGTCAGCTAAGAGATGGAGAGGCAGCCCAGCAACCCAGCTTGGCAGCTGAGCGGAGGTGGTGAGGTGCAAATGGAGGACACTGAACAGGGGTGAAACAGAGTTAGGTGGTAGCAGACCAGCGGCTGACAGCAGCACGGCGGAGCCTGAGCAGCAATGGCACAGAGCTAAGTGGCAGAGGAGCGGAGCGCCCAGAGCAGCAACTGAGAGCAGCACGGCAGACCAACTGAGCAGCGGCGGTGCAGAGGTAAGTATGACAGCAGGCTGGAGTGCCCACAGAAGCAGTTGAGAGCAGCATGGCGGACCAGCTGAACAGTGGCTAGGCGGAGCAGAGTGCCCAGATCAGCACATTGTACCTGAAAACCCCTGCAGTGGCCAGGCAACTGAAGGGCAAGAAGGCAGGGAGGAAAAGGATAAGTACGTAACACTTGTGGACAGGGAGGAAAGGGATAAACTTTCAAGGCATGGGGGAGAGGGTTAAGAGCTAAGCAACTCCTAGAAAAAAGCCTGAGATTTCCAACAAAAAATAAGTGCATATTACTTCACAAAGGGCCAAGAAATTTTTTAAATTATTAATTTTTTAAAATTTCTCGTTTTATCAAATTTCTTTTTTCAACTTTTAATTTTTTTAATTTAAAATTCTGTTTTTAATTTTTAAATCTTTTTCAATTTTTTTATTAAAATTTTTCATTTTTTCATTTTTTTTCCCATTTTTATTTTTTTTTTCAACTAAAAAATTTAAAACAGTTTACTTATTTTATTTCTTTAGAAATTTTAAAATTCTTAACGATCTAAGAAGGGAAAAAAATCACGGAAAAAGAAGCAGACACTTAAAACAGGGAAGAGTGATGAATTTTTAAAGACAGAGAACAAAGAGTCAAGAACTTTTGTAAACTGTTAACTCTACAACGAACCTGGCTGTAGCCGTCTTGCTCGTTCTAGGTTGCCAAATGGATGGCAGGGGGTACGGAGTATTTTTGTCCCGTGGGAACCAAGGTCATTCTATTGGTTATGTTAGAGGGTTGGGCATTTTGTTAGAAAGCCCGCCAAAATATTCTACTGGGAAACGTGAATGACTGCATAGCACTGGGGTGGGAAGTTTGACTTTGTAATAGTGTAACTCTTTGGAGGGAATTTCAGACTTGGTTTCACTTTTGATCATGCCGATATTTTGTATCCAATAAACACATTCTTTGATGAAGCTTCTAGCCTCGGAGTTCTGATTTATTTGGCTCTATCTATCGGAACCATGACACTGACACTTCACAACAGGGAAAATATTTATTTTTTAGAAATTTTTAATTATTTAACAAACAAACAAAAAAGTCATGGAAATAGAGACCGATGCTATAGTGACTTGCAAAATGTGTCACATGTTTGAGCTTATGCCCACAGAAGCCCCAAACTATGTACAGTATGTATCAAAAGTAAATATGTGAATTACTAGAAAAAGTAAAGGGTCTAGAGGCAACTCTAGCCACTCTGAAACTCAATGAACAAACCAAGAAATCCCAACCTAAACAAGAAGACTACACTAAAATAAAACACAATACGGAGCAAACAGCTTCTTAAAAAATGACCCCACATATGAACATAAAGAAGAAAACTGATAGACTCAAATTAAACACAATAGGGAACAAACAGCTTCCGTAAAACATTACCCTATATATCCGTGGTGGCGAACCTATGGCACACGTGCCACAGGTGGCACGCAGAGCCCGCTCTGTGGGCACCGTCGCCCCAGTCCTAGGCCTCCGCCGTGTGCAAAAAAAAAAAGGTTCAATCAATTTCAACTTCTCGCGGGGAAAAAAAAGATCTCGCAAAGTTGGAATTGCTTGATTGAACTTTATTTTCAGTCCCACACAGCGGCGGAAGTGACGCATCGGAGCTGGAAAAAAGGTGCCGTGTGGGGGTGGGGGGACCGGCGGGAGCAGGGCGCTCCATGCGAGGGGTGGGGCGGGGCCTGTTGCTTCTCTCCCCCTGACAGACACCTGCCGAAGCCACACAGGGTAAGGTTGCCGCCCCCGCCCAGATGCCCTCGCCTCCCCCAAGCGTTTTTTTACTAACCTGCCTTTCAGCTGCATTCCGTTTCTCCATTCGCTTCTAAGCCTTCGCCACGTGTTTGTGGGACAAAAAAAAAAAAGTTCCATGAGACTGTGATGACCCAGGGCACAGCACAGAGGCAATGCAGTCAGCTGGCAATTCAAACCGCCCTTTAATTGCTCCAAATTTTCCCCAAATGCTCCCACGTTTCTGGCAAGCCCCAAAACAAAGGAAGGCACACACACCTTCAGCCGCCTCTGGCTGCAAGTAGTTTCACACACAGTCTGATTAGAAGAGTAATTTACTCAAGGCCACGGAGATAACAAGGAATGACACATACATCCAAAATCTAACGAGTCTGTGGAAATACAAGCTTGCCTGAGCAGTTTCAGAAGAGAAGCCAAAATACAATCTGAGGTCTTTGAACATCCAAGCAACGTTGTCAGTCAGTCCAAAGAGTTTCCGGGTTTCCAAGCAGAAATCACAACACAGAACAAGAGTTCAGCAACAACACACAAAACTCCAAGGAATCAGCATTTGTTCGTGACAAATGCCTCTCCCCACAGCGTCTCCTTAAGTCTCAGTCTCCAGGTGTGCCTTGTGGAGAGGGGCGGGACGCTTTCCTCCCGAGTAGTTGAGCCTGCCTGCGCTGTTCCCTCCTTCTCTCCACTCTCCGTGCTCTAGGATCAGGAGGAGGTGGCCCTTGCTCATCGCCTGAACTCTGTCTCTCCTGTTCCTCCTGTCCCAATCCTGAAATGCCCTGGCCTGCCTCTGCCTGCTCTTCCCCACATTCCTCTGAAGCCACAGACACCTCTCCCTCGACCTCCATAGGGTCCCGTTCCAGCCCATTTTCCTGATCAGATTCAGGCTCCGACGGAGGGATGACAGAGACTTTCTAACTTCTCGCAAGATCTCATGAGAAGTTAGAAAGTCTGATGGAATTTTTTTTTTTTTTTACCGATAGTCCCACAAACACGTGGCGAAGGCTGAGAAGTGAATGGAGAAACGGAATGCAGCTGAAAGGTTAGTAAAAAAACGCTGTCCCGCTCGTGCCTTCGATCAGCCTCTGCGCCGCCACCGCCGCCACCCCGCAGTCCCGCCCGGCTCCATTCTGGCCCCGGGCAGCGCCTCTGCCCTGCGCGGCTATCCCGCTCGTGCCTGCGATCGGCCTCTGCGCCGCCGTCGGCACTTGCAGTCCCGCCCAGCTCCGTTCCGGCCCCAGGCAGCACCTCTGCCCTGTGGGGCTGCTCCGCTCGCACCCGCTCTGAGCCCGTGATTGGCCTCCACGCCGCCGGCGCCGCCGCTGCAGAAGTCGCACAACGGGGGTGTGTATCAGGGCAGCTCGGGCGAGAAGGTGGTGGGCTTCGTAGGGCTGGACCCCGGCGCCCCTGAGTCCTCCCGTGACAGGGCCCTGCTGATCTCCGGCTCCAAGGGCGGTGGCGGCGGTGACAAACGCGGCTCGATCCTCAGCAAGCCCCGTTTGCCGCCTCCTGCCCAATGCCGCTGCCATGAGGCCGTGGAACAAGCCGGGCGGAGGTAAGGAACCGGGTCGGGGCGGCGGGAGAAGGGCGCTCTGCGAGGGTTGGGTCCGACGCACGTGGGGCTGCTGCCTCGCTTTCCGTGTCGTGCCGGGGCTGGGCTGGACTGGGCATGGAGCCTCCATGCTGCTTCTTCCATGCTTCTCCATGCTTCTTCTGCTGTTTGGGAGGGGGTGTAGCTGCCCCCTTCCCCCCCAAGCCATCAGCTGAGCAAGACGCTTTCCTGCCCACTGCCCCACCCGCCAGAGACCCCCTGGATCTCCCCCAACCCTGGCCGGCCCCCACAGGCATCCCTCCCTAACATCGAGCTGGCCACGCCCACCCTGGCCACGCCCACCCAGTCTGCCATGACCGCCGTAGCCACGCCCACCCAACGGGCCACGCCCACCCGGCACCCAGCGATACATAAGTGGGTTTGGGGATGCAGTTTGGGCACTCAGTCTCTAAAAGGTTTGCCACCACTGCTATATATGAACCTAAAGAGGAAGACCAATCGAAACATGTCACCTAGCCCACTCCAGTGAAGCCCTGGAACTGAACAATTGCTTTCATAGCCTCCCCCTGGAAGAAAATATGCAGACACCTATAAAAAAAACAGTCATTAATAGTTTCTAAAAAAGAGGCACAACACAGCATTCCTGTGACAGGAACAATAGTATCTCAGACTCCCCTAGGGAAAAAAAGATGAATATTGGTGATAGGAGAGTCAATCCTAGGGGAACAGAAATTATAGTCTGCAGACCAGGCAGTCAATCTAGGCAGGTATGTGGTCTCCCTGGAGCAAAAATCAAAGATGTAACTGAGAAACTTACTAAAATAATCAACCCGATGGATTACTACCCCTTTCTTTTCCTACACATGGGGACCAATGACACAACAATGAATCTGAAAACAATAACAATAAATTACGAACAGCTAGGGAAGAAAGTTAAAGAATTAGGAGCACAAGTGGTGTTTTCATCTATACTTCCAACAAAAGGCCAACATCCAATGAGGGAGCAAAGGATTTTTAGAAATGAACCACTGGCTTAAAAACTGGTGTTGTCAAAAGAACTTTGGTTTCATACACCAGGGCTTTTCAAACTTTTCACAGATTGTACCACTTTTAGGACATGACAATATTTGAGTACCGCCAGTGCTTAGCAAGGTGTCAAAAACTTGATGACTAAAAAAAAAAGGAGGGGGGGATTTTGGGTTTTACTGATTAGATTCATTTGTTGTTATAGAAATGGCTAGTTTATAATATTATGGAAAAGTAAATTGTTGAGGTTCAATTTTAATGCTTCCTTCTACTGCAACAGAGGAAGTCTGTTCTTTTTCCCTTCTCCCCCTCACTTTTTCCCCCTTTTTCCTCCCCACTGTGTCCTACTATTTGCTTTTGTATTTTTGTATTTTATTCTATAATCTAATAAAATATTACAAACTGTAGGAAAAAAAGAAAAAAAGTACCAGTTTTAATTTCTTTGGTGGCTGTTCCTTTGCTGAATCACTTTCCCTTTGCACTGACAAATGTATGATGAATTTATCCATGTTTATTAATATGCACCACTACCAGCTAGCTCAGGGGTCTTCAAACTTGGCACTTTTAAGACTTGTGGACTTCAACTCCCAGAATTCTTCACCCATCATGGCTGGATGAGGAATTCTGGGAGTTGAAGTCCACATGTCTTAAAGTTGCTAAGTTTGTAGCCCCCTGAGCTAGCTGGTCGGCCCTTCTTCCTCTCTCCCTTCTGAGCATTCCTTCCACAGTGTAGTAAGAATGCACTCCCCCCCATCCCTTCCCTGTACCCTTAAAGACACAGGAATCAAGTGCAAAGCAAGAAAGGCTCACAAAATAAACACACGAACTCCGGTTTTTTTTTCTTTAAGCTACCTCAGGCGTGTCACGTGTCACAAATGTTGCAATCCAAGACTGAAAGGCTTCGGCAACTGCGAAAAGCTTTAGCCTTAAATTAAGCCTGTTTACCTTCAAAGAAAACTTTCTAAAAGACTCAAGATAAGGGGGTAAAACTAATTACATTTGTTTAAAGGGATTAAACCTGCGGAAGTCAACACTTTGGACTCACTGCTAGCCTAAAATACAGACTAAAATATTCCAATAACCAAAGCACACAAAGGAGCCTCTGAATTACAAAACGCTGTAAAAACTGTACAAAAATCCTTATGGTAACCCAATCAAGCTGTCAGCTGATCCAGAACTAAATAAACCCACCTCCTTTCCGACATGCCAGCTTTTCATTTCATCAGTGCTGATTGCATTCTCCTGGCTGGAGAAAATGAACCAGGGGACCTTTTCTTCCAGCAACAGCTGCTGCTTCTTCCCTGTCCCTGTTTCCTCCCTGCCTGCTGAGCAATCCTTCTCTTTCCCTGTTGTATTTTTTTTCCCTTTCCCGCCCAAACCACCTCCTTTTATAGCCTCTCCTCTCCTCCCCCCCTTTTTCTTCAGTTCACCTCCAGCTCCTTGATGCTTCCGGAAGCACCAATCAGCTGGAGCCAATCAGCTGGAGCCCTGCCGGCTCCTGGGGCTTCTGCTGAGCCCAGACAGTCCTGCAGCTGCCTCTCCCTCAGGCTTGGGTCGCTTCGGCTCATTCTCCTCCCCCGCTAGACTTGGCTAGCAGTCGCGTACCACCTGCCACGTGGCAAAGTACCACAGGTGGTACGCGTACCACCAGTTGAAAATCCCTGTCCTAGACCATGGTCTGTATTACCTACATGAAGGGCTCCTGGCAAGGGATGGACTGAACCTCACAAGAATTGGAAAGAATATATTTGGAAAACTATTGGCTCATCTTATCGGAAGGGCTTTAAACTAAGATTGAGGGGGGAGGGGGGGAAATCTTCAAGAACTTTAGAAACTAATTCCAAGCAAAAACCAGTAGGTAAACCAATCATATAAGAAAGTAGGGAGTAAAGAGAAAGAAGAAGAAAAAAGAAAAACACAATGAAGTAGACAGTGATGGAAAGGATGGAAAACCCAGTTACAAAATAGGAGATATAAGAAACCTACCCAAGACCCATAAAGGACTCAAATGCCTATACATGAACGCTCAAAGTTTAGGGAACAAACAGGGTGAACTTGAAGTACTAGTACATGAAGGCAGATACAATATAGTTGCCATTACTGAAACTTGGTGGGATGAAACTCATGACTGGAATGTACTGATGGAAGGATACAAATTATTCAAAAGAGACAGACCTAACAAAAGAGGAGGTGGAGTTGCATTATATATAAAAGATCACTACACCTCTATAGAAATCCACAAAACCAAGGATGAAAACATCCTAGAATGCATATGGTCAATATAAAAGGAAAAAAGAATGACATTGCTATAGGTGTATGCTATAGGCCACCCAACCAAGCAGAAGAAATAGATGAACTCTTTGCTAATCAATTAACAAATGCATGTAGGAAACATACCAAAGTAGTAATGGGAGACTTTAACTACCCTGATACCAACTGGGAGACAAACTCTGCAGCAAATGGGAGATCGATCAGATTCCTAACCACCTTAGCTGACAACTTTGTCATCCAAAAAAGGTAGAGGAGGGAACTAGAGGAAAAGCTAGCACTGGACCTAATTCTTACTAATAGAGAAGAAGTGATAGAGGGAGTTGAAGTTGCTGGAAGTTTGGGCAACAGTAACCACAACATATTGGAATTCAATATAATGCAAACAAGCAATAGAACATAATCCAACCAGTGTCTTAAACTTTAAAAGAGCTGATTTTAACAAACTCAGAGAAAGCCTAAGAAAAATTCCATGGGAAAAAATCCTAAAGCGGAAAACAACTCAAGAAGCACGGAAATTACTGAAAAATATGACCATAAAAGCCCAGTCCAACACAATACCACTGAAAAAGAAAAACAAGAAATCCAAGAAGAAACCAGCATGGTTGCACAAATATCTCTCTGATATAACATAAAGACAAAAAGGATAAGTACAAAAAATGGAAGGAGGGACACATAACTAAGGCAGAATATCAGCAGATAGCTCAAATCTGCAAATATGAAGTTAGGAAAGCAAAGGCTCAGAATGAACAAAGACTTGTAACAAAAGTCAAAGATAATAAAAGTCTTCCAGTGAAAACATGGCCAACTGACTACACACCCAGGGAGGGATCCCTGAAGGGTTTTTCCCTGGGCTATAGCTTTTTCAACTACCAACAGAAGGAACTGGCATTCCTTTAGTTTATATGACTCTCCTGGGTTAGGGAAAGTCCAAGAATTATCCCTCAAGATCCTCTGATACAGCAAAAGTCTATAAGTAGCTTCAGGAGCTGTGCTTCAAAGCAGCCTGTTTGCCGAAAGCTGGGGTGTGGGGCTGCAATCAATTCATTGTTGAAGAAGCAGCCATTTTGGAATTCATTTTTCAAACAGAAAGTTGTGCCTTTCATTTCTTAACCATTTTTAAGGAGTATTAATCTTTATTAAGCTAAAAGAGGCTCTCTTTAGCCACAGCCTGTTACTCCTTTTTGAAGTTCTGCGCCATTTTGCGGATTTCTTCAGTGTTAAACAACAAGGAAGAAGGCTGCTAAGGAAGCCAAACTAAGGAAGTGTGGAGTGTCTTTTTAAAAAAAAAGTTGATGGAGAAATATAAGGGCAGAAAGTTGTGGTTTTATTTTATTATTTTTAGTAATTTGTAGCTTGGTCTGCTTTGTTGTGGGTGGCTAAAACTTTCAGATTTTCATAATTCCTGATTGGCCAGCAATTCTTAAGTGACTTACAAATAAGCTACTCTTTGACTAAAGAGGGAGTTAAGAAGATGGAGGAGCAAATGTTTAGAGATGTATTTGAAAAATCTTTAAATAAAATCCATCAGTTCATAGATTAGCTATGCTCCAAGGATGTTAAAGAAAACTTCTCAAACTACTTGAGAGATGCAAATATGTGTAGAAAGTTACCAAAACACCGAGGTAATTTCACAAGTAGCTGACAATACAGAGGAGTCAACTGCAATTTTGGAATATAAACCTAACACCAATTTTTATTTTGATGGTTTAAATATAAACCTCACAACACAACTGAAAGAAGAGCTCCAAGAAATTCTGCAACTTTTAAAAGGACAAGCCCACAGCCACATTCCGCCAGGAATTATCCAGAACCAAAGACAAGATACAGAAGAATGAAAGAAACAATGTAATCTATAAAATCAACTGTAACCACTGCAACCAATTCTACGTGGAATATTATTATTATTATTATTATTATTATTATTATTATTATTATTATTATTATTATTATTATTATTATTATTATTATTATTCATCACACAGCCAGATGTTCAGATTGGATTTGGCATTTTTGTCTACCTATCGAGTCCTTACCAAGGACCTGGGATAGGCAGATGTGGATGTTTGAATTGATGGCATTAAAGATATCGTCGCAGGATGGAAGCTGTTCCTAGTAAGGCCGCATTTTGCAATTGATTGATGGCGAATTTGTCAATGCCAATGGTGTCCAAGTGGTGCTCCAATTGTTTTGGGATTGCACCCAAGGCACCTATTACTATTGGTACTACCCTTGCTTGCCTTTGCCACAGTCGTTCTATTTCTATTTGTAGGTCTTTGTATTTTGTTATCTTCTCCAGTTCTTTCTCTTCTATTCTGCTGTCTCCAGGTACTGCCACATCCACTATCCAGACTTTTTTGTCTTTCTTATCAACAATTGTTAAGTCCGGGGTGTAATGTGGCAGGTGCTTGTCTGTTTGAATTCTAAAGTCCCAGAGCAATTTAACATTTTCATTTTCTATGACTTTCTCTATTTTATGGTCCCACCAGTTCTTCCTTGCAGGCAAATGATATTTCTTGCAGATCTTCCAATGCACCATTGTTGCTACTTTGTCATGCTGCTGCTTGTAGTCAGTCTGTGTGATCTTCTTGCAGCAGCTTACAAGGTGGTCCACTGTTTCTTCAGCTTCTTTGCATAGGCGGCACTTACTGTCTGTTGCTGTCTTCTCAATTTTGACTTTGTATGCATTTGTCCTTAAGGCTTGGTCTTGTGCAGCCAGAATTAGTCCCTTGGTCTCTTTCTTCAACTTTCCTGCTCTTAGCCATTGCCAGTTCTTGTTATTATCTGCTTTCCCAGCTATTTTTTTTAATGTACTGGCCATGTAGTGCTTTGTCTTCCCAAGCCTCCATTCTGTTCTTCATTTTGTCTTTCTTGTCGGCCACTTTGGTCTCTCCAGTAGTCAGTAAGCCTTCCTGATATACTAACTTAGAATAGAATAGAGCTGGAAGGGACCTTGGAGGTCTTCTAGTCCAGCCCCCTGCTCAAGCAGGAGAACCTATACAGTCTCAAACAGGTGAATGTCTAGTCTCTTCTTGAAAATCTCCAGTGATGGAGCGCCCACGATTTCTGGAGGTAAGCTTGTCCTCACTGTCAGGAAGTTTCTCCTTAATTCCAAGTTGCTTCTCTCTTTGATCAGTTTCCAATTATTGTTTCTCGTCCTTCCCTCTGGTGCTTTGGTGAACAACCTGGCCCCCTCTGCCTTGTGGCAGCCCTCAGATACTGGAACACTGCTATCATGTCTCCATTTCTTCCTTTCTTTAGACTAGCCAAGCCCAAGTCCCGTAGCCGTTCTTCGTATGTTTTAGTCTCCAGGCCTTTGATCATCTTAGTTGCTCTTCTCTGAATATTTTCCAGACTCTCAACATCTTTTTTGTGATATGGTGACCAAAATTGGCTGCAGTATTCCAGGTGTGGTCTTACTAGGGTTTTGTAAAGCGGTACTAATACTTTCCGTGATCTTGATTCTATGCCTCTGTTTATACAACCCAGGATTGTATTAGCTTTTTTGGTTGCTGCTGCACACTGCTGGCTCATAGCCAAGTGATCGTCCACTAGGACTCCAAGGTCCCTCTCACAGTTACTGTTTTTAAGCCAGGTCTCTCCCAATCTGTATTTGTACCTTTCATCATTGTCCTTCAGGATCTGAGGGAAATTGCAGCCTTGCGCATACACATCAAGGAAACTCACAGAGACAGAGCAAAGGTGGGCAGTCTGGGAAAAGGAGGCTTATGCTGTCCGATCGGCCCTTCTACCTGGCGACATTTCCTGGAAGGGAACAAAATTCCCTTCCAAGTATGGACTGACCACAAGAACCTAGAAGCCCTAAAGATGCCCAGAAAACTAACCCCTAAACAAATGAGGTGGTCACAGCATTTCCACCGATTTAACTTCACTTATCAGGAGGAAAGAATTTCTTAGCTGACACATTATCCAGGTTGTCACAATACAACAGCAATAGAACAGAGATAACAGACCCACTCATGCCATCAAAGCAATTAGCAGCTCAAGTCACCACCCGAGCACAAGCCAAACTCCAGAAGCCCCTAGTGAGCCAAGCAGGGATTGAATTCAAAAAAGCACTAGAAACCGACGAATGGTTCCTAAGCCACAAGAACCTATGCACCATGACCGATGGTTTGCCATGGGTGGGAGGGAAGCTGTACATCCCAAAAAGCCAGAGACTGATATTTATGTAGCTATGTCATGATTCAAAATCGGCTGGTCATTTCGGATTCGTAAAAACTTCACACCTAGTGAAACGGCAGTTTTGGTGGCCATCGATAAAAAAGGACATTGAAAGCTACGTGGCTAGTTGCCCGATTTGTGCTGCAGCTAAGAGAAGGCAAGGGAAGACCCCAGGTTTGTTGCAACCAGTAGCAACCCCATCAGCGCCTTGGAAAGAAATTTCTATGGATTTTATTGTGGAGTTACTGGAGAGTGGGGGGAACACAGTCATTTGGGTTGTGACGGATTTGTTCTCTAAACAAATACATTTTATCCCATGCCAAAAAATCCCCAATGCAAAGACACTTGCAAAGCTGTTCGTTCAACATATTTATCGACTCCATGGGGCCCCACAACGAATCATATCAGATAGAAGAGTACAATTCACATCAGAGTTTTGGAAAGCATTCCTGGGACTTTTGGGGACCAATCAGGGGTTGTCATCTAGTCATCATCCGCAAACGAATGGTGGGACTGAACGGTCAAACTCAGTACTGGTACCTAACGGTCAAACTCAGTACTCAGTACCTAAGATGCTTCATTAACTACCAGCAGGACAATTGGACCGAACTACTGCCATTCGCAGAAGTCGCTTATAACAACGCAGTACATTCCAGCACAGGCTATACCTTCCAGGTGGCAACGGGACAAAGTTTCAACCCAATGCCTGAACTTCCATCGAGCGAGCCAACCATCCCTTCCCTGAAGGAATGGATTGCACAATTACAAAATACCTGGCTGGTTGTAAGAAAGGCTTTAGACCAGGGGTGTCAAACTGCCGGCCCGCGGGCCGGATGCGTCATCCAGAAGCCGCGCCCACCCCATTGCCGGCAATGGCGAAACCGTCCCGATACGTTGCACGATGTCACGTGACGTCGCGGGTTTGACATGTCTGCTTTAGACGAGGCTAGGGAAGCATATAAATTCCAGGCAGATAAGAAACAAAGTGAACCCAAGCCGTTTCAAGCAGGAGAGAAAGTTTACCTATCAACAAAATACCTAAAATCCCTACAGCCCTCAAAGAAGTTAGGACCAAAATTTGTGGGACCATCTCCCATTAAAAGAATAATCAATCCTGTCACGATAGAATTGGAGCTCCCTAAAACACTCAGACAGGTTCACCCATTTTTTTACTGCAGCCTTCTGAAACGCAAACTGCAATCGCCCTTAAGGCCAGCTGCAGCTCCTTCCCCTCCTCCAATCATGGTAGAAGGTGAACAACATTTTGAAATAAAGGAGATTCTAGATTCCAGGAAACACCATGGTTCCACCCAATATCTAGTAGTGTGGAAATATCTGCCTCCTTCCCAAAATGACTGGGTTCAGAAACGTCACATCAGAGCCCCCAGATTACTTAGTAAATTTCACGCTGCATATCCAGATAAACCAGACTAATCTTTCTCTACCTTTTCTGTTTTATTCTGTACAGGTGGATCTCTCTTTTTTCTAAGGGGGGCAGGATGTCAGAACCCATTCTTTTCCTGAGGGGGGGAATCTCTTTCAATTCTTTCCTCTTTCCATTTCTTTCTGTGGGTTCTGCCATTCCCCTGAGGGGGAAGGAGGAAGGCTCTGTGGTATGTTTCTGCTTTGCTACAATGTATCCTTTCCTGTTTCTACATACTTACTCTTTGAACTGTCTCTCCCTTGTTGTCAACCTGGGGTGAGAAAGGAATGTGCCTCCGGCCATCTGGCTTATCTCTCACTGCGGAAGGGAAGGTGCAAAGACCCAACAACATTTTCACAAAGCATGGGAACGGACCCCGTTACCAGCTCCGTTCCCACAGCGGACTTAACACCTGGGGATTGGTTCATTTAAACTGACCGGATGAACTATTGGGGTGGGGTTTGCTTGGGACTCTTTTAACCTATTGATCTGAGTGGGAAACCCTCAGATCCTGCCTTCTATGCCTGCTATCAGCTTCTCCTAAATGAAAGTTCCTTTTGGAATGAAACGGTTCCAAGAGTCCTGCTTTCTTGGGATGAGGTTTTGAAGTGGGCTCTGACACAGATATTCTTCCAAAGCCATTTTTTCTTCTTCAACCATCTGATGTACTTGCAACATTCCACGGCCACCTATTTGCCTTGGTAGATAAAGTCTGTCAATGTCACTGCGTGGATGAAGGGCATGATTCATTGTCATTATTTTTCTGGTCTTCCTGTCCATTGCTTTTAGTTCTGCTTGAGTCCAGTCCACTATTCCAGCTGTGTATCTAATGACTGGAATTGCCCAGGTGTCGATTGCCTTCATGGTATTTCCTCCATTGAGTTTTGACTTTAATATCTTCTTCACTCTCTTGATGTATTCACCTCTAATCTTTTTCTTGACTTCAGTGTGCTTGATGTTGTCAGCTTGAAGGATACCCAAGTATTTGTAGTAATCTTCCTCATCCAGACTCTTAATGTTATTTTTGTGGGGCATCTTGATTCCTTCAGTTTTTACTATTTTTCCTTGTTTGATAGTAAGTGTGGGACATTTGTCCAAGCCAAACTCCATCGCAATATCTTGGCTATATATATGAACAGTGTTGAGCAGCAATTCTATTTCAGATAATGTTTTTCCATACAGCTTCAGATCATCCATGTAAAGGAGGTGGGATAGTCTGGCAGATGTTTTTGATGTTTGATAGCCATGGCCTGAGTTATTCAGTATTGTTGACAGAGGAAACAGTGCAATAATAAATAGTAGTGGTGATAGTGAATCTCCTTGAAATATTCCTCTCTTGATATTAACCTCTCCCAGTCTTTCACCATTGACCTGCAACTATATCTTCCATTGTGCCATCGATCTTTGCACAAACTTTCTGATGTTTCTACTGACTCCTGTTATTTCTATGCACTTGATTATCCAGTCATGTGGCACAGAGTCAAATGCCTTTTGTAGTCAATCCATGCCACGTTCAGGTTGGTCTTCCTTCTCTTGCAGTTTTCCAAGATTATTTTGTCTATTAGGAGTTGATCTTTTGTTCCTTTGCTATTGGGGTGGTTTCCTTTCTGCTCAGGTGGAAAGATATTGTTTTCAACTAGATGCTGTTGGACTGCATCAGCTACCACACCAGTTAGCAATTTTAAAGTTGTTGGTAAGCAGGTAATTGACCTGTAGTTGCCTGGTGCTGCCCCTTTTGCTGGATCTTTCATTATCAGGTAGGTTTTCCCAGTTGTTATCCACTTTTCAATTTCTCCTCCTTGTAGTATGTTGTTGAACTGCTTGGCAATGAGTAGGTATAGAACAGTTAGATGTTTCAACCAAAAACCATGCAGTTCATCTTCACCTGGTGCTGACCAATTATTGATCTTCGTTGCTCTTTTCTCTACCATTTCTGCTGTTATTATTAGTTCTTTCATTTCAACTTGTTTTATTTGCATCCACCTCTTTTAACCAAGCTGCATCCTTGTTGTATTTCTTTGGGTTATCCCATATCTGAGTCCAGAACTGCACTGTTTCTTCCTTGACAGGCACTGACTGATTCATTGCAGTTTCTCCATTGATGGATTGGTAGAAACGTTTCTGATTGGATTGAAATTGGAGGTTCTGCCTATAATTTGCAATTCAAGCTTCGTATCTGCTGATCTTCCTGGCTATAGCTGTTATTTGCTGCTTTATTATTTCCAGTGCTTCCTTGATCTTCCTTGTTTCTAAGTGGTATTTTTCTTGATTAGGTATTCTTTGGTTTTCTTGTTCTTCAGCTTTTCTTTCATCTGTTCTAGCTTGCTTGCATCTGATCTTAACTTGATCTTATTTTCCAGTCTAACCTTCCATTTTTGTGGTGCACTGTTTGATTTTTTTTCTTCTTTGTTGATTTTGCATCCTAGGTATTCAGTTATAACTGCAGCTGTGCTGTACATTAGTTGGCTTGTTTCTTGCAATGAATTGGTGCTTATGCTTGATATTGCAGTATTTGCATCTTTTAATGCTTGTGCGAGCTGTTTCTTTGGAACAAGCTTCAATGCAGGCAGCCTTATTCTCTTGTTTTTGTGCTGTTCTAGATGCTCAGTTATTCTGTTTCAATTCTTTTATTTCTTTAGAGGGCTTTGTTCTTCCTGAGGAAGAGGTGCCTGGTTTCCAAATGAAAACAGTTGTATATCTCTGCTGGATTCCTCTACTGCCAACTCCCCCTGGTTTGCCTCTACATTCTGAGTTACTTCTGGCAAGGCTTTGATTTCTTTGCCCTGGGTAAACCTTTGCAGTTCGTCCAATTCTGTTTCTGTGAATACTTTATTTCGTATTATAAATCGACGTTGATCTGCTAGTCTCTGTTCTGTTATTTCTGATTCTGGATGTTGTTCTTTCCAGAACTGGTGCATTCGTTTCAGATATCCTCTTCTTGCTGGACTTGATCTGTAATAACAGATTATTTCTTCGTTTTCAATCACTGTGTATTTGCAATGGGTAAACACCTTTTCTTCCAGTAGTTCTGCAGCTGCTGGTCCTGGTTGCTCAGCCAACAGTCCTGAGTCCTGTAGCCCATTTTTCACCAGATATCCAGGAACTCCAACATCTAGTGTGGACCTTGTTAACCCGGGTGACATCCGAGCCGCTATGGCTTTCTGAAATTTACGTCTCACCGTATTTTTTATGGGAGAGACACTCTTTGTCTGACTCCTCCGATGAGACCTGTCCAGTATGGTTGAACCTCTGGCATAGCTCTCGTCTTCCTCGGAACACACAAGCCCCACAACCACGTCAAGGTAGTGCATCACTGGGGGATTTTTATTGTTATTATTATTATTGGTCTTCTAGTCCAACCCCCTGCTCAGGCAGGAAACCCTATACCATTTCAGACAAATGGTTGTCCAGTCTCTCCTTAAAAACGTCCGGTGTTGGAGCATTCACAAATTCTGGAGACAGGTTGTTCCACTGATTAATTGTTCTATCCCTAACTGCTGGCTCATATTTAAGTGATTGTCCACTAGGACTCCGAGATCCCTCTCACAGTTACTACTATTGAGCAAGGTACCACCTATACTATACCTGTGCGTTTGGTTTTTCTTGCCTAAATGTAGAACCTTACTTTTGTCACTATTGAATTTCATTTTGTTAGATAGCACCCAATGTTCAAGTCTGTCAAGATCCTTCTGTATCTTAAGCCTATCTTCTGGAGTGTTGGCTATTCCTGCCAGCTTACGTGTCGTCTGCAAATTTGATGAGTTCCCCATCTATCCCCTCATCCAAATCATTGATGAAGATGTTGAAGAGCACTGGGCCCAGAACAGAGCCCTGGGGCACCCCACTACACACTTCCCTCCCTGTAGATGCAGTTCCATTGAGGACCACACGCTGAGTACGGCCGGTCAGCCAGCTACAAATCCATCTGGTGGTGATGCTGTCTAACCCACATTTTTCTATCTTATCAAGTAGTAGGTTGCGGTCTACTTTATCAAATGCCTTACTGAAGTCCAAGTCAATTATATCCACAGCATTCCTCTGGTCCACTAATTTTGTCACTTGGTCAAAGAAAGCAATAAGATTTGTCTGGCATGATCTGTTTTTGACAAACCCATGTTAGCTTTTGGTAATGACTTTGTTTGCCTCTAGGTGTTTGCTGATTTGTTGCTTATCTTTTTCAGAATCTTCCCAGGTATTGAGGTCAGGCTGACAGGTCTGTAGTTTCCTGGATCCATTTTTTTTTCCTTTTTTGAAGATGGGAACTACATCAGCATCAGCTCTTTTCCGTCCTCTGGTAGTTCCCCAGTGCTCCAGGATCTTTGAAAGATATAGTTCAGTGGTTCTGAGGTCACATCTGCCAGTTCCTTCAGAACCTTGGGGTGTAATCCATCTGGTCCTGGTGATTTGAACTCGTCTAGGGTGGACAGGTGCTCACTTACCATTTTCTTGCCTATTTTAACTTGTGTTTCTAATCTGTTTTTTACGGTACTGTTGGACTGATTTTTCCCTTTGTGTAAATACGGATGCAAAAAACAAGTTAAGTAGTTCTGCTTTCTCCCTGTTGCTTGTCACCTTCTTGCCACTTTCTCCCACTAATGGACCAATCATTTCCTTAACTTTTTCCTTGTTTTTTACATGTTGAAAGCAGCTTTTTTTGTTATTTTTTACTTTTGTCACAAGCCATAGTTCATTTTGAGCCTTAGCTTTCCTCACTTCATCTTTGCAGGCTCGGGCTATTTGCTGATATTCTGCCTTAGTTATGTGCCCCTCTTTCTACTTTTTATACTTGTCCTTTTTGTCTTTCAATTTATCAGAGAGTTCTTTATGGAGCCATGCTGGTTTCTTTTGAGAGCTGTTATTTTTCTTCTTCGTTGTTATTGTGCTAGACTGGGCTTTTATAATCTCACTTTTCAAAATTTCCCAAGCTTCTTGAGTTGTTTTCCCCCTTGAGGATTATCATCCATGGAATCCTTCCCAAGCTCTAAGTTTATTGAAATTAGCTCTCTTAAAGTCCAAGACTCTAGTTTAATGTCATGGTTCTGACAGATGAAACTCTTCAAAGAACTTTGAGGCATTGTTTACCTTAAAGAACCTTTATTTGAGCAGCATAGCTTCGGCATGTACATAGTCGAAGCCAAAATCTGGATTCCCCTCCCCTTAGCACACAGTATCAAACATAATTCCCTCCTCTAATTAACAGTCATAAATCACATTCTCCAATTAGTTTGAAATGCAGGCTTTCCCTCCTGTTCTCCAACCCATTTCTTATCATCTCTTATTTCAAAAGCCATGAATTCACACACTATTACAATATTGTTATGTCTAACTAACTCCCATCACATTCCTCCCCCTCCCCCAGTATCATCTAATTCTAAGAGTAAAGCATGAGAAAGAAAAAGGCTGCATTTCCATATGTTGTCAAAGCAAGAACATCCAATGTTAGCAGTGTTGACATCCAGCCCCCCCTTACAAAAAGGACAGATCCTGTAGCGTAAACAAAAGCATATGTTAGGGACTGTCTCTCGGTTTGTTAGGGTGTTTCTTATAGAACCTTTTGATGAGTCTGTCGGCTTTCACATCGCTAGATTTCACCCAAGTGGCTTCAGATAGCGAGTATCCCTTCCATTGTACTAGGTACTGCAATTTCCCTTTAAAAATTCTAGAATCAAGAATACACTTTACTTCATAGTGAGTTTGACTCGCCACTACAAGGGGTCCGGGTGCCTTCTTAGGGGGAGGTCTTAAAGTGGATTCTTACAAAGGTTTCAACAAGCTGCAATGGAAGACAGGGTGAATTCTCCCTAAAAGCCTAGGGAGTTTTAATTCCACTGTGACCGGGTTGATGATTCTTACGATGGGGAAAGGCCCCAAGAATTTCGGTCCTAATTTCTTACTGGGTAATTTAAGGCGTAAATATTTAGTCGACAGATAAACCTTTTCCCCAACTTGGAATGTTCTTTGAGGGGCTCTCTTTTTATCTGCCTGCTTTTTATAAGTCTGGGAAGTCTTTTTTAAAGCAGCTTTTGTGGCTTTCCAAACCTCTTCCCACCCCCTCACCCATTGATCAAGTGTCTGAGAAGCGGAGGGTGCTTGAGGGTATTCAGGTATTGGGCTGAACTCTTTTCCTGTAGCTACTCTGAAAGGCATGAAGCCAGTGCTGCTGTGAATAGAGTTGTTGTAAGCCACCTCTGCAAAAGGGAGGAGGTCGGTCCAGTTGGTTTGTTGGTAGGAAATATAACATCTGAGATATTGCTCCACCATCTTGTTAGCGGCTTCCACGGCCCCATTAGTAGACGGGTGAAAAGCAGATGATAGACCTTGAGATGATCCAATTAATTTAAGAAAGCTCCTCCAAAACCTAGCTGTGAACTGCACCCCCGTCCAAAATTATTCGTTTAGGGGCTCCATGCAGCCGGTAGATATGTTTCAAGAACAGTTTAGTCAGTCATTGGGCAGACAGGAGTCCTTTGCACGCGATGAAGTGAGCCTGCTTTGAAAACAGGTCTATCACAGTCCAGATAACTGTATTCCCTCTACTTTCAGGGAGGTCTACTATAAAGTCCATAGCAATTTCTTCCCATGGTTGAGAAGGGTCTGCCACCGGCTGCAGTAACCCAGGGGGTTTCCCTGGAATTCTTTTCATGGTGGCACATACAGTACAACTCCTCACATAATTTTCCACATCCCGTTTTAACCCCGGTCACCAGAACTGCCGGCGGATGAGATGTAGAGTTTTTAAATATCCAAAGTGTCCAGCCTGTTTTACGTCATGGCTGTGTTTGAGAGCGTTAAGACAGAGGGCTTCTGGCAAGTACAATTTCCCCCCCTTGTAAGCCAAACCATCCCTGCACGTTAGGGAGGTTTGATTGTCCTTTAACCATTGATCGGTGAGGAGCTCGTTTTATTTTCTTTACCCCAGGGTCCTCAGGATTAGGGGCCCTGCGAGGCGTGAGTTGAGCAGCAGTTTGTGGATTGGAGATAATTGCCTCATTAATTTCTTCGCGCTGGCTTTTGTACTGGGGCAGTCTGGATAGAGCAGGGGTAGGCAACTATATATATATATATATATATATATATATATATATATACAGTAAAAATAACAAATGTCAAAATAACAAATGAATTCGAACACCAGGATATGGTTATAAACAAAGCTGTTTATTATACAAGAGTACTTAGCTTTCGTCGGCCAAACTGCCGACATCGTCAGAGTATAAAAACAAGGATTTGGGAGTTCATTTATATCACCGGCTGCCTCTGCGCCCTGCTCCTCGATCGGGTCATTGGTCCACTCATTACCACCGATCGTGTTGTTCTTAAAGGGCCCGTGCTTGTCGCTGTGTTGGCAGCTTCCGAGGCTGCTCTCCCACCCCCAGTCGTTGTTATTCCCCTGGTGTGCATATGGGTGTCCAGGGGTTGGCTGTCAGGTCGCTCTCGCCCGTCTTTCCCCCCCACACTTGTCACCGGGAGCGCCTGGGCTTCCGTCATGGAGTTATTGACGGTGCGCGTCTCTGGCGCCGTTCTCCCGTTCGCCAGTCTTATTGCTACCCTCGCTCGCGTGCAGATGCCCGGGGATTGACCGCCCGACCGTTCTCGCCTCTCACTCTCCTTCCTGTTATCGCTTGAGCCTGAGCGTCCGCCAAGGAGTTCCCTGTCAGACGCGTTCCCGAAGCCACTCCTCCGCTCGCCAGCGCCATTCCTCCCCTGGGACGTGTGTGGGAGCACTGGGGGATGCCATCCAGTCGTTCGCCCTCGTTGTTCTCCACTCCTCTCATGGTTTGCCGCAACCATGTGTCTATCGCCAAGTTGCCTGCTGGGCGTGCTTCCAGTAACACTCTCCCACTCGCAAGCCCTGTTGCCCCCTTTGCGTGCGTGCAAACACTCGGGAATTGGCTTGCTGTTGGGCGCCCACGAGCGTCCGCTAAAGGGTCATCTGTGGGATGTGTCGGCACCCTTTTTTCATTCACAAGAGTTGTTGCCCCCCTGGTGCATATGCGAGCATCCCGGGGGCAACCATCCAGTTGCTTGCATTCGTTGTTCCTCTCCCCTCTTGTTGTAAGCCAAGCTGGGCTATCCATCTTTAGGCTGTCTGTGGGGCGCGTTTCCCCCTCCCGTCTCATTGCAGATCGGGCTTGAGTGTCCGTCTTGCCTGTAGGGCGCACAGCCAATTCGTTGTTTTTCCGGGGGATCGTGATCGTTTCTCCTGCCACTCCGTCCTTCTGATCCTGCAAGGAGTAGGCAGGTTGCTTTCGTTGTAAGTTACGGCGTTGTCCTTCCCACCCTTTTAGCGTCTGGTATGCCGGAAAGAGTTCTATGTGACGGTTGATGGAATTCTCGTCTGACAGCCAGGCCTCCTTGAGCAACCGGCCTCCCTTGGTGGCATCCCGGGATATGGCCTCCGCGTTGGTGAGGTCGAACACATGGCCGTAATTGGCCATATGGGTCCACACTTGTAAATGCTGTTCTTGCCTCCTAATTGCCAACTTGTGCTCATGGACCCTGGTTTTGAGCCTCTTGGTGGTCTCCCCAACGTAGTTACAGGGGCAATCCTTGCACCTGATCCTGTATACCACTGAAGATCTTTCATCGTTGGGGTGTGGCTTTTTGGGGTGCATAGTCCTGGCACGCAGGGTCTGGTCTGGCCTATGGGCTACTTTCACATTGAAGGGGGCTAATAGTCTAGCCGTTGCTTCAGATACGCCGTTGATATAGGGGAGGGTAGTTGGATGGTACTACATCCACATGGAGAGAAGTAAGCAGTGGGGTACCACAAGACTCCGTCTTAGGCCCAGTACTCTTCAATATCTTCATAAATGACAGATGAGGGAATAGAAGGGGAACTCATCAAATTTGCAGATGACACTAAGCTGGCAGGAATAGCCAACACCCCAGAAGACAAGCTCAGGATCCAAAAAGATTTTGACAGACTTGAACAATGGGCCCTATCTGAATTTTAATGTGGAGAAAAGCAAGGTTTTACACTTAGGCAGGAAAAAACAAAGGTACAAACACAGATTAGGCAAAACCTGGCTCACAATAGCAATAGGACTTAGACTTATATACCACTTCACAGTGCTTTACAGCCCTCTCTAAGCAGTTTACAGATTCAGCATATTGCCCTCAACCATCTGGGTCCTCATTTTACCAACCTTGGAAGGCTGAGTGAACCTTGAGCAGGTGAGAATCGAACTGCCAAACTGCAGTCAGCCGGCAGTCAGCAGAAGTGCAGTACTGCATTGTAACCACTGCGCCACCACAAAACAGTAACTGGGAGAGAGTCCTAGTGGACAATCACTTAAATATGAGCCAGCAGTGTGCAGCAGCAGCCAAAAAAGCTAATACAATTCTTGGTTGTATAAACAAAGGCATAGAATCAAAATCACATGAAGTATTAGCGCCGCTCTAAAAACCTTAGTAACCTTAGACCACACCTGGAATATTGCATCCAGTTTTGGTCACATTACAAAAAAGATGTTGAGACTTTGGAAAAAGTGCAGAGAAGAACAACTAAGATGATTAAAGGCGTGGAGACTAAAAGATATGAAGAACGGTTGCAGGATTTGGGTTTGGCTAGTCTAGGGGGACATGATAGCAGTATTCCAGTATTTAAGAGGCTGCCACAAAGAGGAAGGGGGGTCAACTTATTTTCCAAAGTACCAGAGGGCGGGACAAGAAACAATGGATGGAAACTAATCAAAGAGAGAAGCAACCTGGAATTAAGGCGAAACTTCCTAACAGAGAGGACAATTAACCAGTGGAACAGCTTGCCTTCAGAAGTTGTGGGAACTTCATCAGTGGAGATTTTTAAGAAGAGACTGGACAGTCACTTGTCTGAAATGGTATAGGTTCTCCTGCTTGAGCAGGGGGTTGGAATAGAAGACCTCCAAGGTCCCTTCCAGCTCTATTCTGATTGATTCTATTTGAAACTTATTGACCTGTCATCTACTATAACAAAATGGTTAACAGGTAGAACAGCAAAATTAAAATTTCTAAACCCTCTGTTAACAATCTATTATTGTATTTAATTCGTAGAAAGTACCACAGCTTTCTATCTATCCCAAATCACCCCAACAGTTAACTCAAATATCCTTGTTTGCTTCTTCTTATTATTTAGCATATGGCGATTTACAGAAAGCTGGGATTCTACTGCTTCAGAGACACTAGATCAGGGGTGTCAAACTCGCAACGTCACGTGACGTGTCACGACGTATCGTGACTTTTTTGCCATTGCCGGCAACGGGGTGGGCGCAGTTTCACTATGATGCATCTGTCCCGCAGGCCAGCAGTTTGACACCCCTGCAGTAGATGTTCGGCAGCCAACAGGATCTGGAAACAGCCACCAAGGCATTTGAGGGGCGAGACGAATTAACTAGTGATGTCAACATTGCCCAGGGGATGCCCAATGGGGGCTCCCATCCCATCCCCACGTAGGTTCCCACCAAAGTAGTGCCTATTTATCTACTCGCATATTTACATGGTTTCAAACTGCTAGGAGGGCAGGAGCTGAAGCGAGTGGTGGGAGCTCACCCCACCACGCAGTACCCGGGTCTTGAATTTGGGCTTGATTTGTAGCCATTGTTATTTTGTCAAACCTTTTACCAAAATTTTCAAATTGCATTGTAGGTTAAAAAGCATTCTTTTCCCAGAGAGCCTTGTCTGTAAGCTGATATTGTTTGCTCTCCTGTAGCTTAGCAACCAAAGATAGAGTTCAAGGACAAAGAACACTGAAATAATATTACTCACAGTAAAAAAAATAGAGAAAAGGGGAGATTTTGATCCAAAATTAAAAGAAAATTAAAAAAGATCAGAACTTTTGCAAGTTAATAAAATGCAAAATCCCTGTAGTGAGAGTCCAATATAAATGTAAATCAAGTCAAGACACTTTCACTACTCAGGAACGTGCTGCAACTTCCTTACAGAGAAACTAAAGTTATTCAGGGCAGCAGAATAGATCAAAGGAAAATCAGCATTCGACCAGTCGGTTAACTTTTAAAGAGAAAAAGCAAAGTAAAATAGAAACTTCAAAAAGTGCAGTTAAAACCCAGGCGTGCTTAAAAAAACAGACCAGCTGAGAGGAAGAGATGTAGACCAGGCACCTGAGCTAAATTTCACATGTTGTTGCAAAGGGTCTGAATATTTATGCCAATGTGATATTTCAGTTTTTTCTTTTTAATAAATTTAGACATTTCTAAAATTCTGTTTTCACTGTCATTATGGGGTACTGGGTGTAGATTAATGAGAAAAAAATTGAATTTCAACAACTGTAGAATCAGGCTGCAGCATAACAAAATGGACAAAAGTGAAGGGGGTCTGAATACTTTCTGAATGTACTGTATGTAAAACCACAGAACCCAACATGGGGTTACTTACATTTTCACATGACTGTAAATGGACACTGCCAAGCAATCCTATAAGCATTATGCCTAGTCAGGCACAAAATAAAAACAAACTCAAATTTTAAAATTATCAGCCAAATTTTTTGCAATTTGAGTGGTTGGTAGCTTTCAGCATTAACTTATAACCTCACTTACTTTTGTACTCATTGGGTAATAAACAATAGAGCACAGGGCAGGCCCAGAGACCTTTTTTTTTCTTTGAACAGCAACAACTTCCTTCAGTTTCAGAAGAAAATTGGCATGAGCATAGGGAATGTATGTTTGCAGATAGTTGAGTGAGCTATGGTTCAAAGCAGATTTTAGGAAAGAGTGTGCAATAAGACAGGGCTTTTCAACCGGTGGTACGCGTACCTGTGGTACTTTGCCACGTGGCAGGTGGTACATGTCCATCCTAGAGAAGTGTAGCGGGGGAGGGGAATGAGCTGAAGCGACCCAAGCCTGAGGGAGAGGCAGCTGCAGCTGCAGGACTGTCTGGGCTCGGCAGAAGCCCCAGGAGCCAGCAGGGCTCCAGCTGATTGGCACTTCTGGAAGCAGCATGGAGCTGGAGGTGAACTGAAGAAAAAGGGGGGGGAGGAGAGGAGGCTATAAAAGGAGGTGGTTTGGGCGGGAAAGGGAAAAAAAATACAACAGGGAAAGAGAAGGATTGCTCAGCAGGCAGGAAGGAAACAGGGACAGGGAAGAAGCAGCAGCTGTTGCTGAAAGAAAAGGTCCCCTGGTTGGTTTTCTCCAGCCAGGATGTTGCAGAAAACCACAGGACTCAGACCACGGAATCAAAAGAAGTTGGTTTATTTGTGCAAAGGTTCAGAGCAAAAATCATAACAACCTCTGAACACCTTCTCATGGAACAAGTACATATATACTCTTCAGAAACAGCAAAACACGGAAATGTAACTTGTTAGCATTGATTGGTTACTTGAATGACAGCCCCGTTAGCCCCCCCTTGTTGCTATGCTAAAGTAGCTAAATATCTTGTCCCCCTCTCATGGATCGAGGTTACAGGTATCTTGCCAAAGCATCTAAGTTTCTTAAGTTTCCGGCAGTTCGTTTGTGGTTAGCTACCAGCGAGAGCGAGACATAGAAACGAGACATATGTGGTTACTTGCAACAGAGCCTCAAGCTTGACACTCATATGTGACCGACAGATGAACTTGTGGTTTGACATTTTTCACTTCCTTTTTGCTTCTTCTAACTAATACACGCATTTAAGACTCATGTCCTGTTTTATGTCCTGTCTTGGTCACAGTCAGTGCTTTTAGGTGCAACACCTGTGTCTTTGGGATTGGGATGTTTCCAGAAGAAAAGGTGTCCAATACAGCAGGTCACAATCAGGGTAATCAGAATCACTAAGGCCAGACTCACTGCACCTATGGCTATGTATGGTCGGACTACCATTCCTTGAAATAAATCTAACCTACACCACACACCACTCCTAACACATTAACAGATGCTTTCCTTGTTCTTGTCTTCAGCCGTACGTAGAGGGTCAGCTTCCGGAGTGACACCAGTAAGGCCTCTTCTGCCCTGTATGTTGCCTGCCTGTTGCCGGTAGGGCAGTTATAGGGGGCGCTTCTTCAAGCGTACCACTAAAGGGCGGGCCTCGTCCTGTTCTGCCTCCCAATATTCATCAGCTGCAGGCTTAACTCGAGTCCAGTGAATCCAAGACTTGGATTCTAACACCTTTACTACAAGTGGAGAACACATGACCACAGTATACGGGCCTTTCCATTTAGGTTTCAAGTTTTCCCCTTTCCAGTGTTTTACCCATACTTTGTCTCCCACTTGAATATTATGACTGGGGGTACTCAAAAATGGTGGACTGAGAGACACACAATATTGTTGGATTTCTTGTATTTGCTTGTTTAATTCTCCCACCATTTGACTCACCCATGTAGTTCCTAATTGACTTAAGTCTCCTATATGATTTTTCAAGTTATTACTTATGATAGGGGGTCTTCCAAACATCATTTCAAAAGGGGATAGCCTAATTCCTTTTCAAGGGGTGCACTGCACAGACCAAAGTGCTAGTGGCAATGCATCCACCCACTTAAGGTGAGTTTCAAGGCACACCTTTGTCACCTTTTCCTTTATAGTCCGGTTCATTCTCTCTGCCCTTCCCCCAGATTGAGGATGAAAAGAACAATGAAACCTCCAGTGCGTCCCTAAGGATTTAGCCAGCGTCTGGTTTACTTGATGTACAAACTCAGGTCCATTATCTGATGATATGAATGAGGGTACTCCATATCTGGGAATAATCTCCTTGAGCAAGATTCTGGCCACTTCTCGTGCCTGCTTGGTCTTGGTTGGGAAACATTCAGGCCACCCTGAATAATTGCACACTAGGACTAACATTGCTTTATATAGTCCACATTTTGGCATTTCTGTAAAATCAACAACCAATGAATCCATAGGATAATATCCCTTAGGCTGACTTCCTGGCGGAAGAATAGGTCCTTGTCTTGGATTAACCTGGGCACAAATGTTACATCTCTCAATTACATGGGCACTTAGCGAGTGAAGACGATTGATATACACAATACGGTGGAGGGCTTCAGCTAATGCACTCTTTCCCATGTGAGTAGTTGAATGAGTTTCCTTTACCACTGGCCAGGCTAAATTCTCAGGTACAAAAATCCTTCCGTTTGGGAGTACATACCACTCTCCCTGCTTGTGTCCTTGCAAATCTACACTTGCCTGTAGTTCCTCTGCTTTAGAATATCTAGGGCTCAGTCCTTTTGGCATTTCCAATGCTACATAAGCTGTCATGTCAGGGTAAGCTTGGCTGTTTCGGGTTGCTGATAACCTTGCTTCTCTATCAGCTGCTCTATTTCCTTGGGCTAGTTCATCTTGTCCCTTTTGATGTCCTTTACGGTGCATGACAGCTACCCTCTTTGGTCCCAAGACTGCTGTTATAAGACTTTCAATCAGAAGAGGATGTTTAATTTCTTTTCCTGCAGCTGTTAAGAGTCCTCTCTCTCTATAGACTGCAGCATGTACATGTAATGTGAGGAATGCATATTTAGAATCAGTCCAAATTTTTAACCTCTCATTGCAGCAGGCAGTGGTCCCATCGTGTTTTAAGATGGCCATCATCTTGCCAGTGCCAAAAAAGTCCACAATCACAGGCCTCAATGATTACCGTCCGGTTGCACTGACATCCACCATCATGAAATGCTTTGAGAAGCTGATAAAAGACACTATTGTATCTAGCCTCCCGCCAGCATTTGACCCGCTTCAGTTTGCCTACCGACCAAATCGCTCTACGGAGGATGCTATTTCTTCCGTTCTCCATCTGAGCCTGAAGCACTTGGAGGAAGAAATACTCATGTGCGTTTGCTGTTTGTCGACTTCAGTTCGGCGTTTAACACAATCATTCCCCAGCATCTAGTAGACAAACTGGGCCTTTTAGGCTTAAACACTCCTTTGTGCAACTGGATTCTGGATTTTCTTACCAACAGGCCCCAATATGTGCGAGTTGGAACAAATACCTCAAATACCATTTTCTTGAGCACAGGTTCTCCTCAGGGCTGCGTCTTAAGTCCGCTGCTGTTCACCCTGTTGACCCATGACTGCTGTGCTAGGTTTGCCACCAACCATATTGTGAAGTTCGCAGATGATACAACAGTAGTGGGCCTTATTCAGGATGACAAGGTGGAAGCTTACTGCAAGGAGGTTGAGGGGTTGGTGAACTGGTGTAAAGAAAACAGCCTAGTTTTAAATACAAGAAAAACCAAAGAGATCATTGTTGATTTCAGAAAAGGCAGGCACAGCCACACTTCTCTGTGCATTAATGATTCTCCTGTGGAGATGGTTACCAGCATCAAATTCCTGGGTGTGCAGCTAACGAGTAGGCTGACTTGGTCGCTAAACAGTGAGAAACTGGTGAAGCGGGCACAGCAGCGCCTGCATTTTCTGCGCCGCATGAGAAAAGCACATCTTCCTTCCCCTGTCCTGACCACTTTCTACAGGGGGACAATCGAGAGCATCCTGTCATACAGCATCACAGTCTGGTTTGGAGGCATCACTGCTTCAGACAGGAAGGCAGTGCAGAGAGTGGTGAGGATGGCCGAAAAGATCATTGGCAGTTCCCTCCCTACCATCCAGGACATAGCACAGAAGCGTTGCTTGAGCAGGGCCCGCAAGATTTTCTGGGACACTACACATCCTCTCCACAACCTGTTTTCCCTGTTACCTTCTGGGAGGAGGCTTCGTGGTATCCGTAGCAGAACATCCAGATTCAGCCATAGTTTCATTCCATACAGCATTAACCTTGCGAACTCTCAAACTTCCTCCTTGCGTTATATATTCAAGATGGACATATTTAATATTTATTTGCTATGTATATGTAGGGATGTGGGTCTATATATATGTTGTACATAGTATGTTTAGGTGTGTGTCATGTATATGTTTCACTTTGAGAGCGGGCAACTAAATTTCATTATTTTATGTGTGCCATTGTGCCCACAATATAAAAAATGACAATAAAGGTTATTTATTTATTTATTTATTTATTTAAAATGTTTATACTTTCATCTCTTGCTCTTTCCAGTGCTCGTATGAGAGCCCACAGTTCTGCTGCTTGAGCACTTGTGCCTTTTGGGAGTGGCCCACTTTCTATGACTTTATCAAGTGAGACTACTGCATAGCCCGCATATCGTTCTCCTGTTGAGATGAAACTTGACCCATCAGTAAACCAATTATAGTCCACTGTTTTCAGTGGCACATCAGTTAAATCAGGCCTGCATGAGAATTGACTTTCTATCACTTGCATACAGTTATGTTCAACTTTAGGACCTGGTATAGGCAATAGGGTGGCTGGGTTTAGGCCATTTGTCTGCTTTAATGTCACTTGAGGGTTTTGAATGAGGAGAGCTTGATACTTATAAATCCTGGAGTTAGTTATCCATAAATGTCCCTTTGTTTCCAAAACTCCGCGAATTGCATGACTGGTATAGATTGTAGTTGGATGTCCAAAAGTCAATTTATTAGCTTCCTCTATCAGGAAAGCTGTGGCTGCCAGAATTTTAAGACAATGTGGCCATCCCTTTAATACTCCATCAAGTTGTTTTGACAAGTAAGCTATGGGTTGTTGCCAACTTCCCTTTTCTTGAGTCAGGACTCCAAGAGCCATATTATTCTTTGAGTCCACATACAAATTGAAAGGTTTCTCGAGGTTGGGAAGTCCCATAACAGGAGCTTGAGATAATGCCACTTTTAAAGTCTCAAAAGCCTGTTTTTGTTCACGCGTCCAAATAAAGGGCTCTCTTTCTCCCCCCTTTGTGGACTCATACAGTGGTTTGGCTAGCAGGGCAAAATTTGGTATCCATATTCTACAATATCCTGCTGCTCCTAAAAAACCCCGTAATTCTCTCCTATTAGTTGGCTCTGCAATTCGGCACACAGCTTCCTTTCTCTCATGTCCTATTGCTCTTTGGCCTTGACTTATAGTATAACCTAAGTATTTAACCTGGGGTCTCACTAATTGGGCTTTCTCCCTTGAGGCACGGTATCCTTTGTCCATCAACAGATGAAGTAGTTGGTTGGTGTTGTCCCAACAAGTTTCTTTTGTCTGTCCAGTTATTAACACATCATCAACATATTGGAGTAGTATATCTCCTTCCTCGCATGGCTGGAAGTCTTCTAAGTCTGAGGCCAAGACATTGCCAAAAAGAGTAGGTGAATTTTTAAATCCCTGAGGAAGTCTGGTCCAAGCATATTGTTTTCTCTGGCCTGTTACTGGGTCTTCCCACTCAAAAGCAAACAGCTTCCGACTGTCCTTATGTATTGGGATCATAAAGAAAGCGTCTTTCAAATCTACCACAGAGAACCAAACAGCTGATGCTGGAATCAAGCTCAGGAGGGTATATGGGTTAGGCACTACAGCATGTACAGTAATTGTAGCATTATTGACAATACGCAAATCTTGGACTGGTCGAAATGAGCCATCAGGCTTTGGGATGGGTAAAATTGGGGTGTTCCAAGGAGATTGAATAGTTGTTAAAATGCCTGCCTTTAAGTATTTGGTAATATGGTCTTGAATTGCTTCTGTAATGGGGCGAGGATAATTTCTCTGCTGGAGATGAATAGGCACTGCCAGAGGCTTCACTTGAATGACTAGTGGTGTATGGTGACCTGCATGTCCTGGCGGATTATCTTCTGCCCATAACTGGTGCACATCAAACTCCTGCCAAGTATCGAGGACTTGAACCTCTTGGGCCACCATTATTCGCCACATCTCATCTGGAGGATGCTTCATTACTAGTGCCATTTCGTCTTTTTCAAATGACAAAGTTGCCCCCATTTTACATAACATGTCTCGACCCAATAAGGGAATGGGACACTCAGGCATATATAGGAATTGGTGTTCAATGTCCCTTCCATTTAGGGAACATCTCAGGGGCTTTAGAAAAGGGTGACAATTTACTGAGCCATCAACTCCCTGTACATTTATGACATCAGCAGAGAAGGGAGCCAATAACTTAGTAACTACAGATCTAGATGCCCCCGTATCTACTAAAAAAGGTAACATTATTGCCCCCCATCTTCATTCGGACCAAGGGTTCGGGGGGGGGGCTTGACTTAAACCCGGTCCCTTTCAGTCCTCAGGCCATTGTTCAGCTGCGGCCAAACCTATGGCCTCCACTTGTTCTTGAAATTGGCCTCGACCTCTTCCTTGGAATCCATATGGACGAAACATTTTTCCTCTTCCTTCTCCCTGGAAATCATATATTTTGACTTCTTGAGTTAAATGTCCACGTCCCTGTTCTATTCTTCCAAGTTCAAACCTTTTAGGACATTCATGTTGCCAATGTCCCTCTTCCTTACACAAAACACACTGATTCTTTCCTAGGGTTCTGGAATTGCCTGACAATGCAGCTGCCAGCAATTCAGCCTTACGTTGCATTTTACCTTCTTTCTTCTTCTCTTCCACCTTCTCTCTATTCACATAAACTTTACGTGCAATTTCCATTAATTGACTCATAGTCATGCCCAATGCCCCTTCTTGTTTCTGAAGTTTCTTTTTAACATCAGGGGCACTTTCCTTTGAATTCCTTGCACTCCTGCCCCCTGAACTTGAATATTGCCATCATCAACATTTGCCGGTTGAATTAGGACCGGTAGTTGCATGCCTTGGGCCATAGGATGATGCACAGGGGCGTATGGAGGAGGATTATCTTCTTCATAGGGTTCAGTCTTTAAGACAGGTTTGGCTTCAGTCTGACTCTTCGTGACCTGAGATCTGGGATTTCTATTCATTCTGGCCACGCAGACCCGCATGAGTTCCACTCTGCATTTGCGAAGCCATTCAGGATTCTGTTTTACTACTACTTGCCACTGGTCAATATATTGGTATTGATCTGGGTGACCATGATCTGGGTCAGTAACAATTTGGTGGACTTTTGAGATGATGTCTAGATTAAAACTACCTTCAGCCTTCCATCCTACATTGAACGTTGGCCATTCATTTTCACAGAAGTCTCCTGGATTGGCCTTGGGGTCTCCATAATCTCCACTAAAACCTTTCTTAAAATTCCTCAACATACAC
This sequence comes from Azemiops feae, assembly GCA_023970755.1. Lineage (NCBI taxonomy): Eukaryota > Metazoa > Chordata > Lepidosauria > Squamata > Viperidae > Azemiops > Azemiops feae. The sequence continues at coordinate 196,446 of JALGBA010001765.1, forward strand.
TAAAGAGGTGTCCGAGGGACACTTCCTCCACCACCCATTTTCTAAGACACTGCCACTGACCTGTGATGCCGGACGTTCCAACGGTCACCAACAGGAACTGCAATGGCTTAACCACCCACACAACTCCTCTTGGGTCTCTTTAGGATGCACCGATCCCGGACCCAGGGGGGTGATCAGGCCCCCTCTTCCACTCTCAAAACGAGTGGGCCTACAATTCCACAATACTTGCCTGCAGGCGTCTTGTTTTCCAACCAGCTTTGTTTCGTGACTTGTTTTGATTCCGTTCAGGTTCTTGGATCGGTCGGTTGTCCACCAAATACCCCTCCGGTGCCGTCCGCCTCCTTCTGGAGAAATCATCCGTGCCGGCTGAAGGTTTAGCGTGACGGCCCCGCCTGGGCACCGGTCGGTCCGTGCCGTCCTCAGCGAAATATCGCTCCAAGTCCCACCTGGAGTCGCCAGAAAAATGTTGCAGAAAACCACAGGACTCAGACCACGGAATCAAAAGAAGTTGGTTTATTTGCGCAAAGGTTCAGAGCAAAAATCATAACAACCTCTGAACACCTTCTCATGGAACAACAAGTACATATATACTCTTCAGAAACAGCAAAACACGGAAATGTAACTTGTTAGCATTGATTGGTTACTTGAATGACAGCCCCGTTAGCCCCCCCTTGTTGCTATGCTAAAGTAGCTAAATATCTTGTCCCCCTCTCATGGATCGAGGTTACAGGTATCTTGCCAAAGCATCTAAGTTTCTTAAGTTTCCGGCAGTTCGTTTGTGGTTAGCTACCAGCGAGAGCGAGACATAGAAACGAGACATATGTGGTTACTTGCAACAGAGCCTCAAGCTTGACACTCATATGTGACCGACAGATGAACTTGTGGTTTGACATTTTTCACTTCCTTTTTGCTTCTTCTAACTAATACACGCATTTAAGACTCATGTCCTGTTTTATGTCCTGTCTTGTTTTATGTCCTGCCTTAAGGAGAATGCAATCAGCGCTGATGAAATGAAAAGCTGGCAGATGAGCATGTCGGAAAGGAGATGGGTTTATTTAGTTCTGGATCAGCTGACAGCTTGATTGGGTTACCATAAGGATTTTTGTACAGTTTTTACAGCATTTTGTAATTCAGAGGCTCAGTTTGTGTGCTTTGGTTATTGGAATATTTTAGTCTGTATTTTAGGCTAGCAATGAGTCCAAAGTGTTGACTTCTGTAGGTTTAATCCCTTTAAACAAATGTAATTAGTTTTACCCCCTTATCTTGAGTCTGTCTATGGCTTTTAGAAAGTTTTCTTTGAAGATAAACAGGCTTAATTTAAGGCTAAAGCTTTTCGCAATTGCCGGAGCCTTTCAGTCTCGGGTTGCATATTGTGACATGTGACACGCCTGAGGCAGCTTAAAGGAAAAAAAACGGAGTTCATGTGTTTATTTTGTGAGCCTTTCTTGCTTTGCACTTGATTCCTGTGTCTTTAAGGGTACAGGGAAGGGATTGGGGGGGTGCATTCTTACTACACTGGAAGGAATGCTCAGAAGGGAGAGAAGAAGGGCCGACCAGCCAGCTCAGGGGTCTACAAACTTAGCAACTTTAAGACATGTGGACTTCTTTGATTTGGTTTCTTTGATTTGTGTAATGCACGGGTCTTCAAACTTGGCCCTTTTATGACTTGTGGACTTCAACTCCCAGAATTCCTCAGCCAGCCATGATGGCTGAGGAATTCTGGGAGTTGAAGTCCACAAGTCTTAAAAGTGCCAAGTTTGAAGACCCCTGAGCTAGCTGGTAGTGGTGCATATTAATAGACATGGATAAATTCATCATACATTTGTCAGTGCAAAGGGAAAGTGATTCAGCAAAGGAACAGCCACCAAAGAAATTAAAACTGGTACTTTTTTCCTTTTTTTCTACAGTTTGTAATATTTTATTAGATTATAGAATAAAATACAAAAATACAAAAGCAAATAGTAGGACACAGTGGGGAGGAAAAAGGGGGGGAAAATGAGGGGGAGAAGGGAAAAAGAACAGACTTCCTCTGTTGCAGTAGAAGGAAGCATTAACACCGAACCTCAACTTTCTACTTTTCCATAATATTATAAACTAGCCATTTATATAACAACAAATGAATCTAATCAGTAAAACCCAAAATCCCCCCCCCTTTTTTTTTAGTCATCAAGTTTTTGACACCTTGCTAAGCACTGGTGGTGCTCAAATATTGTCATGTCCTAAAAGTGGTACAATCTGTGAAAAGGTTGAAAAGCCGTGCAATAAGACACACATACACAGGAATATCCTAGTAGCCAGCATTGCTTAAAATATGGAACTTCTTTATTACTATCTGTAAATAGTGGAGGTTCTCTCTGTAGAAGAGATTCATGCAGATCCTGCATATACCAGAATGGAAGATGGCACTGGAATTACAATAATCCAAAGTATAACATTAAAGAAACAATTTAAATTTCTCTGAGAATGCATACCCTTCAGTGAATCTTTACTGGTATGCCACTTACATAAAAACCTTAGTTTAGAAAAACAACCATTCACTAATTTGAATGTACACAATATGTAAGATACAGGTTGGAAAAAGCCTGAAGGTAGGATTTTATATAATCAAGGACGTTTCTTTGGCATGCATATATGGGCTTGCAAATTATGAACAAAAACATTCCAAGAAAAATATTAAAAATTCCTAAGGGCCAGGTCAGTTTTTGATGGAATGTCCAGGACGTCTTCAGACAGTGTTGTCTATGTCTTCTACTCTCAGTAAACTCTCAATTTAAGGAACTAATGACAGAAGTTACATTAAACAAAAAGTTAAATGTTTCAATCCTTGCATGATGTTGAGTCACTTTTGTAAGGTGGGCAGCCATCTGACTGAGAAAAGACATAGCAGAGATTCTCTGCTTGTACTTCATACCATTCTCAAGTTTCCAAAGTAGAACTGCAAACTCTCTAAGCAGATACTGGCCATCACCTGCTAGTCTACTGCATTATCTAATTCAGTAATGTCATTGAAATGAATGTTGACTCTCAGAAATCCACATTTTCAAACAGATGAACAAGGGACCTTTTCTGCAGGAGTTCAAAGCAGCTTACATATGGATCTCTGTTCATTTAGCCTCACAATAACCTTGTGAGACAGGCTGGGTTGATTATATTCTCCACAAATCGCTTCATGAGCTTCAGTGGGCAGGGCTGGTCTTCAAGCAGGCCTCCCCAGTCTTAGCTACACTATACTGCATATTGCAGGATCCAATCTGGGTCGGTCACCAAGACCAGAGGTTTAGTCTTCCGAGCTTTCGGACTCATGCTGGAGCCCATCCGTAGGGAACTTCTCTCTAGCAGTGTGTCTACTGCATGTCTTTCCCTATGTTCCAGAAAAGGCAGCTTTTTCCCAGCATGTAGTTTATTGTATGTAGGATGTAGAATATTAACAGGGCAAACGTATAGAGTTTTCCCTAAAAACTGTACACGAAATCAAAAGGCTTGATATACCACAGCAGCTGCACGTGCAAGCTATAAACTCAGACTCCTGTATTCCAAATCTACCTCAAATAATGGCTTTATCATTTCATCTTCAGTTCCATACATGAATAGAACAGGTTCGCCTTGTAGGTAAATTATAATTACTGAAACAATCGTTAACACTCAAAAGACAGGTAATAATAATAATAATAATAAAGTTGGAAGGGACCTTGGAGGTCATCGAGTCCAACCCCCTGCTCAGGCAGGAAACTGAGCAGGTAATAAAAAACAGAATCAGTAAGACGGCAATTTATGTCCTACAGATTTTTAATGGGAAAGTTTAACTCTTTCCGACTTTTCAGACTCCAACCGTGCTCGCCTCGCGGCTGGATCCCATCCAATGAAATCAAAGTCTTTCCTAGACTTCCACCCGATTTCCTGACCGCAGCCTCCAAAACCATCGTCTCTGTTAATATCCGAAAGCTCCCCCAGTTTGCACCCTTTCCAGGAGAGGAAAGGTGGTAATTAGCGTGAACTCTTAAACCCTGGCCGAGATTTTTCCCTAATGGGGGAAAAACGTGCTTTACCTCAGGGCAGGGAAGGACTGCTAGTCATGGGACGTGGACCTACGGCGAGACGCTGCCACAGCTAATCGCGCCTCCCACGGGCAGCCCCGTTGCCATGGCAGCATGCAGTTCAGGAGGAAGAGGAAGATGAGTAGGAGGAAAGGGATATATTCCGTACCTTGTTCCTCCCGGCTCTCGGCAGCCATCCTTTTCCCTCAGCCGCTCCCGGATAGAAGCAGAGCGCTTGCCACACAGACACAACCTCACTTAGTGACGTTGGAACGAGGAAGCAAGTAACAGAAAAGACGGAACAACGATCCAGCAGGGAAAAAAAAAATCTCTTCAGTGGCTGCCCAGCCAAAATGGAGGCTCCCTGTATAGCCCACTTCTTCCTCCTCCTTCCTCTGGCCTGACTTCCTAGGGGACAATTCTCCCTCTCCCACAATGCCCCACGCGACGGACACAGTTTACGTTACAATACGCTGCTCTGGCGTCAGCGGAAGCGATGGTTCTTACTATAGAGAGGGAGTCGGGAGAGCCATATGGCAGATATCGCAAGCAGTTTTCTCCTTGCCCGCGTGGAGACCCTGAAAGCTTGCAAATTCTTCCCAGTCTGACGTGAAACCCGCCTAAGGAGATCACACCCAACAGTTTAGGATAGGTCAGGGGGAGCAGAAGAAGATCACCTCCGCCCTCCCTCCTTCCGTCCCAAAGCAGCACTATCAGATTACGGCGTTCCTGCCCTTTGACCCAAAGTTTTCTGTGGGTCTGAGCTTTAAGATGTGGCACGCAGTTGAAAAGCCATTTTAAAAGGCAGCGGATTGCATTTGCCTTCCAAGAGCTGTCATCCCTAGCAAATTAGTGGGAACAGGCCAAGGGAGGAAAAGGCTTAAGACAAATGTGCAATTTATTGTTGCAATGGGTAAGTAGAGGCTGAGGTTTTGAATCCAGTCGCCTCTCCATTTGTTATTGATCAGTCGCTAAGTCATGTCCGACTCTGTAACTCCATGAACCATAGCATGCCAGCCCCCCCCCCCTCCACTGTCTCCTGGAGTTTGCCCAAGTTCATGTTCATTGCCTTGATTACACTATAACCATCTCATCCTCTGCCGTCTCCTCCTTTTGCCTGCAATCTTTCCCAACATCAGGGTTGTGGGATGAATTTATAAATTTGTATAATGTGCTAGAAATATTGTACAGGGAATCCTATGTTAACTAACCCAGGTCTCCAAAAAAGTTATTAACAGCCTCCGAAATCCTTAAACTCATAGCAAACATAAGAAACTCTTATTTCAAGTTGTAAACACAAGCAAACACACAAAACTCAACACAATGTAAACATAATTATAACAGTTCAAAGGCTCAATCCACATGGCTTGATTTACTCAACCCTTTCTCTGGGGTCAACACCTATACAGGCCCACGCCCCTCAAGTGTCACTCTAGAATCAGCACATACTTCCCCCATCAAGACCCACACCAAGGACAAGCACCCCTATAAAACAGCCATTTTGGCCTCATTTTCTCTGTAGTGACACCCCCCCCCCATAGGCAAAAACTCTTTGCTTTAGGGAATAAGTCTCATCACAGCTGTCTGGACTTCATTTTTATTCTTGCGCAACCCCAGCTTGAGTTGGAACCCCAAATTCTTCTTTTCCAATGAGTCTTCTCATTAGGTGGCCACAGTGAGCTTCAGCTTCAGTATCTGTCCTTCCAAAGAACAGTCAGGGTTGATTTCCTTTAGGATTGACTGAATTCATCTCCTTGCAGTCCAAGGGACTCTCAAGAGTCTTCTACAACAGAGGTCACCAACCTTTCTCGGTTGGTGGACCGGAGGGAAAGGGAGGGGGAACCATTTTAAACTCGCGTGCACGCATGGGGCCACGAGCACACACGTGACGCAAACAGGGCAGCACTAGCGCCCACGTGATACTTGCTAGCCCTGCCCCGTTCTTGCACGGCGCAGCGTCCCATTTTCACGTGGCATGGTGCCCTGTTTTTGTGCCCCGCAGTGCAGCAGCATCCCATTTTCACGCCCCACGGCGCAGCAGCATCTTGTTTTTGCGCTCCGTAGCGTGGCGGCGGCCTGTTTTTGTGCCCTGCAGCCGCAGCACTAGCAAAAGTGGGGGGGTGCACACACACGTGCACGCACTGGCCAGCCTGTCCCACGGCCTGGTGGACAGCATGCCATGACCCCACAGGTTGGGGATCCCTGTTCTACAACACCACATTTTGAAAACATCAGTTCCTCTGCACTCAGTGTCAAGCTGCAAAGCCTACTGTCTTTAGGACCGCTGCATGCTTCTAGCTTGCCAACAGTGGGGAAGAGGGGAAAGTTTTGAATCCACAGGTGCTCCTTATCATCATGAGAACTGAAGAGTTGTTTTGGCGAACTAAAGTTTCTTCTCATAACAATTACTGGAAGATATATTGAACAATGTGACCTGAACTGTCAGAGAGAGGAGGGAAAGTTTTACTCTTTTAATTATGTTTCCTGCCATAGTTTCAGAGTTAGCTTTCTTCAAATTTGCCAGATTGTTTTATGCCAAATAAAGTTAATATTGGAGTTCATCATGCCTCTAGTGTTTTGCTTGGTTGGGCTTTTCACCCGGAATATGACACTAAGCTAAGTCTCCAAAAATTCCTAAATTGATTAAGGGGTCCTGAGCCCCTATGCCCTTCTGGAAGCCTCCAGAGGGGTGGTGAAAACTCAGGAGAAGATGCCTGAAACGGAGAAGACGGCTGGAGCTGGGTCAGGATCAACCAGCGGGACTCCGGGTGGGACCGAAAGCAGCTTCGTAACACCACCAGCCTCGACCTGTCCTAAGGAACGAGTTGAACGTAAGGAGCCAACTCCGACCCAGGAATGGATGGGTGGGGCAGCAACGTTCAACTGACCCAAGTTGGAGAAGTGGCTCAAGTTCAAGGTCAGGGCTCACCCAGATGAATAGAGCAGTGGAGGGGCAGACAGGAACCCTATTTCTCCCTTTCCCTCCTGGGGTCCTGGAGGGAGGAAAAGGCAGGTGTCAAGGTTCTGACTAATGACCCAAACAAATCAGAACTCCGAGGCTTGAAGCTTCCTCAAAGAACATTTTATTGGATACATAATATCGGCACAGTCAAAAGTGAAACAAACTCTAAAGTTCCCCCCCAGGAATTCAATGTAACTAAATGTAACATTTCCCTCCCCTTTTCTATGCCATTGATCACGCTACCCAATGAGGGCAATTGGCAGGCTTTGTGACACTTCTTCTCTCCACCTTCCAGCACCTGTGGGAATGACCTTGGTTCCACAGGATTACTTCGTGTTTAGTCTAGCAATCCTTTTGCTTTCTTCCCCCCCCCCCTTCCTCCCAACCTGTGTGGCAACTGAGAATGACAAAGATTGCTTCAGCCAGGTTCGTTTCAGAAGTTGACAGTTGGACTCCCCTAAAGTAAAAGAAATTCCTGGAAAATAACATAGTATACTTAGATTTCAGTAAGGCATTTGACAAACTAGACCACAACCTAGATCTGTAGTGGGCTGACAAACCGTACTCAACGAGTAGTCCTCAACGGTACTACATCCACATCGAGCGAAGTAAGCAGTGGGGTACCACAAGGCTCCGTCTTAGGCCCAGTACTCTTCAATATCTTCATCAATGACTTAGATGAGGGAATAGAAGGGAAACAGAATTCAATATGTGGCTAAAGGAGTGGTGTAAAGGGGAAGGCTTTGGTTATATTAGTCACGATGTCTGTAGCTGGTCCAATGAAACAATGTACTACAAAAGAGATGGTTTGCATCCATCAAAGAAAGGGACTGAGTTACTTGGCAATAAACTCACAGATTTTCTGGAGGAATATTTAAACTAAACGGGGACAGTGAGTTAATTGATACAGAACATCCCTGTCCCCGGCAATCAAAAAATTACAGGGTTAGCAGAGCATGTAACATAGATGTGTGTGTGGACAAGAATATCAACCTTGCTGTCAAGCAAAATCAAGCTTTTAATAGCAAGTGCCACACAACGTGCACTAACCAAACTGGTGGTAAGAAAATAGGGGAACTCAGGCACCACACAGGTTATGTAGAAAGTAAACACAGGGTCAGTAATAAAGGACTCAAATGTCTATACACCAATGCACAGAGTATGAACAGTAAACAGGGTGAACTAGAAATTCAGGTAAATGAGGGCAGATATGATATTGTTGCCATTATGGAAACATGGTGGGATGAAACCCACAAATGGAACACACAGCTAGAGGGATTTAAATTATTTAAAAGAAACAGACCAAATAAAAGAGGAGGAGGAGTTGCTCTCTATATAAGAAATAACTACATCTCTACAGAAATAGAGCACAACAATGATGAAAACTGTCTTGAATGCATTTGGGTCAATATAAAAGGGGGGGGGGATGACATTGCCATAGGTGTATACTATAGGCCACCCAACCAAACAGGAAATAGATGAACATTTTGCTAGTCAGCTAACTAGGGTATGTAGGAAGCACATCACAATAGCAATGGGGGACTTTAATTACCCTGACATCAACTGGGAGACAAACTCTGCACCAAGTGGAAGATCAAACAGATTCCTGACAAACCTAGCAGACAACTTTGTCTCCCAAAAAGTAGAGAAGGGAACTAGGGGATTAGCCATATTGGATCTAATTCTCACTAACAAAGGCAAAATGATAGAAGGTGTGGAAGCCACAGGAACCTTGGGGGGGGGGGGATCATGCAATATTGGAATTCAATATTATGGAAGCACAAGCAATAGAACACAGTCAAACTAGAGTCTTGGACTTTAAGAGAGCTAATTTCAATAAACTTAGAGAGGGCTTGGGAAGGATTCCATGGATGAGAATCCTCAAGGGGAAAACAACTCAAGAAGCTTGGGAAATTTTGAAAAGTGATATAATAAAAGCCCAGTCTAGCACAATACCAACAAAGAAGAAAAACAACAGCTCTCAAAAGAAACCAGCATGACTGCATAAAGAACTCTCTGATAAATTGAAAGATAAAAAGGACAAGTATAAAAAGTGGAAAGAGGGGCACATAACTAAAGCAGAATATCAGCAAATAGTCCAAGCCTGCAAAGATGAAGTGAGGAAAGCTAAGGCTCAAAATGAACTAAGGCTTGCGACCATAGTCAAAAATAACAAAAAAAGCTTCTTTGAACATGTAAAAAACAAGAAAAATGTTAAGGAAATGATTGGTCCATTAGTGGGGGAAAGTGGCAAGAAGGTGACAAGCAACAGGGAAAAAGCAGAACTATTTAACTCATTTTTTGCATCTCTCTTTACACAAAGGGAAAAAACAGTCGAACCTATCAAAAACAGTACCATAAAAAATAGATTAGAAACACAAGTTAAGATAGGCAAGGAAATGGTAAGTGAGCACCTATCCAGCCTAGACGAGTTCAAATCACCAGGACCAGATGGATTACACCCCAAGGTTCTCAAGGAACTGGCAGATGTGATCTCAGAACCACTGAACTATATTTTTCAAAGATCCTGGAGCACTGGGGAACTACCAGAGGACTGGAAAAGAGCTGATGTAGTTCCCATCTTCAAAAAAGGAAAAAAATGGATCCAGGAAACTACAGACCTATCAGCCTGACCTCAATACCTGGGAAGATTCTGGAAAAGATAATCAAACAACAATCAGCGAACACCTAGAGGCAAACAAAGTCATTACTAAAAGCCAACATGGGTTTGTCAAAAACAGATCATGCCAGACAAATCTTATTGCATTCTTTGACCAAGTGACAAAATTAGTGGATCAGAGGAATGCTGTGGATATAATTTACTTGGACTTCAGTAAGGCATTTGATAAAGTAGATCACAACCTACTACTTGATAACATAGAAAAATGTGGGTTAGACAGCATCACCACCAGATGGATTTGTAGCTGGCTGACCGGCCGTACTCAGCGTGTGGTCCTCAATGGAACCGCATCTACATGGAGGGAAGTGTGTAATGGGGTGCCCCAGGGCTCTGTTCTGGGCCCAGTGCTCTTCAACATCTTCATCAACGATTTGCACGAGGGGATAGATGGGGAACTCATCAAATTTGCAGACGACACCAAGCTGGCAGGAATAGCCAACACTCCAGAAGATAGGCTTAAGATACAGGAGGATCTGGACAGACTGGAACACTGGGCGCTATCTAACAAAATGAAATTCAATGGTGAAAAAAGTAAAGTTCTACATTTAGGCAAGAAAAACCAAATGCACAGGTACAGTATAGGGGGTACCTTGCTCAATAGTAGTAACTGTGAAAGGGATCTCGGAGTCCTAGTGGACAATCACTTAATATGAGCCAGCAGTGTGCTGCAGCTGCCAAAAAAGCCAACACAGTGCTTAGGCTGCATTAACAGAGGGATAGAATCAAGATCACGTGAAGTATTAATACCACTTTACAATGCCTTGGTAAGGCCACACTTGGAATACTGCATCCAGTTTTGGTCACCACGATGTAAAAAAGATGTTGAGACTCTAGAAAGAGTACAGAGAAGAGCAACAAAGATGATTAGGGGACTGGAGGCTAAAACATATAAGGAACGTTGCTGGAATTGGGTATGTCTAGTTTAATGAAAGAAGGACGAGGGGTACATGATAGCAGTGTTCCAATATCTCAGGGGCTGCCACAAAGAAGAGGAGTCAAGCTATTCTCCAAGGCGCCTGAAGGCAGGACAAGAAGCAATGGATGGAAACTAGTCAAGGAGAGAAGCAACCTAGAACTAGGAGAAACTTCCTGACAGTTAGAACAATTAACCAGTGGAACAACCTGCCTCCAGAAGCGGTGAATGCTCCAACACTGGAAGTTTTTAAAAGAGACTGGACAGCCATTTGTCTGAAATGGTATAGGGTTTCCTGCCTGAGCAGGGGGTTGGACTAGATGACCTCCAAGGTCCCTTCCAACTTTATTATTATTATTATTATTATTATTATTGTTGTTGTTGTTAAATTTGCAGATGACACTAAGCTGGCAGGAATAGCCAACACCCCAGAAGACAAGCTCAGGATCCAAAAAGATTTTGACAAACTTGAACAATGGGTCCTATCCGACAAAATGAGTTTTCATGTAAAACTTTTTTTTCTCTTTGCGGGGGAATTCAATCCCTTTATATTCATTGAAAGAATCCCATTTTCCTTCTCCATCTCCTTCAGTTATATTTAGGTTTTATTCTCCTAGTTGTTCTTATCTGTCTCTGTTCTCTTGCTTTTGCTCCTTCTTCTATGTTTACGTTTTCTGTTTCTTCTTCTTCCCTTGGTTTGGCTGCTCCTTCTATTGCTATCTCTTCCTGTTTTTTTGCTTCTCTCTCTGCATGAAATTCCAGACTTTCCCCTTCCAAAAAAGCTTTGTATCTCTCATAGAATTCCATTGCCTTGAGTACAGTGTCCAATCTGTATCTTTTCATGTCCCAATTAATTAAAATCCCTTCTGGAATCAACTGTCTAAAATTCACTCCTTTTTCAATTAGTTTTCTGGTCAGGAATTGGTATTCTCTTCGTGAATCTCTTATCCTCCTGGGGATCTGCTTCAACACTACAATTTCCTTTTCTTTATAACGCAGAGGCTCATCTCTCGCTCTTCTCAATATCTCATCTGTTATAGATCTTTTGACAAATCTAACGTGTACTTCCCTAGGGACTTTATTTCTCCTCGCATAGCTTGAATTGACTTGAAATATCTGGTCTATCTCTCCTTTCATTTCCTGTTTCCCAATTTCCAGTGCTTCAGCCAATAGCTCTGTCATCAAGTCCGCAAGATCCTCTTCCTTATCCTCCGTTATGTTTTGAAATCTTAAAAAATAAGATGCCTTTTCCATTTCCAAAACTGCTAATGAATCTTCCAATTCTCCATTTGCCTGCATCAGCCTCTGATTTTCATCTTTTATTTCTTCCATCTTCTGATCAGTCTCTACTGACTTATCTTCTATTTTATGAATTCTTTGTTCATTCTTTATATATATATATATATATATATATATATATATATATATATATATATATATAATTTTAGTGGGGGTTTCTTTTTGGATTAGGTTGGTAATCTTATTTCTTTGGAATCCGTTGGATGTTAGTACGTTAGTGAGAGTGTGTAGTTCGATTTTTAGGTGTTGTTCGTCAGCTAAGCGTTTTGTTCTCGAGATGAGTGTCTTGGCAACTTCCTCACACACCTCAACAGCCTACACCCCAAAATACAGTTCACCATGGAAACAGAAGCTAACAACCAACTTCCCTTCCTGGATGTCTTAGTCTACAAGAAATCCAATGGCTCCCTAGGACACACCATCTACCAGAAGAAAACACACACAAAACGCTATCTGCACGCACTCTCACACCACCACCCAACACAGATCAACTCCGTAGCCAAGACACTCATCTCGAGAACAAAACGCTTAGCTGACGAACAACACCTAAAAACCGAACTACACACTCTCACTAACGTACTAACATCCAACGGATTCCAAAGAAATAAGATTACCAACCTAATCCAAAAAGAAACCCCCACTAAAATCCAAGACATAGAACAAGAAAACGGCAAAGCCCTCCTCCCATACATAAAAGGCACCACAGACAGAATCAGCAAGATCCTCCACAAACACAACATCAAGACAGCATTCTGCACAAACCGTAAAATATCCACCATCCTAAGAAACCCCAAAGACAAAATTGAGTTAGAAAATCAAGGAGTATATGAAATCCCATGCACCGCCTGCCCCACCACATACATCGGAAAAACCAACAGAAGAATAAGTGCACGCATTGAAGAACACAAGAACTCAGTCAGAAAAGAGGAACCAACTTCTTCCCTGGTCCAACACCTTAAAGCCACAGGACATAAAATTGACTTTAAAAATACCAGAACTATCGCCAAAACTGAACACTTTAACAACAGAATAATCAGAGAAGCCATCGAGATAGAAAAACGCCCACACAGCATGAATAAACGAGATGATACCTCCCGCCTACCAGCCATTTGGAAACCCACCCTTATTGACAAACGAGTCCCTAACACAAAGAATGACACTAGACCCACACTCACGAAAACCACACAGGATGTCACCACCACAAATCCACGTAAAAAGCAAACCCAAACCCACACCGATGATGAGGCACGACCTCAAACCAGAAACCAGACCACAGCTGCATCATTAGCCATTTCAAACCCCTCCAATCCATACATGAAGCAAACTGACACCCACCTTGATGATATGGCACGACCACGAACGCGAAGCCAAACAACAGCAATGCAGCTCTCCATCTCAAATCCCGCTGCAACTCAGACTAATCCGAGCACAACAAAGCCCCCACTCAAACAGAACACACCCCCAGCCAATCAGAGCACAGTCAACCCCCCATCCAATCAGAGCACAGCCAAGCCCCTAACCAATCAGAACACACCTCCACTCAATCAGAACACAGCCAAGCTCCCACCCAATCAGTTCATACCCCCACTGGCAGTTAAAAGGAAGAAACAGCTGCGATCACACATTGCTCCTAGAAGCACGAGGCCAAAGAGACACCAGCCTGAAGATGACGAATGAGAATTCGTCGAAACGTCGCCAAGACACTTCCAATTTTACGCGGGAGAAAACCCGATTTTCCAAAGACCTACATACAAACACCCGTGAAAACCTCAGAAAACAAATATATATATATATATATATATATATATATATATATATATATATATATATATATATAATATTTTATTGATTTTCTCATTTTACAATTGGATATTTAAAAAGCAACATGATGACTGGGTTAATCAATAGTTCAATAGTGTACATAAATCGTTAGTATAAATCTCATAACATCAGATATTTCCTCTCTTTTTCCATTAATATCTGTTATCTCATATTAGGCTAGTACAATTCTTATTGTTATCAACTAAATAAAAACATCTTTGTTACAGTTATCAATAATTTTTAGCTTATACATATCTCAATTGCGTTTGCACTTAATCCTTGTATACAATCAATGTCCTGTTATTGCTTTTTTTTTCAGGCTTTAATTTCCCATCAATATTCAAAGTAACAGTATTATTTATGATTTCCAAGTATTTTATGTTTAGGTGACCAAAAGTTTCCCTTATCTCAACTTCTCCCTTTTTCCCTTTTCATACCAAAGTCTAATATTCTGGTTACACATCTTATCTATTTGATTATAATATTGCTCTGTTTTCTAAAAGTTATCTATTTTCCACCATGTTCAATCATCTAATTGGTAGTACAGTATCCCCTAATAAATCAAAACCATTATAGGTGTTGTCTGGGTTAACCAATAATTCAGTAATATCCATAAATTTTTAGTTTAAGTCTTAATATTAGAACATCAAATACTTCCTCTCTCTTTCCAATAATATCTGTTATCTCATATTGGGCAAACACAATTCTTGTTTTCAACTAAGTAGAAACATCTTTGTTGACTTCCGGTCTTGCACAGTAGCGCAGCAGCTGAGGGATTTCGGGGCTCCGTGCCCTTCAGCTGATTTTCTTCCTGTTAGGGGACCCTAAATGGGCCAGAAGTTGCCCCGAAGAGGCGGCAAAGAAGGAAGGAACTCCCGTGGACCACGGAGAGACGGCGGTCGACCCGATCGGTTCAGGAGAAGCCTTCCAGAAACCAACAGGAGAAAGGCTAGCCTAACTTCAGAGTCTAGCCCAAGCTACAAGCAACCGAAGTCAAAAAGTACTACTTTAAGCGGATTGTAAACAGCGCGTTTGAATGTGGGTAAGAACATTGATTTTCTCTATCCTACGTATCAACTTTCCTGAAGAAGAAAAAAATCCCAAGAAGCAAAAAACCTCCAAAAGTGAAGGAGGGGGATCTTTGCCCCACCCTTTTACTAACGGAAGCAGCGAATTAAACCTTTTATGGAGGACCAAAACATATAGAAATGAAATGAAATGAATATAAAACCTAAATTTGGATAAGTTTGAAATTGCTGAATGGTTAAGATTCTCATTTTAAAGGCAACTGTTTATTTTGAAAATTGAAAAATAAACCGGTGCTGACATCTAGTGGTGGATGAAGACTATGACAGCTATGGCTTTCATACAGGACTTGGCAAAATCTGGAAAAAACTAATCTGTGCTTGTGACCTTCAAAGCTCTAACAATAGAGAACAGCTGTGACAAAAAAGAAAACAATCTGGGCTGCAGACAAAGAGAGACTTATAAACTTCGGGGGGGGAAACCTTTTTTGAACTTTCTGGATTACAAATATCTACTTAACTGTGACTCCAAAGCTATTTGCAGAGAAAAGAAAACTTTGATTCTTGGCCATCGTGGAAAATCAGAGACTTGTAGAAAGAACTTATCAAGAAAAAATAAATACCTTTCAAGAGGAGACATATGATATGCTGCAACTAATTCAAACAACAATGATTTCAAACCACAAAGAAATCCAAAATAACTTTGAAAATATAAACCAATTCATCTCCAATTTAACTTTACAACAAAAAAATCCCAGAAAACAACAATAGAGAAGGAGCAGATAAAACAGATAACTGAACACAAATTCGAGGATAGAGACTTAAAGATGGAACCTAACAAAACAAAGAAGTATGATTTAACCCAAGTGGAAAAAAATTCACAAGAAATATTGGATTTGGAAAAGACAACTTATGCTTTAACACCACAAAACAAATTTGATGATAAGAAAAAAGATTGGACAAAATGGACTGCAGAGATGTCAGGAACACCACTAGAACTGGAGAGACAAAAAATGATAAGAGATACAGAGAGAAAAAGAAAGAAAAAGATTTTCAACAAACATGAAAGAGCAAATGCCTCTTACAAAGACATTGTACTTGACTTATTTTTTATATCTACAGTGACACCTACAAGAATATGGAAAGACTCTTTGATTCAGCAGAACATATTGATTAAGAAAGATACTGGGCAAAAGAAAAAGGCTAAAGTGAAAATTAAGAAAATAGACGATGGGACCTATCAGAGAGAATACTTAAAAAAGAAACACCTGTTTGAATATGGTTAAAGAAATAGAAAGATTTTGGATATGAATTTTATTTTAAGAGGGAGGAGCCCCTCAAGTAACATAGTACTCTCTTTTTCTTCTCCTTATTTTATTTCTTGATATGAGTAATATAAAAGAGTTGGAATGGCTTATATAAAGGAAATGTTTTAGATATTTAAATGTGATTGACTTTAAGAAAATTACAATGGACTAAAACATGTTTTGAATAAGAGTTAAAAGACCAGATGACTAGATTTATTAAATGGAATATTTAAAGATTAAATATATTTTTAATTATGGTAAAAAAGAATGGAAAATTTTTGGAAATAAATATGTATTAGCTTAGGGGAAACATGGATATTAAGTAGCATACTATCTTTTTATTTTTCTTTACTCTTTTTCTTTTTTTTCTTTTTTTCTTTTTTTGGTCTTATTTATTGCTTAAGAAAGGTAAAAAGTATTGGGATGGCTTACATGAGAAAAAATAGACTTAAATATTTAAATGTAATTAACTTTGAGAAAATGTTAACCAGTAAGAATGTCTTGAACATTGTGGGAAAAACAAATGTAAACAAGAACTGTAAACAGGATCTATGATGAGGCAACCAGAATGACTAGATAGAAAAGAAATATTATATTAATGTGATTATTATCTGTAGAAATATTAGAAAAAAAATTATACTCAATTGTTATCTACCAAAACAACAAGAATTGTATTAACTTAAGGTTGGCAAAAGAGAACATTATGGGAAAAATAGGAAATCAAGTAAAGCTATTATGTGGATTATAGATCATAGAAACCAACTGTTAGTGAATGTTTTTTAAATGTAAACCCATACAACACACTGTTTACCAAATATTAAGGTGACTGTTAAAAAATCAATAAAATATATTATAAAAAAAAGAAACATCTTTGTTACATTTATCGATAATTTTTAGCCTATACATATCTTGATTGCATTTGCACTTAATATCCTTGTATAAACAATGTCCTGTTATTGCTTCCCCCCCCAAACTTTAATTTCCCATCAATATTCAAGAAAACACTATTATTTATAATTTCCAAGTACTTTATATTTAGGTGATCAAAAGCTTCCCTTATCTCAACTTCTCCCTTTTTCCCTTTTCATACCAAAGTCTAATATTCTAGTTACACATCTTATCTATTTAATTATAATGTTACTCTATTTTCTAAAAGTTATCTATTTTCCACCATATTCAACCATCTAATTGGTAATTGTCATGCCTCCGTCGGAGCCTGAATCTGATGAGGAAAATGAGCTGGAACGGGACCCTATGGAGGTCGAGGGAGAGGTTTCTGTGGCTTCAGAGGAATGTGGGGAAGAGCAGGCCGAGGCAGGCCAGGGCCTTTCAGGATTGGGACAGGATGAACATGAGAGACAGAGCTCAGGCGATGAGCAAGGGCCACCCCCTCCTGATCCTAGAGCACAGAGAGTGGAGAGAAGGAGGGAACAACGCAGGCAGGCTCAGCTACTCGGGAGGAGAGCGCCCTGCCCCTCTCCACAAGGCACACCTGGAGCCTGAGACTTAAGGAAATGCTGTGGGGAGGGGCATGATTTCTTGGAGTTTTGTGTGTTGTTGCTGATCTTGGAAACAACTCTCTGATCTCTTGTTCTGTGTTGTGATTTCTGCTTGGAAACCCTGAAACTCTGACCATTGGACTGGCTGACAAACTTGATTTGGTGTTCAAAGACCTCGGATTGTATTTTGGCTTCTTTTCTGAAACTGCTCAGGCAAGCTTGTATTTCCACAGACTCGTTAGATTTTGGATGTATGTTTCATTCCTTGTTATCTACGTGGCCTTGAGTAAATTACTCTTCTAATCTAACTGTATGTGAAACTACTTGCAGCCAGAGGCTGCTGAAGGTGTGTGTGTCTTACTTTGTTCTGGGGCTTGCCAGAAACGTGGGAGCATTTGGGGGAAATTGGAGCAAATAAAGGGCGGTTTGAACTGCCAGTTGACTGTTTTGCCTCTGTGCTGTGCCCTGGGTCATCACAGTAATATAATATCCCCTCTAATAAGTCAATGCCATTATTTTCTTCAGCCTTACTCTGGCTTTCTTCCTTTGCCAGCTAACCTTCCATGTCAGTGCCTTTGAATCATCAAATAGTTCTCCCTCTATTTTTATATATATTATTTGGAATAAGAAAGACCATTTGGTTGAAGTTTTTTTGAAAGAACAAGCCCATTGGTATTCATTAAACCGCCTCCCTGTTACTCCAATTTCCCACAATTGTCCTGATAACTTTATCTTCCATTCAATCTGTTCTTCTTCCTTTTCCTCAAATATATTCTGATTTCTTGATTTGTGAAAAGTCTTTTCCATTTTCAATGTTGTCACTCCATTTTCTGATTTTTCAGTTGGCTGGGTCTGTTGGTCAGTTGGGTCCTCTGTCTTAGCGTTTAGTTGTTCCAATTTTCCTTTTTTTTTCTGCGTTGGTACTTCTTTGCTTGTAATCAAGATCTGGGTTTGTATATTTAAGCTAGAACATTGTTCCTTTGTATTGCTTCTTATTTTATCACAAGCTGAAAGGATAGTTTTGTGTATTGATTTCAACATGGAAAAGATTTTTTCCTGATCTTCATCCATATTTTCTTAATAATATGTTAAGTTGAAGACTTTAGAATCAAATGTTAAAAATATTTTTTGTCTTTTGTAGCTGGGTATGGGACATCTATTTCACACTTTGTAGGTGGTTTTATAGGTGGTCTTTATAATAGAAATTGTTTATCAAGTAAGAGTTTATAATCCAACGTGTTCCATCATCTCGTGTAATAACATATGCTTCTCATTCAGGGAAATAGGAAAGCAGTTCCCCAAGCATAGCTCTGAGAGTCAGTAAAAGTTTACATTCATAGTTCAAGCAGTCCAGCTTCCAAAACAGTACATCATCCCTGCCACAAAGATAAGCCGCCCAGAAATCCCTTCTTTGCAGCTGGGTTTTTCAAAGTTAGTAGCTGTCAAGGCCAAACAAATTTTATCTGACGTCTGGGCTTCAAGCCAGGTTTCTTTTAGGCAATAACAAATTGTAATACCATAATTTGCCACAAGATGTCACCAACGCCGTTTTATAGCTTTTTAAGTCCAAAACTTATATGGTGGTTTTTCAAGTCTTATTTTTTTAAAAAAAACAACAGTCTCCAATAAGAAAAAAGAATTTTAGTCCCCAAGTTTCAAAAGAATATATATCCAATTAGGTTAAAGTTAATCTTATGGTTGCTCTGTTTCCCCTGGGTAGTTAGTCGCCGCTTTTCTTAGAGGGTGGGGTAAAAATTCCCTTCCCTCTCTCCTCACAGGGAGAAAAATGCTTTTTCAGGAAATAACACTTAGAATCTTAAAGATAGGATCAGGTCTCACCCAGTTTCATCCGTGTTGCTTGAAAGTTGCTTGGTAGTGCTTTTGACTTCAGCTGTCAGCAGCTTTGTGACCGGCCATATTAATATGGCTGGTCCTTCCCCCGCCGGTTTGGAGGGCTTCCCCGGATCAAACGGAAGGGTCACCGCCCTCTCACGATCAAACGGGGGTCCCCTCCTTGCTCATCGCCTCTACGGGGCAACTTTTGACCCTTTCCAGGGTCCCCCAGCGGAGCGAATTCAGGCGTGAAAGACAGAGCCCCATCTTCCTGCGTCGTCAATCCGGATGTCAATCCAGATGTCAATTCTTTGTTCATTCTTTGTGACCATCTGTCGGAAGCTTTCTAGTTGATAGTTTATGTTATGAATTTCATGATTCATTTTATCAAAGTTGTCTTTTGTCTCCTCATGAGTTTTCCTTGTATCTTCTTTGTGAGAGGAGATTGCCTCTTGGATTGCTTGTAATGCCGCTTGCTTCTCCTTCTGAAAGTTGTTAGATTTTTCTTGTTGAAGCATTTATTTGATTGATCTCTGATACACAGGGCTTACAGAGGTGGAAGATGGGGCTGAGTGTGTTTTCTTGCCAGTTTTAGCTAAATTCGAAAGACACATTTTTGTTTCCACCCCCCAAATCTTTTATCAGCTCTAATACTTTCCCCAAATGCCCGCCTTATACAAAACCATTAATCTTATATTCAATACCACCATATATCATTTAAATTTGTCTTAAATAACTCTTATAGTTCTTGTCTATAGTCTCTGTAATCCAATAGACTCCCTGAAAGAAAAGGGAGAACAAAAACAAAAACAAAATTGTAATCCACTTCTGTTTGTGAGGCTCACTTCCAGAGCAGTTGTCCAAAATCCAAGGTTATCACTCAGTCAAGATTTGTAATCCGCAAGGTCCTACTATTCAAAGTTAATAGTCCATAGGACCTTCTCCAAGGGAAATCACCAACAGTTGAGTTTCCACTGAAATCTGTAATCCAATAGACTCCCCAGGCAACAAGAAAAAAAGGAGAAAAAACAAAAGGAAAAAAATTATAATCCACTTCTATACCCTCCAAGGAAGGTAAAAAAAATTTTTTTTTAAAGTATTATAACTCCCCAAACTTTTTTCTCTCTGTTGTGTCCAAATTAATGTTATAGTCTTCTCTATTTTCCCCCAGGAAAGTTTAAACCGCCGCTTTTATCTGGAAGAAGGGGTAAAAAAAGGAAAAAAACCCTTTAGTTCTGGGAGTTTCCTTGCTTTCAGGTTGCTTTTTTCCAAGAACAGGTTTTAAAATCGTAGAGGAAGGAAAATAATCTCACCCAGATTCAAACATGTTGCTCACGCTTATTAAGTGCCGCTTTTTTCTCCAGAGGTCAGCAGCTTCCAACTGGCTACATAGGTGCGGCCAGTCTTTCTCCTGTTGGTTCTGAGGACTTCCTTGGATCAAGCAGGTCAACCGCCATCTCCCCGCGATCGACAAGGGTCCCCTCTTGCTTCGTCGCCTCTCTGGGGTGACTTCAGGCCCTTTTTGGGCCCCCAGCAGGAAGAAATCGGGTGCGGGAGGCAGAGCCCTACTTCCCTGTGTCCATCTCGCCATGACATCAAAACTGGAAGTCCCAACAAAATGAGTTTTAATGTGGAGAAAAGCAAAGTTTTACATTTAGGCAGGAAAAATCAAAGGTATAAGTACAGATTAGGGGAGACCTGGCTCAAAAACAGTAACTGAGAGAGGGACCTTGGAGTCCTAGTGGATGATCATTTGATTATGAGCCAGCAGTGTGCAGCAGCAGCCAAAAAAACTAATACAATCCTGGGTTGCATAAACAGAGGCATAGAATCAAAATCACGCAAAGTATTAGTATCGCTTTATAAGACCACACCTGGAATACTGCAACCAATTTTGGTCACCATACTACAAAAAAGATGTTGAGACTTTGTTCAGAGTTCAGAGAAGAGCAACTAAAATGATCAAAGGCCTGGAGACTAAAACATATGAAGAATGGCTGTAGGACTTGGGTTTGGCTAGTCTAAAGAAAAGAAGAAACAGGGATGACATGGTAGCAATATTCCAGTATTTCAGGGGCTGCCACAAAGAAGAGGGCATCAAACTATTCTCCAAAGCACCAGAGGGCAGGACAAGAAACAATGGTTGGAAACTGACCAAAGAGAGAAGCAACCTGGAATTAAGGAGAAACTTCCTAACAGTGAGGACAATTAACCAGTGGAACAGCTTGCCTTCAGAAATCGTGAGTGCTCCATCACTGGAGGTTTTTAAGAAGAGACTAGACAGTCACTTCTCTGAAATGGTATAGGTTCTCCTGCTTGAGCAGGGGGGTGGACTAGAACAGGGCTTTTCAACCTGTGGTATGCGTCCCACTTGTGGTACATCAATGAGTGGCAGGTGGTATGCAGCCCTGCCTAGCCAAGTGTAGTGGGAAAGGGAAAGAGCCAGCACAGGCAAAGACTTACAGTGAGAGAGTCCTCTGGAGCTGCAGATTTTACTTATGAACGGAGCCATTTGGGGAGGCTGCCTTAGCCGGCAGCCAGTACTTACTTTTTTTTTCTTCTTTAAGTGCCAGCTGGGCTCCTTACTTTCCTTTCTAGCCAGTAGCTAATTCTTAAAGGGGAAGTGCCTTTTTAAGCTAGTTCACTCAGCAGCTTGTCTTTTCTGTCTCTGGAGGCCTTTCCTTGTTTGATCAATATATGGGAGAGGGAAAATATGGGGGGGGGGTTCAAATTCTTCCTTCAGAAGGAGATGGGAATGAGAAAAAGGGAGGCAGGGAAGGGAGGGAGGGAAGGAAGTCCCGCCTTAGCAGTTGGCCACCAGCAGCTCTGCCATTGACTTTACTTGTCAAAAGGCTGCAAAAGGGGATCACATGACCCTGGGACACTGTGATCATCATAAATATGAATCAGTTGCCAAGCATCCAAATATAAATCACATGACCCTGTTGCTGCAATGGTCATAAGTGTGAAAAATGGTCATAAGTCATTTCAGTGCAATTGCAACTTTGAACAGGTTTTTTTTTGTCACCAAGTTTTTGGCACCTTGCTAGGTGGTACTCGAATATTGCCATATCCTAAAAGTGGTACAATCGGTGAAAAGGTTGAAAAGCCCTGGACTAGAAGACCTCCAAGGTCCCTTCCAGCTCTATTCTATTCTACATTAGTGAGTTGCTAATTTTCTACTCTATTGCTTGGAGGTTCTCTAGGCTTTTGGGGATGTTTATCATGAAATTTCTGTATTAATCTGCCTTTACATCTCTGCTCTTTACCCAAGTAGCTTCTGACAAAGGATATCCTTTCCACTGAACTAGGTAATGTAATTTCCCTTTATGCATTTTAGAATCAAGAATCCATTTTGTTTCATAATGGGTTTCATCCTCCACCATAATGGGTTCTGGGGCTATTCGGGGTACTGGTCTCAAGGTCGATTCTATAACTGGTTTCAACAAACTGCAATGGAAAACTGGATGTATTTTCCCCAAGAGTCGTGGGAGTTTTAGCTCTACCGTGATGGGGTTTATGGTTTTTACGATGGGGAAAGGACCAATAAATTTAGGTCCCAGTTTTTTACAGGATAGTTTTAATCTTAGGTATTTGGTTGAGAGATAGACTTTCTCTCCTACATGAAATGGTTTCTGGGGGGATCGCCTCTTATCTGCTTGCTCCTTTTGAATCTTTGTGGCTTTGGCTAAGGCACGTTTGATGTTTGCCCAAGTGCTTTGCAGCGAGGTTACCCACTCGGTCAGTGTTTGTGAGGAGGGGGGTTCCTGGGGATATTCAGGCATGGGAACAAATTCCCTGCCAGTCGCTATTTTAAAAGAAGTAAGTCCAGTACTGCTCTGCACAGTATTGTTGTATGCCACTTCGGCAAAAGGCAGAAGATCTGCCCAGTTAGTTTGCTGATAGTTAACATAGCATCTCAGGTACTGTTCCACCATTGCCTTCGCTCATTCAGCGGCTCCATTCGTACTCGGGTGAAAAGCCGAGCTGAGCCCCTGGGTGAACCCTATCAGTTTCACAAGCTCCCTCCAGAATTTTGCTGTGAACTGAACCCCTCAGTCCGATACAGTATAATTCTTATTGGTGCTCTGTGGAGATGGTAGATATGTTTTAGAAATAGTTTTGCCAGTTTCTGGGTGGATGGGAGCCCAGGACAGGCTATAAAGTGAGCCTGCTTTGAGCAAAGGTCAATAACAGTCCAAATTACTGTATTTCCACTATTTTCAGGGAGCTCTACGATGAAGTCCATTGCGATTTCCTTCCAAGGCTGGGATGGTTCCGCTACCTGTTGTAACAGCCCAGGGGGCTTCCCGGGTCTTTTTTTCATGGCTGCACAGATTGCACAGCTCTTAACATAGCTTTCAGTGTCCTTTTTCATTCCTGGACAACAGAACTGCCACCTTACCAAGTGTAAGGTTTTTAAAAATCCAAGGTGACCGGCTTGCTTGGCATCCTGGCTTCATTGCAGGGCTTGGACCCTGAGGGTGCTAGGGAGGTACAATTTGGAACTTTTCCAGGCTAATTCATCTCTATATGTTAACACTTGTTTGTTGTCTCTGAACCAGGGGTCAGATTTCAGTTAGGTTTTTAGTTTCTGGGTCAAGCTGCTGTCGGGGCTGGTGGATTGTTTTCGAGCTTGGTGGGTAGTGGTCACTTGAGAGGCTTTTTCTGGTGAGGGGATGATAGCATTGACCACTTCCTCACGATTGCTCTTGTACTGTGGCATTCTGGATAAGGCGTCAGCCAGGAAGTTCTTCCTTCCAGAAATGTACTTCAGCAAGAAGTTGAAATGATTGAAATATTGCGCCCATCGAACCTGCTTGGGGGATAGTTTCCGCGGGGTTCTAAGTGCCTCTAGGTTCTTATGGTCAGTACACACTTCAAATGGTATCTTACTCCCCTCTAGGAAATGGCGCCAGGTTAGCAATGCCCATCGAACAGCAAACGCTTCCTTCTCCCAGACAGCCCATCACCTCTCTGTGTTGGTGTGTTTTCTGGAGGTGTATGCACAGGGTTGTAGGTCTCCCTGGCTGTTTTTTTGATGAAGAAGTGCACCCAATGCAACATCGCTATCATCCGCTTGGATGATAAACTGCTCCTCGGGGTTAGGGTGTTTGAGGATTGGCTCCCCTGCGAACAACCTTTTGAGTTGTTCAAACGCTGCTTGGCATTCCATAGTCCATTTTAAAGGTTGACTGGGACGGGGTTTGGCCCCCCTTTACCTTTTTTAAAAAGTTCAGTAATAGGTAGGTCTATTTTTGCAAAGGAGGGGATGAATTGTCGGTAAAAGTTAGCAAACCCCAGAAAGCTCTGCAGTTGCTTGCAAGTCCGAGGGGGTTGCCATTCCAGAACGGCTTTGACTTTTTCAGGGTCCATCTCCACCCCTTCATTTGAGATTCGATACCCTAGGTCAGGGGTAAGCAACCCAAAACACTCAAAGAGCCACTTGGACCCGTTTCCCACCGAAAACAAAACACTGGGAGCCGCAAAACCCTTTTGATATCTAAAATGAAGATAACACTGCATATATCCTTTTTTACCTTTATTATAGGTGTATATATATATATATATGTTTTCTGAGGTTTTCACGGGTGTTTGTATGTAGGTCTTTGGTGATTCGGGTTTTCTCCCGCGTAAAATTGGAAGTGTCTTGCTGACGTTTCGACGAAGTCTCATTCGTCATCTTCAGGCTGGTGTCTCTTCGGCCTCGTGCTTCTAGGAGCAATGTGTGATCGCAGCTGTTTCTTCCTTTTAACTGCCAGTGGGGGTATGAACTGATTGGGTGGGAGCTTGGCTGTGTTCTGATTGGGTGGAGGTGTGTTCTGATTGGTTAGGGGCTTGGCTGTGCTCTGATTGGATGGGGGGTTGGCTGTGCTCTGATTGGATGGGGGTGTGTTCTGTTTGGGTGGGGGCTTTGTTGTGCTCGGATTAGTCTGAGTTGCAGCGGGATTTGAGATGGAGAGCTGCATTGCTGTTGTTTGGCTTCGCGTTCGTGGTCGTGCCATATCATCAAGGTGGGTGTCAGTTTGCTTCATGTATGGATTGGAGGGGTTTGAAATGGCTAATGATGCAGCTATGGTCTGGTTTCTGGTTTGTGGTCGTGCCTCATCATCGGTGTGGGTTTGGGTTTGCTTTTTGCGTGGATGTGTGGTGGTGACATCCTGTGTGGTTTTCGTGAGTGTGGGTGTAGTGTCATTCTTTGTGTTAGGGACTCGTTTGTTAATAAGGGTGGGTTTCCAAATGGCTGGTAGGCGGGAGGTATCATCTCGTTTATTCATGCTGTGTGGGCGTTTTTCTATCTCGATGGCTTCTCTGATTATTCTGTTGTTAAAGTGTTCAGTTTTGGCGATAGTTCTGGTATTTTTAAAGTCAATTTTATGTCCTGTGGCTTTAAGGTGTTGGACCAGGGAAGAAGTTGGTTCCTCTTTTCTGACTGAGTTCTTGTGTTCTTCAATGCGTGCACTTATTCTTCTGTTGGTTTGTCCAATGTATGTGGTGGGGCAGGCGGTGCATGGGATTTCATATACTCCTTGATTTTCTAACTCAAATTTTGTCTTTGGGGTTTCTTAGGATGGTGGATATTTTCCGGTTTGTGCAGAATGCTGTCTTGATGTTGTGTTTGTGGAGGATCTTGCTGATTCTGTCTGTGGTGCCTTTTATGTATGGGAGGAGGGCTTTGCCGTTTTCTTGTTCTCTGTCTTGGATTTTAGTGGGGGTTTCTTTTTGGATTAGGTTGGTAATCTTATTTCTTTGGAATCCATTGGATGTTAGTACGTTAATGAGAGTGTGTAGTTCGGTTTTTAGGTTTTGTTCGTCAGCTAAGCGTTTCGTTCTCGAGATGAGTGTCTTGGCTACGGAGTTGATCTGTGCTGGGTGGTGGTGTGAGAGTGCGTGCAGATAGCGGTTTGTGTGTGTTTTCTTCTGGTAGATGGTGTGTCCTAGGGAGCCATTGGATTTCTTGTAGACTAAGACATCCAGGAAGGGAAGTTGGTTGTTAGCTTCTGTTTCCATGGTGAACTGTATTTTGGGGTGTAGGCTGTTGAGGTGTATGAGGAAGTTGTCTAGTTTTTCTTTCCCATGTGGCCAGATTATGAAGGTGTCGTCTACGTATCTGAGCCAGAGTTTGGGTTTGTGATCAGATTTTTCTAGAGCTTGGGTTTCAAAGTGTTCCATGTAGAGGTTTGCAATGACAGGTGAGAGGGGTGATCCCATGGGTGCTCCTTCTATTTGTTTGTATTTTTGTCCATTGTAGATGAAGTATTGTTGGATAGGCAATGGTTGGTCAGATCTAGGATGTGCTTGGGGGGGTTATATTTGTTTTGGATAGCTGTCAAGGCTTCTTTGATTGGCACTTGGGTGAAGAGGGAAATGACATCAAAGCTCACGAGTAGGTCGCTGGGCTGTAAGTTTTGTTTCTTTATGATCTCTATGAATTGGAATGAGTTTTTTACGTGTGAGGTGATGGATTCTGCATAGGGCTGTAGTTGTTTGGCGAGAAATTTGGCTAGGTTTTGTAGAGGTGAGCCTATGGAGCTGACTATGGGTCTAAGTGGGGTTCCATCTTTGTGTATCTTGGGGAGACCATAGAGCTTAGGGCATCTGGATGACTTTTCTCTGGGAATGATTCTTTGCTGGATCTCTTCGCTGATGGGGGAGGCTTTTATTTTGGATCTAGTGGTTTTTTCCAGGTAGGTGGTGGGATCTGTGTTTAGGGGTTTGTATGTGGAGTCTTGGAGTAGGTTGGTTAATTTGGTTTGGTAGTCAGATGTGTTCATAACCACCGTGGCGTTGCCCTTGTCTGCTGGTAGGATTATTATGCTGGTGTCTTCTTTCAGGTTTAGTGCTGTCTGTTCCTCTTTGTGTAAGTTGCTTTTGGGTGGCTTGCTGGTGCAGAGGATGTTGGAGATTTCGAGTCTGATTCTGTTAGCGTCATCGGGGTTGATTTTGGTCAGGCTGGTTTCAACTCCGCATATAATGGTTTCCGTGGGGATGTGTTTGGGAGCGACTGCAAAGTTGAATCCTTTGGAAAGGACATTGGTTTCGGCTTTGGTGAGGATCCTATCTGAGATGTTATGCACTGTTTGTTTCATGTGTGGCTGTGAGGGAGGAGGGGTTTGTTTCTGGCGTTCTTGTAGTCTTTGGAATTTGTTGGTGTGTGTGTCTGTCTTGAGGGTGGTCTGTGTTTCGGCTCTCCAGACGGCGAGTTGTTTGGATTTGTCCCAAAGTGCGGGGTGGATCTTGTTGCTGAGTTTGAGGTGAACTGTGAGGAGATCTTTGTTGATTTGGTCTAGGAGGAATCTTTTTGTGTGAAGTTCATTTCTGATTAGGGCCAATTCTGTTCTTTTCAGGATGCGTTTGGTGGCTGCAGAGTTGGAGT
Source organism: Azemiops feae (assembly GCA_023970755.1). Taxonomy (NCBI): domain Eukaryota; kingdom Metazoa; phylum Chordata; class Lepidosauria; order Squamata; family Viperidae; genus Azemiops; species Azemiops feae. The sequence goes on from JALGBA010001765.1 coordinate 224,196, forward strand.
GGAATTTCAATTGGAAGCATGTGGGGATTAAATTTTGATCTCGGCAGTTGCATAAGAATGCGAGGTCACATTATATATATATATATATATATATATATATATATATATATATATATATATATATATATATATATATATATATATATATATATATATATATATATATATATATATGTATATATATATATGTAGGTCTTTGGTAATTCGGGTTTTCTCCCGCGTAAAATTGGAAGTGTCTTGGCGACGTTTCGACGAAGTCTCATTCGTCTTCTTCAGGCTGGTGTCTCTTCGGCCTCGTGCTTCTAGGAGGAATGTGTGATCGCAGCTGTTTCTTCCTTTTAACTGCCAGTGGGGGTATGAACTGATTGGGTGGGAGCTTGGCTGTGCTCTGATTGGATGGGGGTGTGTTCTGTTTGGGTGGGGGCTTTGTTGTGCTCGGATTAGTCTGAGTTGCAGCGGGATTTGAGATGGAGAGCTGCATTGCTGTTGTTTGGCTTCACGTTCGTGGTCGTGCCATATCATCAAGGTGGGTGTCAGTTTGCTTCATGTATGGATTGGAGGGGTTTGAAAGAAACGGATTCCAAAGAAATAAGATTACCAACCTAATCCAAAAAGAAACCCCCTCTAAAATCCAAGACAGAGAACAAGAAAACGGCAAAGCCCTCCTCCCATACATAAAAGGCACCACAGACAGAATCAGCAAGATCCTCCACAAACACAACATCAAGACAGCATTCTGCACAAACCGAAAAATATCCACCATCCTAAGAAACCCCAAAGACAAAATTGAGTTAGAAAATCAAGGAGTATATGAAATCCCATGCACTGCCTGCCCCACCACATACATCGGACAAACCAACAAAAGAATAAGTGCACGCATTGAAGAACACAAGAACTCAGTCAGAAAAGAGGAACCAACTTCTTCCCTGGTCCAACACCTTAAAGCCACAGGACATAAAATTGACTTTAAAAATACCAGAACTATCGCCAAAACTGAACACTTTAACAACAGAATAATCAGAGAAGCCATCGAGATAGAAAAACGCCCACACAGCATGAATAAATGAGATGATACCTCCCGCCTACCAGCCATTTGGAAACCCACCCTTATTGACAAACGAGTCCCTAACACAAAGAATGACACTTAAACCCACACTCACGAAAACCACACATGATGTCACCAACACACATCCACGCAAAAAGCAAACCCAAACCCACACCGATGATGAGGCACGACCACAAACCAGAAACCAGACCACAGCTGCATCATTAGCCATTTCAAACCCCTCCAATCCATACATGAAGCAAACTGACACCCACCTTGATGATATGGCACAACCACGAACGCGAAGCCAAACAACAGCAATGCAGCTCTCCATCTCAAATCCCGCTGCAACTCAGACTAATCCAAGCACAACAAAGCCCCTACCCAAACAGAACACACCCCCATCCAATCAGAGCACAGCCAACCCCCCATCCAATCAGAGCACAGCCAACCCCCCATCCAATCAGAGCACAGCCAAGCCCCTAACCAATCAGAACACACCTCCACCCAATCAGAACACAGCCAAGCTCCCATCCAATCAGTTCATACCTCCACTGGCAGTTAAAAGGAAGAAACAGCTGCGATCACACATTGCTCCTAGAAGCACGAAGCCGAAGACACCAGCCTGAAGATGACGAATGGGACTTCGTCGAAATGTTGCCAAGACACTTTCAATTTTACGTGGGAGAAAACCCGAATTACCAAAGACCTACATACAAACACCCGTGAAAACCTCAGAAAACATATATATATATATATATATATAGGTCTTTGGTAATTCGGGTTTTCTCCCGCGTAAAATTGAAAGTGTCTTGGCAACGTTTCGACGAAGTCCCATTCGTCATCTTCAGGCTGGTGTCTTCGGCTTCGTGCTTCTAGGAGCACGAAGCCGAAGACACCAGCCTGAAGATGACGAATGGGACTTCGTCGAAACGTCGGCAAGACACTTTCAATTTTACACAGGAGAAAACCCGAATTACCAAAGACCTACATACAAACACCCGTGAAAACCTCAGAAAACATATATATATATATATATATGCGTGTTTGTGTGTGTGTGTGTGTGTGTATATGTGTGTGTGTGTGTATATATTTATATATATATGTGTGTGTGTGTGTATATGTGTGTGTGTGTGTGTGTGTGTGTATGCCAGGTGTGGACATTAAAATCAGTAAAGTAAAATAATGAGCTCCGGGATATATGAAAAAATGGCTTCTTTATTGCTAAGCTTTCCTCAACAAACTGTTGACATCATCAGAGCAAGGGCTGAATAACAAGGGAGCCTGTGCATACACTTATATAACAGTTATAACGGTTACAGTAAGGCATGTGCATATATAAAAAAGGTAAAAAAGGATATATGCAGTGTTATCTTCATTTTAGATGTCAAAAGGGTCTCTCTCTCTCTCTGTCTCTCTCCCCCCTCTCTCTCCCTCTCTCTGATCTTCTGCTCACCTGGCAAGCTGGCTTCAAGCTGTTCTGCAACAAGCTCAGGGGTAGGCAACCTTGGCTCTTTTATGACTCATGGACTTCAACTCCCAGAATTCCTGAGTCAGCATAGCTGGGCTAGCTAGCTCTCTCCTGCCCTTCCTGCTTCCTGCTTCCTGCTTCCTGCAGAGACGCAGCAAAGGGAGCAGCCCCGCCCAGTAAGCTTCTCAGCTCTTCGGAACAGGGTGAGGCTACTCTCTTTTTTACACACACAAACACACACACACACACAAACACACACAAACACACACACATAAACACAGAGAGAGAGAGAGAGAGAGAGAGAGAGAGAGAAGCAAGCTCTGTCTCTGTCTCTCTCTGCAAATGGCAGAGGAGGCTGGGAGCCGCAGGGGAAGGCTCAAAGAGCCACATGCGGCTCTGCAGCCGCAGGTTGCCGACCTGTGCCCTAGGTAGTCAAGGCAGGTTTGGTGGAACTCGCACTTAGATAGTTTAGCGTAGAGGTTTGCCTTTAATAATTTTCTGAGCACTTCGCAAACTAATCTGACATGTTTCTCCATTGTCTCTGTAAAGATGAGGATGTCATCAAGGTAAACTAGGACCCCTTTGTACAAGTGGTCATGTAACACCCCATTTATCAACTGCATAAACACTGCAGGAGCCCCCTGGAGGCCAAAGGGCATCACTTTGAATTGGAAACTCCCCAACGGGCAATTAAAGGCAATTTTCCATTCATCTCCCTCCTTAATTCTTACTCGGTAATAAGCTGCCCGCAGGTCCAGCTTAGTGAAAATTCTTCCCTTGGCTAGGTGAGCTAACATGTCCTTCATAAGGGGGAGTGGTTACATGTTTTCCATGCTGACAGCGTTTAAGCCTTTGAAATCCACGTACAATCTCAACGTCCCATCTTTTTTTCTCTTTGAATAACACGGGGGCAGCCACGTGTATTTTGGCTGGCTGGATGAAGCCCCTGGCCAGGTTTTTGTCAATGTATTCTCTTAATTCGTTCATCTCTCTGGGGGTCATGGAATACATTTTTGGCTTAGGGAGTTTCACTCCCGGCAGAATCTCTATTGCACAGTTAGTGGCTCGGTGACTGGGGAGCACATCACATTCCTTCTCACTGAACACCTTGGCCAGATCTTGGTATTCCTTGGGAATGAGTTGGACCCCTGGCAACCATTGTGTTGTGACCTTCAAAGGATCAGTTGGTTCATTTCCGGCTTCAGTGGGGGTGGCTTTCCTTTCCTGACCATCATGAGTAGGAGGAAGGGGCCCCTTCCTAGTCTCATGGTTCTCACCCCATTTTCCCACCATATGGTAGGGTGCCACTTGTCAAGGCAACCCCAGGATCATGGTTTCAGTCATCTTTGGGATTATCACAAACTGGATAATTTCCCAATGCTGTCCCTGTCAACGCTGCTAACATCGGATGTTCTTGCTTTGACAACATATGGAGATGCAGCCATTTTCCTTTACTTTGTTTTACTTGTCAAGCCCCACAGGCTCGACACACATTGGTGGGGGCCAGAGGGCACGGTGAACATTGCTAGCCCCGAGATGCCTGTGACTCACGCCGATCAACCTACCGCCGGAGGATGCTGTTTGCCGCCCGGGGGGTCTGCCAGACATGGTGGCAGTGTCCCGGTCGGGACTCCCGTGACCGGTCCGTGACTGTGGACTGTCTTTTCCGGGGCCGGATGTGCGGCGCCGGATCCCCGTTCCCCTGCCGGCCGGCATGTGAGGGGCGGTGGCGTTCGAGGCTGGCACAGCTGTGGTGGTGACTAGGGCATGGTGGATTATGGGTGTGTGTTACGGGTGCATTAGGGTGTTGGCTGTGGGTGTGGTTGTGGGTGTATATATGCGGCGCTGGGTAATGTTTACGCCCAGCGCCGACTTTTACTAACTTGAATAAAAGTTTGTCACTTTGTTCCTGCGTCGGCCTTTTGTCCTTAATCCCGGCGGAGGACTCTGACAGTAAGTCGGCGCTGCCTATTTTTTCTTTTCCCTGTTCGGCGGTTTTGCAACAGGGTCGGAATGGCCGAAGGGAAACAGGACATCCCTGTAAGCAACAGCGGTCTGGGGCCGGTTGGGTCTAACCCGTTGTCCACCTTACAGAGCCAGGAGGGGCTGCTGGGGGTTAGACCTAAAGCGCTGGACACCCCGTTGGAGGGGCCTGTGAAAGCCTCCCCTGGCACCGCGGCCCTGGGGGTGTTTGGTGAACGGTGGCGAAGCCCGGATACGCCGGCTGGTGGAGGTGGCCTAGTGGACTGGAGGGAGAGACGGTTCGTGGAAATGCCTGAGGAGGAGTGGGGGTGCTCCGCGGTGCCTGGTCAGCAGACGATGGATGCCTTAAGAGGCCAGTTCGGCGAGGTGGGTTATCAGGAGACCCTCCCATGGCCCCGGTGGGGCTCGGCGCGGGAAACGGCTTCCTGGTATCGGAATGAGGCATCTGGGGGCCGTGCAGAGCCATCCCGCTTTCGATTGGCAGGCCAGCACCTAACTACAGCTTCTCAGCCAGGGGCACCGCCAGCAGGGTCCCGTGCCTTAGGGGTGCAATACATCCAGCCCCCGCCTATGGGCCTAAGTGCTACAATACCCGATACAATTCCAGCTGGGCAGGGGCTTCTTCCCCCTGAGTGGGGCTGGGATGCGCAAGGTCCCCCTCAGGCTGCTGCTGCAAATAGAGGAATGGGCCATCCACTCGGTTTGTGGGGCCCAGGTGGGAGTTGGGGTCCACCCCCTATCCCAGTGTCCTATGATGGAGATCCAGATTGCCTTGCCATGTTTTTGAGTCATACCATCAGTCATTTGGATCGCTATGCCCGCCTGTATCCATCGCAGTGGGCAATGGTCACCGCAAGTACAGCAAAATTGCATGGTGAGGCAGCTGCTTGGGCTGCCGACCTATACAGTGAGCATGCCAGGGAATTGGCACATGCTGGCCTGTTTTTGGAGGCTTTGCGTTCCCGGTTCAATGACACCTCCCGATACCAACGGGCTGAAGCTGATCTCCTGGCGCTGCGGCAACGGGGTCGACCAGCAACGGAATACGTCCGGGAGTACCGGAGGGCAGCTGGCCGTTTGCATTCCTGGCCAGAACGCTTATTGATCCATCACTTCCGGGCAGGATTGGATCAAGAGTTACGTCGGGTATGTACGGTGCGTGGTGTACCCAACCATTTGTCAGAGTGGTTTCGAGTAGCGGTTGATTTGGATGTAGGAATGACAGAATTTCGGGGACGACGTGAGTTATCGGCTGCACCAGGAAAACCCCCTGATAGGCAACAAGAGGGAGGAAGAGGCCGGGGGCTGCAGGTAGTGGATCCAGGGCTGTCCGGTCCCGTAGCCCGGATGATATTACGCTGTTTTCGGTGCAACCAACCGGGGCATCGGGCGGCAGAGTGTCCCGCATTGAGTCCGCAGCCTTCCGGGTTGTCACCTGGGAAGACTATACAACCACCACGGAAGATGTCCGAGAAGTCAAGGGCTGTGCAGCAGCCGGCTGGGTCTGGACGTCCATTCGTGCAGGAGGAGGAGGAGGAGGCGTATTCCGTGGTGTGATGCCGTCAGGAGGAGGAGAGTAAGGGTGGTGATGCTGCGGATGACCCTATGGTGAGTAAACCTATTCGGCCATTTATATTACCTGTCATCCTTAGAAACCCCCAGACAGAGCAACAGAGGGAATATCGGACCCTGATAGACTCCGGGTGCACCCGCTGTCTGATAAGTAGACAGGTAGCCACTGAGGTGGGCATCCGGGTTCGGCGGTTAGCACAACCCATACGGTTCGAGCAGGTGGATGGGTCTCTGTTGGGGGCGGCTCCGGTTACCCATGTTACGGATCCCATTCGGTTGGAGATGGGAGCACATTGGGAGGTCTTACGGTTCATCATAGTGCATAACATGACCGAGGCTTTGATCCTCGGCTTGGCCTGGTTGGATAAGTGGGGTCCTACTATATGGTGGGAGGGAGGTTACCGGAAGACGCGTTTCGGAGTAGGTCCCCAACCGCCCGGTCAAGTGACAGAGGAGCAGGGGGCAGAGTGTCGGGAAGGGGGACTTGATCGGGATACTGTTAGGGGGATGGATTCCTTCCCTGCGGTGTATACCAACCTTAGGGAAGTATTCAGTGAAAAGGAATGTGATACTTTGCCTCCACACCATGCAACCGATTGTGCCATTGATATCATCCCGGGGGCTAAGTTACCTAAGCCCCGGATGTATGCAATGACGCCTGGGGAGATGGAGGAGCTATGTCATTACATTGATCGGAATTTGGCTAGGGGTTTTATTCAACCTGCCCGTTCACGGGTTGCTACACCTGTACTGTTTAAAGAAAAGAAAGACGGCTCACTCCGCCTTTGCGTAGATTTCCGGGGTATTAACGGTGTTTGTGTGGAGCATATGTACCCTCTGCCACTTATGAAGGACCTCCTGGCCCATTTGGCTAAAGGACGTGTTTTTACAAAGTTAGATCTGCGAGAGGCCTATTATAGGGTCTGGGTTAAGCAAGGGGATGAGTGGAAGACTGCCTTTAATTGTCCACTTGGCAGTTATCAATTTCGGGTCATGCCATTCGGCTTGCAAGGGGCTCCTGCTGTGTTTATGCAGCTAATTAATGAGGTTTTGCACAAATATTTATATCGTGGGGTGTTGGTGTATTTGGATGATATTTTGATCTATACCACCACCCTGGAAGAACATGTGCGCCTGGTGCGGTGGGTGTTAACTGAACTGTTGGAGGCCCAGTTGTTTGTTAAGCTTTCCAAGTGTGAGTTCCATCGAACCCGTTTGGATTACCTGGGGTTCAGAATATTGGGGGATGGGATAGAAATGGACCCCAATAAGGTAAAGGCGGTGTTGGAATGGCAGGCCCCTCGAACCCGGTGGCAATTGCAAAGCTTTTTGGGGTTCGCTAACTTTTATAGGCAGTTTATCCCCTCTTTTGCTACAGTAGCTCTCCCCTTAACGGATTTATTACGTACATGGCATATGGCCGTTAAGCCACGTCCTGGTCTGCCATTGGAGTGGACCATGCCCTGCCAAAAATCCTTTGAGAACTTGAAAGCATTGTTTGCCCAAGAGCCGGTGTTACTCCATCCAAATCCGGAAGTTCCATTCATGGTGCAAGCTGATGCTAGTGACGTAGCAGTAGGAGCTGTGCTTCTCCAAAGAAACAACCAGGGCATATTGCAACCTTGTGCTTATACATCCCGTAAGTTCACAGAGACTGAGAGGGCATGGGCTATATGGGAAAAGGAGGCGTTTGCTGTACGATGGGCACTCTCGACATGGCGGCATTTCCTGGAGGGGGCAAAGGAAATGTTCGAGGTGTGGACGGACCATAAAAACTTAGAGGTACTGCAGACCCCGAGGCGTTTGTCGCCGAAACACGTTCAGTGGGCTCAGTATTTCCGCCGCTTCCGTTTTGTTTTGAAATATGTACCAGGAGATAGGAACTTTCTGGCAGACGCCCTCTCACGTTTACCTCAATATAACAGTGAACGGGAGGTGGTTGTGCAAGCCCTAATGCCCCCTTATCATCAAACTGTTGCCCGGGTTCATCCTCGTAGTATAGGAGACGATCTGGTCCAGGAGTTGTATACAGCAGTGGTGGATGACCTGTGGTTGCGAACCCATCCACATCTTCTGACAAATCGGGATGGATTAGCGTGGAAAGGAGACAAAGTATACGTCCCCGAGACCCTGAGGCTGGCTGTATTACAACGTTGCCACGATGCCAAAGCAGCCGGCCATTTTGGATTTCTAAAGACCCTTCACTTGGTGAGGAGGCAATTTTGGTGGCCCCAGGTGAAGAAGGATGTGGAAACCTATGTTAGAAACTGTAATGTTTGTGCTGTGTCAAAACCTCGCACAGGGAAGCCCTTAGGGTTGTTACAAAAAGTGGCAGATCCAAACTGGCCGTGGGAGGAGATTGCAATGGATTTTGTGGTTAATCTGCCAGAGAGACATGGTTACTCTGTTATATGGACGGTTATTGATCTCTTCTCCAAGCAGACCCATTTTATTCCATGTAGAGGGCTACCGTCAGCTAAGCGGTTGGTCCGGCTGTTTATCGAACAAGTATATCGTCTTCATGGGGTACCCAAACGGATTGTCTCAGACCGGGGGGTACAGTTTACAGCCCGCTTCTGGCGTGAATTTCTCCAGCATATTGGATCATCTCAGGGCCTTAGTACGGCATACCATCCGAGTACCAATGGAGCGGCCGAGAGGGCAAACGCCATGGTGGAGCGCTATCTGCGTAGCTATGTGTCGGACCGGCAAATGGATTGGGTTCATCTGTTACCGTTTGCGGAGGTGGCCTATAATAACGCGGTGCACAGTAGCACCGGGTTTGCCCCATTTCGGGTGGTGAATGGGGTGGATTTTGTGCCTATTCCCGAATGCCCTAAGACCTCCCCTAGTGGGGGCTCGGTCCAGGATTGGATAACTCGCATACAGGGGTTATGGGGGCAGGTTAAGAATGCCCTCACAAAAGCGGAGGCGGATATGAAGACGCAGGCTGACAAAAAGAGAGGGGTCCCTAAACCATTCCAGGTGGGTGATTGGGTGTACCTGTCAACGAAGTACCTGCGTACAGCAGCTCTCGGTAGGAAGTTGGGCCCAAAGTACATGGGGCCCTTCCAGGTGGTCAAGGTGATCAACCCTGTGACGATGCGGTTGCAACTGCCTCAGTTCATGGGGAGGATCCACCCGGTGTTTCATTGTAGTTTACTGAAACCGGTGGGGAATCCCCCAGGGGGGCAAGTGGGGACGCCACCTGGGCCTGTTGCAGGTGACCGGTTCGAGATCCAATCCATCTTGGACTCCCGTGTTCGATATGGGCGGTTGCAATATTTGGTCGGTTGGAAGGGATACCCTCTTTCGGAGGCTTCATGGGTGGGGAGGGAGGATGTGGAGGCTCCCCGGTTAGTAAAGGCGTTCCATCGTAGACATCCTGGGAAGGCGGGGGGTGGACCGTCTTAGCAGTCTGTTGGGGCGGACGTTGTTTTACCTGTTTTTCCTTCCCTTCCAGGGAGAGACCTGGTAGGGGAAGCCGCCTGTCAAGCCCCACAGGCTCAACACACATTGGTGGGGGCCAGAGGGCACGGTGAACATTGCTAGCCCCGAGATGCCTGTGACTCACGCCGATCAACCTACCGCCGGAGGATGCTGCTTGCCGCCCGGGGGGTCTGCCGGACATGGCAGCAGTGTCCCGGTTGGGACTCCCGTGACCAGTCCGCGACTGTGGACTCTTTTCCGGGGCCGGATGTGCGGCGCCGGATCCCCGTTCCCCTGCTGGCCGGCATGTGAGGGGCGGTGGCGTTCGAGGCTGGCGCAGCTGTGGTGGTGACTAGGGCGTGGTGGATTATGGGCGTGTGTTACGGGTGCATTAGGGTATTGGCTGTGGGTGTGGTTGTGGGTGTGGTTGTGGGTGTATATATGCGGCGCTGGGTAATGTTTACGCCCAGCGCCGACTTTTACTAACTTGAATAAAAGTTTGTCACTTTGTTCCTGCGTCGGCCTTTTGTCCTTAATCCCGGCGGAGGACTCTGACATTACTCTTAGAATTAGAGTTAGAAATAGATGATACTGGGGGGGGAGGAGGAGGAATGTGCACGGGAGTTTAGTTAGAGATAATAATATTGTAAATAGTTTGAGAACCAAGGTTTTTTGAAATAAGAGATGATAAGAAATGGCGGGTTGAAGAACTGGAGGGAAAGCCTGCATTTCAAACTAATTGGAGAATGTGATTTATGACAGTTAACTAGAGGAGGGAATTGTGCTTTGATACTATGTGCTCAGGGGAGGGGAATCCAGATTTTGGCTTTGCCTATGTACGTGCCGATGCTATGCTACTCGAATAAAGATTCTTTAAGGTAAACAATGCCTCGAAGTTCTTTGAAGAGTTTCATCTGTCGGAACCATGACAGTCCCATTTGTAGCTGCACTGGTTCAGTTAGGTGCATTGCAGGTGATCCTCCAATTAATGACCCATCGACCTGCTCAAACCTCATGGCCAGGGGTAATCGTTAGGCTTGGATCCCTAATTTTAGCACCGTTGGGAGATTGATTAGGCATCGGGTACAGCCTGAATCTATTAGGATGTTTATTTCTGCCTGGGCCCCAGTTTTAGGCACTATAAGTTTAGCGGGGATGGCGAAGGGAGGGATGGCTTGACTTACCATCAGATCATTCTCGCCTTCGTCATCACTGTCATAGGGGGCTGGTAGTTGATTGCGTTTGACTGGAGTTCCCTCTCTCACCCGTGGGGGCGAGGAGACCTTGATGGCTTGGCTCTGATGTACCCAGTTCATCTTTCTTGACATCTCTGCTTAGGCTTCCTCGGCTTAGTCGTGGTGGCAGGGGTGTTCTTCAGCTGGGGAGCTGGCACTAGGCATTCAGCAGCTCAATGTCCTTGCTGGCCGCACCTGAAGAAATTGATAGGGGGGCCAGTAGGAGCTCTAGGAGAGCTGGCTACTGAAGCTGCTGCTGGACATTGTCCGAACTGGCGCCTTTCCTGGCTTCACCTTGGCTTTGATTCAGGAGAACTAGGCTTCTTGTAGCGCTTAAGCTCAATGTCCACTGTCACTGCCATCCGGTACCACTCACAGATTTGCTCAGGAATCCCCCTGTAGGTGCATGCTTGAAACAGTTCACGGTCCAAGCCCTCCTTAAAGCAATGGATTAACAATCGCTCCAGCCACTGTCTTATTCTGCCTGCGACCCGTCAGAACTCTTGAACAAACTCCTTCGCGGGTCGGCCCCTTTGCTTTAGGTCAGTGGTTCTTAACCTGGGCGATATCGCCCCCCAAGGGGTGATTTCATTTTTCAGGGGGGCGATGGAACAAAAAGGGGCGACGTGGGGGCGAAGGAACAAAAAGGGGGCGATATGGGGGCGATGGAGCAAGACGTTTTGGGGACACTTTTCAGTCTTCCCCTGCGGCTCTGAGCCTCCTCCGCCATTTGCAGAGAGAGACAGAGACAGAGAGAGGCACTTGTGCTTCCCCTCTCTGTCTCTCTCTCTCTCTCTCATGCAAGGCTCCTGATTGGCCCTGCGCCCGGGTGCCCCGCCCCCTGGGAGCAGCACGGCCACGAAGTCCCTTTCCCTGGCTGGCCCCGTCCGAGGTGCACGGGGCCAGCCCTCCTGCAAGCCGCGGCCCCGAGGGAGAGCAGCCCCTGCGATCCCCAGCCAGCAGGACCGTTGGCCCAGCTCACCGGGAAGGTGCGCCGGAGTCCCAACTGCTTTGTCAGCGAGGGTGAGGTGAGCAGAATATGGGGGGGAGAGGGGGCCGTCCCCGGGCCGCTCCCTGGGCAGCCGAGCCGGCCACACTGTCAAGCCCCCATGGGCTCGACATTCACAGGAAGGGGGGGAAGCATGCTCCAGGCGGCGGCCTACCAGCGGCACGGGAGGCTCCAGCGTTGGTCCTGGCGGGAAGCGGATCATTGCCCCGGTTTCGACCGAGGACGCCGGCGTCGCGGGAGAATGTTTGGCGACGCAGCCGACGGGCGGGGCGTTCTGCAGATGCCCCTCGGCCCGCGGCTTGAGCCCGGGGATGCTGGCGGCGTGAGGGGAAGCTTGGCGATGCAGCTGACGGGGGGATGTTCCGCGGGTGCCCCGCAACTTGAGCCCAGGGATGCCGGCGGTCCGAGGGGAGACTTGGCGACACAGCCAACGTGCGGGGCGTTCTGCAGATGCCCCGCGGCCCGCGGCTTGAGCCCGGGGATGCCAGCAGCACGAGGGGAGGCTTGGCGACGCAGCTGACGGGGCATTCCGCGGATGCCCTGCGACTTGAGCCCGGGGACGCCGGTGGCGCGAGGGGAGGCTTGGCGATGCAGCAGGCCACAGGGCATCTGCAGAACGCTTTGCCCGTCGGCTGCATCGCCAAGCCTCCCCTCGCGCCGCCGGCATCCCCGGGCTCAAGCCGCGGGGCATCTGCAAAATGTCCCGCTCGTCGGCTGCGTCGCCAAGCCTCCCCTCACGCCGCCGGCATCCCCGGGCTCAAGCCGCGGGGCATCTGCAGAACACCCCGCCCGTCGGCTGCGTCGCCAAGCCTCCCCTCGCACTGCCGGCATCCCCGGGCTCAAGTCGCGGGCCACGGGGCATCTGCGGAAAGCCCCCGTTGGCTGCGTCGCCAAACATTCTCCCGCGCCGCCGGTGTCCTCGGTCGGAACCGGGGCAACGATCCGCTTCCCGCCAGGACCAATGCTGGAGCCTCCCATGCCGCCGGTAGGCCGCCGCCTGGAGCATGTTGGGGGAGGGGGGCGATGACAACTTCCTCATTGGCTCAAGGGGGCGATTCGTTCAAAAAGGTTAAGAACCACTGCTTTAGGTCACGTATCTTCACCTCAGCTTGCAGAGCCTGGGACTCATGTTCAAATCTGGCTGTCAAGAACGCCAACCAGGACATTGGTCTTGGGGCCGTGGCTGAGCTCATCTCTGGAACCCTCTTGGTTGGCCCACTGGGCTCGCGGCTTGCTGTTGGAGCGGAGGGCTTTGCCTGGGTCCTGGGCTCGACGCTGCTCCTGGCCTGGGAAGTGGGGAAGCCACACAGGTCACAATTACTGCACTCAGGCTCTGACGGGCGAGGAGCGGTTGGGTTTCCCTGGCCTCGGCTCCAGCTGAGACCTCGAACTTTGCAATTGGGGTCACTTCTCTAATTTCCATTTGGTCAAATTTCTCCTTTAGCCTTTCAACCAAGTGCCCATGGACTGCTGTCAGGTACTTCCATTCCCCCCCGATTCATCCCATCCCGCTGCCCTCTTTACTCTCCATTTTGGCATGAGAGATAGAGGGCTATGGGAAGAGACCAAGGGGAACTCAGCCTAGGCAGCCTTGGGGGTACTCTTGCGCTGGAAGTCCTCCTCTGCTTGGTATAGATCCCCGGTGGCTAGAAATTCTTCCTGCACCGCTGGTCTGTCAGGCTTTTCTGCACAGACTTTCGGCCAAGCCCATGTCAGTGGAATTCCATCCTCTGTCTGGGTAGCCATCCGTGTCCCATCTGCAGGTGTTGCGCTGGGATTAGTAGTCGCTTCCCCTTTCTTCTCCATCCTGGACTCTTCCCTGAGTCTTTACCGTCCTCCCAAAGAATCGAGTAGGTGGTCGGGGCTCAGGACCCTGAAGAGTGCTCTTTGATAGCCTTCTATCTCAGAGCAGGGGGGGAAAAATTGAGAGTTGGTTTAAATGTCAAGGTTCTGACTAATGGACCCAAACAAATCAGAACTCCGAGGCTTGAAGCTTTCTCAAAGAACATGTTTATTGGATACATAATATCAGCACAGTCAGAAATGAAACCAACTCTAAAGTTCCCCCCCAGAAATTCAACATAACTAAATGTAACACTTCCCTCCCCTTTTCTATGCCATTGATCACGCTACCCAATGAGGGCAATTGGCAGGCTCTGTGACACTTCTTCTCTCCACCTTCCAGCACCTGTGGGAATGACCTTGGTTCCCAACTGGATCGCTCCATTTTTAGTCTAGCAATCCTTTTGCTTTCTTCCCCTCCTTCCTCCCAGGACTAGGGCTTTGGTACCTGGAGCAGTGTCAGAGCAGAAACTGTCTCCCCTTGCTCAAGTTGGCTTCTCGATCATCTCCACTAGCCAGTACTCAAGCTTCCAATTGCACCCAGACTTGGGGAGAAGGACCTCTCCTTCGGCGTGCTGCAATGGACCCTGATGGCTCCTGGGTGGGTAGAGGGGCAAGCAGGGCCGGTGACTGGGCGACTAGCTCCTGACAGCCATTGCTGTGAAGGTTCTTCCCACTGAAATGTCCAGCCTGGAACAATGACTCCCCCTTTAGCCCAACTTTCGTGTGGGGGGACTTCCCCTCTTTGAGAAGACCATAGTCTAAGAACTGATCAATGATTGGCTTCAGTCCTGATGAATAGAACAGTATGCTCTATCCTGAGATAGAGCATACTGTTTAATGTGCATAGGCTCAGCCCTCAGTTTCAGAGCAATCTCCATGGGGGGGGGATGTATTTTGCTCATCCTGGGAAACCTGATGCCCACACCCATGGCTTAACTGCATCCAAGACAGACTGCCTTTGATGTGGAGGCTCTTGCATATGAGTAGTTTCCAAAAGAGGCAAAACAAGTCTCCACGATTCGCGTTTAGGTAAAAACATAGTGACTTTCCCTTGGTCAAAGGAAATAGTGGCTTGTAATTTTGAAAGTAAGTCATATCCCAAAAGAGAAATGGGACAGTCAGGTATATACAAAAAGCTATTTACCAACTTTTCCCCTCCAACAGCCATTTCCAAGGGTTGTAAAAAGGTGTTATGTTGGACTTGCCCAGAAGCTCCAACAACTGATATAACCTGATTAGATTTAGGAGCAAGTTGTTTTGTCACTACAAAGTGTGTAGCACTAGTATCCACAAGAAAAGAAATATGTCTGCATCCCACTATAGCAGGTACCAAGGGCTCGGGAGGTGCTAGGGTCATGTGGAGACCCTGCCCCTGTCTGCTTCATTCTTGTTCTTCTAGCACAAGAAGATTTGGGCTGGAAGATGTGTGTTGGTTATCCGCAACCTGAGCAAATCCATTTTTTGCATTCAATGTGCATGCATCTCACCAGTGCTCTATTTTTCTACAAAGGGCACATTCATATTTCTTAAGAGGTGCTCTATTTCCTTGTCCCATAGATACATTACATCTTGGCCTTTCTGACCTTTGCATTCCTGTCCGTCCTCAGCCCCCTCTTCCATGAGGAATACCACTCCTACCTCTACCTTGCATACCCTGCGCCAAAACCACAGTATTCTGTCTTGCACGTACAGTTTCCTGCTTCTCTCTATCTCTATTCACAAACACCTTATAAGCACTTTCCACTAACTGGCTGACTGTAAGAGCCATTGCTCCTTCCAACTTCTGTAACTTTATTTTAATATCTTCACAACTATTTCCCATAAACAACATATTTAACATCCTCTGATTCTCTGGGGCATCTGGATCCAAGTCTGAATATTGTCTCATATTATCACATAAGCAACTTAGGAATGAACTTGGGGTCTCATGGGGAAGTTGTCTAGTTTCAGAAATCTTCCCTAAATTTTTCTTCTTTGGAATAGCAACCATTAAAGCTGCAACTACTTTGGTGCTGTATTCCCGCAACACTCTCAAATCCGCTGGGATGCTTGAATCCCACATAGAATCTTGAAGGGGAAACAAAGTACTGTATCTCTGTCATTCTCTGGTACTTCTGATCTACCTTTCCCCACAACCATCCATTTTTTCCTTCTCAGTCAGCAAAACATTAAACATAGTCTATAAGTCATTCCATATAGGATTATGAGTAGAAATAATATTTCTAAACTATTCAGCCATTTTTGTAGGATTTTCACAATATGCTGGAATATTATTTTTCCAATTGTACAAATCACTGGTAGAAAAAGGCATATACACTAATATCCTTTGAGGGGCACCTGCAGGTGACACAACAATTTGCTCCCACAAAGGCAAAAGCCTTGAGTTCTCTCGCCTTTGAAGCTGATAAGGTGGTTCATGGGTGGCTCGATCCATTGCATTAAAGTGTTCAAGATCTGTATATACTTGGGAGCCATGGTCTGGTGGAGTATCAAAAACACTTGAAGCCACAGCTGGGCACTCTGGGGTTCCTGCACCAATCTAGGAACCTCCTGTTGTGGGACAATTTGAGCTTGCACTGCCTCATTTGGAACTGGGGCTGCCACATTGGGAGGGCTATACACTGGTAGGAGAAGTTTCATGAGGGCATCTGGTAAAACACTCAAGTTATTAAAATGTGTTGTAGTTGCTGTCAGAGATGGGTCCACTGGAAAAGAATTTCCTTTGTTGGGGAGAGTTCCACTATACATTATTTGATGGCATTTGCTCAATAACTCTGGATTGCTACTGACATTTAAAAACAGCTGAGCATACCAATGTTGTTCAAATTTTCCAGACTCCCATAATTCAGTCATAAGAACAAGTATGATTGTTTGCTCAAAGGTACCTTCAGAAGGCCACACAATTCTTTGGGAGCTTTAATTTTGGCCAGATATGCTTAATTCTTTTTGACAAGCCTTGTCTTTTTTTGAATTCTATCTTGCCGGCTTCTAGAAAATTATGGTATAGGTATCCAAGAGGGATAGAAGCTTCTGCACCATCCATTTCTTTTATGTCTCTTATTCCTAAATTCCCCATTTTAGGCAGGTTTAACCTTTTGCCTGCTAAATCACCGGGGGGGGGGATGGGGGGGGACAGACAATGTCTATTCAGCTTTACCTTGCTTACATCTAAGGTCTTTCAAAAGGACCTTTTACACTTTCTTTTACACTTTTGCTAGCTTATCTCTAGCTCACAAAGGAAAGTGATTAACTAAGAAGCTTGCTTTATGTCACATGGGGGTGGGTGGGTTGGAGACTTCTTAGAAGAAAAGATAAAATCAAGACTCACCAATTTCTCTGTCCCATGGATGGTTGGCTGGCTGCCTCAGATTCCTACCAGGCAATGATCTTGCTTGTTGCAAAGATCTAAGCGTTGTTGAGGTGATCCTCCTGGCTGAAGGTGTTACACAAGTGTGCTCTCAGGTTTACTTATGTTCACTCACTCACACACTCACAGTCCTTGAAAATTGCCACACTCAAACCACTTTCTACTGAACACTGAGGCAAAAATGGTTCTTACTGATTATAAAGTATATCTATTTGCTCTTACACACACACACTTTTCCACACTTACCCAACGTCTACAACTAGGCTGCCAGGCACTAGCCAGAGGGACGGAAGCCGCTAAGTCTGGGATCTAAAAATGACTCAAAGAGTGGGCAGGCTCCAGGACCCCTTTTATCCCCAAAGGTCCTTGCTTTTTTTTGGTGGGAAGGGGCTTGCCATGTGCTCAGGCCCAACTCCTTTGTTTGTTAGCTGTTGATGAGACTTGGGGAGGGGCTTGCCATGTGCTCAGGCCCAACTTTTGTCCTTTTGTTAACTTAATGACTTGGTTCCTTTCCCTGAGGGAGCTTTTTCTGGCTTTCGTCCACCCTTCCCCCCCCCACTTTTAGGTATGGTGGCTTCAGCCTAGTCTTACAAAGGAAAGAAAAATGGCTCTGAAGAAAACTTCAGGATGCATCAAGCCAATTACAGTTACATGGAGTTAAACATATTACATGTAATAACACACATGTCCATTTAAAAGAGCTCTGACAAAAGCAGCGGCATAAAATTTAAGAGGTTAATGAGGAAAAAAAGTTACAAGGTTGTTTGGAGTTCACAGAGAGACAACCCAGGTACCAATTAACGCTAACAAGCCCTCTCTCTTATCAGAAGACAAACTCCAGACATCCTATTAAAAGAAACACTTTCCCATCCTATCCTGACCTGGAGTTTTTATCTTTGCATTTTAGGAATGTTAGAAGTTATCAATCAATCCATACAGCAATACAATAAAGAGCTTTCTACATTCCAGTCTGCAATTATCCTGTTTTCACGGTCGTGTGTAGCCTTACTTCCGTGTAGACAGGTAGAAGTTTACTCGAATGAACAGATCAAAGAAGAATACTTTAGTCACAGAGATATTCAATAACTCACGATTAAGATGAAATACGTCTGGAATGCAATATTAATCTGGATCCATATCATTAGGTAAAAAGACAGTGATATCCTCCGTCCTGTATATAATCACATGTTGGCACAGGGCTTCCAAGCCACGAGGCTGGAACCCAAGGTGAAGAGAATTAAACAATGGCACAGAGCCAGGAAGTACAGTCATAAACCTTTGAACTCCTCCCACTGACTAGATAAACTGACTGCTGAAACTACATTACCCATAAGCCATTTCTTAAGGAAACAGCGTTTAACCCTATAAATGCTAAACATCCTAACATACAGTTCTCAGCTGCTGGTTGGTCCAGAACACTCCCCGCTTGGAAATATAAATTTCCACTACTAACTAACTAAAATAAGCAAAAACGTAACATCAAACATGCAATTTCACTGTTAGCTGACTAGAATAAGCAAAATATAACATTAAGGCATGCAATTTTCATTACTAACTGACTATTTAACTAAAATAGGCAAAACATGGTATCAAGACATGTAAACATGCATAACTGTAAGGTAAATACAAACATGCACAACTAAAACAGAGATAAACAAGGTGTTACATCAAACAATGCAATTATGAGGTAAACACAATATACATGGCTTGAGGCTTAATCTTCCAGTTCGATCTTCTTTTGCAGCAGGACCAGGTCGGTGATTGGCCTGGTGTACAGCCTTTTCACAAGAGTCTTTGAGTCACGGTCTGACTCATGTGGCTTCATGACCTCAGCTTGGCGAACTAGTCCAGCAAGCTAGGTGGGGCCCGACGCAGAAATCCCATGGGCCAATAGTTTTGGTACGCGTCCTTGTCTTTCAGCAAGACAAGGTCTCCTGCCTGTAGGAGAAACTGGAACCAAAGGGATTTCTGGGTCAAGAAAACTGAAGCCCAAAAATTCTTAGGAACAAAGGAACCTGGATCCACAGGATTCACAGGAATGAAGGAAGCTGGGACCACAGGAACCTCAGGAACAGACGAAGCTGGGTCCACAGGGAACTCAGGAACAGCAGAAGCTGGATCCACAGGGAACTCAGGAACCAAAGGATATGGAACCCTAGGACACTCAGGAACAGCAGAAGCTGGAACCACAGGATACTCAGGAACCAAAGGAGCTAGATCCACTGGATACTCAGGAACCGGAGAAGCTGAGACCACAGGATTCTCAGGAACAGAAGAAGTTGGCACCACAGGATTCACAGGAACAAAGGAATCAGGAACCAGAAGATACTCTGGAACAAAGGAAGCTGAGATCACAGGATTCTCGGGAACAGAAGAGACTGGAACCACTGGATCAGCACTGATGATGGCTGCTTCTTCTGCCATGCAGGTAGTGAGAACCTCATGTGTCAGCGTGGGTGTTTTTGTTACCATAGAGTCTATGATTGTGCGGGGTCTGCCAATCATGCGCTCCCATGCTTCTCCCATGTGGGATGCATGGGGAGGATTGAATGCCCATACACAATTCTGGGTCTTCAGGTATCTGTCACTTACTGGGTCATGACAAATGTCTTCAATAGTCTGGGAGTCCTCGTAGGCTCCTACAAAGTTAGTTCCTTGGATGCTAAGACAAGTGATCAGGACGATCAATACTATGCCCAAACTGATGGGTCTTCGTTTGGAGGGGCGTTCGAAGTGGGCTGGTTGTAGGAAACGTTTAGAAGGCGGTTTCTCTGTCTCTTTGCCCACTGTGGACAAGCAGATGGTCTGGAACTCAGGACCTTTTAGCCAGATCAATTTTGCTAGCTGTGATGCAAGGGTGGATCGTTTGACTTGGTCCACAAGGTTCTGTTCTGTTGGCACATGTTGCCATTGCTCAGGACTTGAGGATGTTTCAATCTTTTCTACTCTGTTGCCTACATAGAGGTAGAAGTGTCTGCTTTGGTAGCAGATGTAGCTTGACATCACCTTGCTGTTTGTGTAGAAGATGGTGGTTTGTAGCTCAAGACCTATCATTTGTGTTGTCAGGATGGTGAATTTTATGGCCAATATGGTACCAGAGAGTTCCAACTTTGGTACGGTGTGGCCTTGTGTTGTTAGTTTTGCTTTTCCAATAACGAGAACGACATAAATGTGGCTCTCCCTGCTGTAGACTCTCTCCCCGCTGTAGACTCTGATGTATCCTATGGCTGCAATCACCTTTGTTGACACATCTGAGAGAGCGTACATTTCTTTCTTTTGTACAGTGGCGGGTGAGCTGGAGACATACATGCGTTGCACGTGTATGCTTTGGAGACAACTTAGGAGTGTACTCCATGTCTCCCAATCTTGCTTCTGTTCTGGCGGACGTGGTCTGTCCCAGTGTGTGGTGCTCTGGGAGAACGTGCGTAGCTGCAGAAAGTTTTTGTCCTCTATGGACAAGGCTAAGTCATTGTGACTTTTACTAGTGTGGAACACTGCTGCTTCCAAAACGGGTTTGGTTGTCACAAGCGTGAAGTGTTCTTGGCGTGGTTTTAGGTGAGGTGCTCTTCCATTACTAAGAATGGAGGTTGTTGAGTTATTCTCCTGGGTTGGAGTTTGCAGTTGGTCAACACAGACCGTTCGTGGGATGACCCATTCAGGTTCCATCTTAATGGCAGTTGGAGGACTTGTTGGGCCTCTGACCATGCCGTGGTAGGCAAAGGTGACAGGGGCGTCTACTCTCAACGGAGCCAAGAGTTCGGCTTCAGGATTTAGGAAGGGTAAAGCAATTGGGGGGAGCTGGTCGATAAAGAACGTTCCTGGGATGACCAATCCAGGATTTAGGGACCGTGAACTCCCATCTGCCGGCTGGATGTGGAGTCCAGTGACTTTCCTCCCCGCCGTGCTCTGTGACACAGAGTACGTTGTGAAAGATGTTTCTTTGCTTGGGAGTTCACTGGGGAATGGTGGGTCGCTACACACTAATGTGCAGTTGACCTTGGCGGGCGCCTCTGGGCGCACTTTGGAGCCATGCTGGGGCTCCTTGGTTGAAAGAGGAGTAGAAGCTGCTTGTTGTAGCTGTTCAGAGTCTGGATGCAGGGCTCCCGGATGCTTGTCTCCCTTGCTTGGGTGACACTTCCCTTTAGCTGTACAAGCTTTGGCCACGTGTTCCGTAGACTCACAGTATTTGCAGCAGGCCTTGTACTCTCTTGAATCTAACCTTCTTCTCCAGGATGTTGGAGGATCCAATGGTGCTGTGCAGGGTTTGCCATCAGGCTGGGTTGGTACAGTGGTGAGGTCATCAGGAGCACGATCAGTGGCTTCTTGTTGAACCTCAAAAACATTATTTCCAAGAGCAGGGAAGTATGGTACAGATGGCTGGCACTTTTCTTCAGAAAACTTCTTGGGGCATCATTCAGATGGTGCGTTGCCGGCTCCCCGGCCAGTTGGCACATTTGGTGATCGAGATTCTCTTTCGTGGTTGCGCGAGAAGGTGGCGCGTTGGAGTGTTTCCTGAAGGGCTTTCGCTGTTGCTGCTTTATGTTCCACCTCTCGTTGTTTCTCCATAAGCTCAAGCTCATCTTGGGCAGCCTTTCGGTTGGCCTCTATTCGGGCTGCTTCAGCCTTTCTTCTGGCCTCCAATTGAGCTGCCATTTGAGCTGCTTCAGCCTCTAGTTTGGCCTCCATTTGGGCTGCTTCAGCCCTTTGTTTGGCTTCCATTTGAGTTGCTTCAGCCTCTATCTCCGCCAATTCTTTCTTTTTCCGCTGCTCCGCTTCCAACACATGAAAGACTGCGTTGGCTACTTTAGCTTCGATGTCTGCTTCTTCGGCTTGAATGGCCAAGCTTTCTGCCCTTGAAATGCGGGATGTTCGGCTATGCCGAGAAGACGCTTTAGAATGACGGGAGACGCCTGAAATGGAAGGTTGTTGTGACACGCTGGAATACGTGCGGGATCATGGTAAGACACTGTGAAAGGATGAAGCTTTTTTGGAGGTGTGAGAGGGTGCCCCATGGGGTCGGGCATGCAAATAACGGGAAACTTCAGACTCATACCAATCGAGGTTGATTGGTTGGACCAGCTTTCCTGGTCCAATAGGCCACTTTGCCATGACTAGGGAAGACTCAGAGGTTTTCCTAGACAATTTGAATGAGTTTAGTGAACTTCATTCTTTGACCACTAGGGGTCACTGTTTGCAGATCAGCTGCCGGGGTACTGTCTCACAGTAGAGGCACCACTGGGGAGCACTCTCTTGCGTGCGTGGGTGCTTCAACGAAGTTCACCCTTTGACCACTAGGTCACTGCTTGCGTGAGTGAATACTTGAGCGAAGTTCACTCTTTGACCACTAAGTCACTGCTTGCGTGAGTGAATACTTTAGCGAAGTTCACTGTTTGACCACTAAGGGTCTCTCTATCTGGGTAGCCACTTCAGGGAAATTCCTTCTTTGACCACTAAGGGGTCGCTTCTTGCTTGAGTGATTGCTTCAGGTGAAGTTCCTTTTTTCACCACCAGGGTGCCTTATCTGAGTAGTCTTATCAGGGAGATTCTCTCCCCCGCTATCAGGTGACACTTGCTGTGTGGTTGGGGGCAAGCAGCTGTATCGAGTCGCTACTACTCAGCGTTGTTCCTTGGTATCGCTTTGAGAAAAGCCAGCCAAATTCTGTCTTCTTAAACCACCTTACAAGCTGTAGGCTGTTGGAGATTACTAAGCACTCTCTGGCTCCCTGTAGATCTCCGCCTGGGCCGTATAGCTTCGCGGAATAAGCAAGGTTAATTTGCTGCTTGTTTCTCTTTGAACTGTGCTAAGTAGGTCCACCACTAGGGGACGTTGCTTGCTTGCTTGGGTACTTCAGTGAAGTTCTCCCTTTGACTACTAGGGATCACTGCTTGCATGAGTGATTATTTCAGGTGAAGTTCACTCTTTGCCCACTAGAGGGCGTTGCTTGCTTGCTTGGGTAGGTGCAAGCCTGCTAGGGATCACTGCTTGCATGAGTGATTACTTCAGGTGAAATTCACTCTTTACCCTCTAGGGGGTGTTGCTTGCTTGAGTAGGTGCAAGCCTGCTCTTTGCAGATTAGCTACTGGATGCTGCACCTAAACTTCTCTTAGAACAAAGTGTTTGAATTCTCCAGCAGGACTGTAAAACTATGGGTCTGTGGTGGAATTGTTAAGGAATTCCTTGGCCAGTGACTTTTCTTTTCAGTTTGAAATGCTTATTCTTTACAGGGGCTTGGCTCTGCCTCTGTTCTTTCAGTTGCTAGGTTTTATACTTGAGAATTTCAGTATCAAATCTTTCTCTTTTCAGTTAAGTTCTTCCACATAAATGCTTAGAAGTCTACAATCTGTATTGCTAACACATAAACATCTCTGGCTTCCCCCCTTTGCTTCCTGTTTACCTCAAGCTGTCTGAGTTGCAGGCAAAAAGGGGGGGTAGCTGCCCAACGCTCTTTTGAACTTTTAGAGCCACAATATTTAGATTCCAAAGGAGGGGGCGTCTTGGTGGAGTTTAGCTCTTCTTAAACCCAGTTGCTTAGTTACCATGGCAATTAATGGTTTGATTACTCCTTTGTCTTCGAACCAAGTTTTATGGGCAGGTGGGGGAGGCTGCCTGCTCTGAAAGTCTTTTGAACAAAAGTCTCTTTCCTGAATTGCAGGCAAAGAAGGCTCTATGCAACAGCTGTTTAAAAGTTACGTGCTGAGTTAAATACAGAAATTTCCTCTTCAAGGCGGTTAGGTAAAATGCAAGCACACATTTTTTGGCTTCTTTCCCCTGCTTCCTTGTCTTGTCTGTTAAAATGCTGGCAAAAGGGGGGAAATCGCCCGTTCTGAGCTTAAACGAAAGGCAATAGGGGCTTGGAAGCTTTGAACTGCAAACAAGTTTTGGAAGACACACAGATCTGATCTTTAGAAACACAGTCTTTAAACATGCAAGAAATTCTGGCGATGTAAGGCAGGAATGTATTGGGGAGGGAGCCTGCACCCAATTTTAACTCTTTTAAAACGTTGGCTGGCAAACAGATTCAATAGCGTTTTCAGAACAATATAAAGAATATTTACAGTCCTTTACTTTGTCTGCCTTGCAGAGGCATGGAGCCCCAAATCATCTCATTTGCTTTACTTTGAAACATTCCAAGCTAACGTGAAGGTAATCACTGATTTTAACTTGCAAGAGTTCAGCTGTTCTCACTTCATTCAGACAAGGCATAGAGAATTGCATTAACTTTTACTGCATCCAAACTGATACGAAGAAGATTAATGAATTTACTGGCAAGGCTGCAATTCACGCAAGGCATGGAGAATAATCAATACCCTTTTACTTCCAAACAGGGCACAGAGAATTTTAACACTGTCTTTTTACTATCCTGTTTTCACGGTCGTGTGTAGCCTTACTTCCGTGTAGACAGGTAGAAGTTTACTCGAATGAACAGATCAAAGAAGAATACTTTATTCACAGAGATATTCAATCACTCACGATTAAGATGAAATACATCTGGAATGCAATATTAATCTGGATCCATATCATTAGGTAAAAAGACAGTGATATCCTCCGTCCTGTATATAATCACATGTTGGCACAGGGCTTCCAAGCCACGAGGCTGGAACCCAAGGTGAAGAGAATTAAACAATGGCACAGAGCCAGGAAGTACAGTCATAAACCTTTGAACTCCTCCCACTGACTAGATAAACTGACTGCTGAAACTACATTACCCATAAGCCATTTCTTAAGGAAACAGCGTTTAACCCTATAAATGCTAAACATCCTAACATACAGTTCTCAGCTGCTGGTTGGTCCAGAACAGCAATGGTTTGATAAACCAGTAACATCATTTAAAAGAAAGAAAAATAAGTCAAATTAAAATGCAAAATAACAGTTAGCAAGTACAACAATACTACAAAGTCCATGTTGTGTAGCCCTCGGGAGGGAGGGAGATTTTTGCCCCTCTGTGGTCATTATCTGTTTAGGTATGTAAATATTATTCCTTTGCCACTAGAAGGAGAGAGGGAGGGAAAGTTGTCATAGGTTGTCTGGAGGCAAGGGGCCCTTGGGGAAGCACCGGAATGGGAAGTGAGGATGCAGTTTTCTTCATGGTCTGTGACTCCCTTTGTTCCCCCTTCCCCCAGAAATGTGGCAGGCAGTTCCATGGGTCAGCCGAGGAGGAGGTGGTTTCAGTGGGGCTCTGCTGAGGGTCATAAAGGGAGGGAAAACAGCATCAGCCTACTGTATATGTGAAAAGAAGAATGACCCTATGGGTCATGGGTTGTGTAGTTGCTTATAATATCCAGCAGCTGTGTTGCTTATTGAGAAATACTGAAAAATCTTCAAACATTTCAAGCTACTTTATCTTTGAGACTGCTTATTTTGAGGTGGAGAGACAAAGAGCCTTTTACAGTATAGCCAGTTCAGTAACCTTCCATCTCTATAAATACAATACATTACAGAGACAATATGCTAGGCTAAAAAGTTGCTTAATTAGCACATGCCACCTGTCATGCCTGCCCTAACTTGGGTTCTTAGGAAAGAAAGACCCTCGACTCCATTTCTGCAAAAGGTATACTTTTACTAAAAGCCAAGTGGTTATGAGCTGATGTCTCGGGAAGGCACAATGAGTAGTTTTGGTTTCCCCCTTTCCAGCAGCTCCCTCCCCCCATAGTCTATGGCAGGCTGGCATCTAGCAAAGCGAGGCTGAAGCTTAGGATGGCAGTTCTGACATTTCTGCTCCCCTTGAAAAAGGGCTAAGCCTAGGGAAAGAAAAGAAATGAAAGATTAGGAATTCAGTGGGGTTTATCGGGGTATCGGTTATGAAATTTACTAAGTAGGCATGGGGATTGCACATGTTGGGCATCGACCCACTCAGTTTCAGAGGATAGGAAATATTTCCAGAGGATTAAGTATTGGAGTTTGCCTCTGTGGGTCCGTGAGTCCAGGATTTCCTTGACCTCAAAGTGTTGTTCTCCTTCAATAAGGATCGGAGGGGTGGCGGTTTCATTGCAAGATGCAAGGGCAATGTGGTTGCGAGATGCAAGGGCAATGTGGCGGGATGGACGTGTCTAAGGTTTTTTGGTAGCTTTAATTCCACCATCACTGGGTTGATGACTCTAATGATGGGGAAAGGGCCAATGTATTTCGGTCCCCATTTCTTCGAGGGTTGTCTGGATTTCAGAAACTTTGTGGAAAGGAATACTTTGTCTCCAACTTTAAATTCCTTTTGCTGTTATCTCTTTTTGTCAGCATACTTTTTGTGGGTGTATCTCACATCTTTGAGTGCTTTGTGGAAGACAGGCCATGTGAGTTGCAGGGATTTCACCCATTCATCTAGCAAAGTGCTTTGGGGAGATTGCTGGGGAAGCTCCAGCATAATGACAAAGTCCTGGCCGGTAGCCACTCGAAATCGTGTGAAACCGGTACTGCTATGTATAGAATTGTTATAGGTGACCTCTGCAAAGGGGAGAAGGTCTTGTTGGTAATTGACATAACAATGGAGGTACTGCTCCAGCACACCATTCGTATGTTCACATGCTACATTGGTTTGAGGATGATGAGAAGAACTGAGTCCTTGGGAGGTCCCCAAGAGTTTTAAAAATTCCTGCCAAAACTGGGAAGTAAATTGAACTCCACTGTCTGAGATGATTCTGCTCAGAGCTCCATGGAGCTGATAGATATGTTGTACAAAAAGTTTTGCTAGTGTCCGTGCCAAGGGGATTTGGGGGCAAGCCACAAAATGAACCTGTTTAGAGAAAAGGTCGGTAACAAACCATATTATGTTGTTCACTGAGCTGTCAGGTAATTCTACAATAAAGTCCATGGAAATCCCCTTCCAAGGAGCCATAGGATTAGCTATGGGTTGTAGTAAACCTGGTGGTTTTCTGGGGCAGCCCTTCGCAGATGCACACACAGGGCAACTGGCGACATAGCTCTCTATGCCCTTTTTCATGCTCAGCCACCAGAATTGGTGCCTCACCAGGTGTAAGGTTTTGACAAATCCAAAGTGTCCAGCCATTTTTGAATCATGGCTATGCTGCAGGACTAAAGTCCTCTGGCTTGTGGGTACATAGAGTTTAGACCCAATCCAGGCAAGGCCATCCCGTAGAATGAAGTCGGTTTTGTAGTGTGCGAACCAATCGTCCCCGGTCAGGGCTGTTCTTAGCGGTTGAACAAGATCAGCGGTTACCTTGAACTCTGCTTTGGTGTGTGCTCTGGTGATGTCGGGAGCTGCTATTTGACTGGAAGTGATGATGGAGTTTACAATCTCCTATCTGGCACTGTTATACTGAGGCAGTCTTGAAAGCGCATCTGCCAGGAATTTCCCCCCCCAGGCAAGTAATGTAGGGTGAAATTGAAATGATTGAAGTATTGCGCCCACCTCACTTGTTTAGGAGACAGCTTTTGGGGAGTCTTTAGTGCTTCCAGGTTCTTGTGATCTGTCCAGACTTCGAAACTAGTCTTACTACCTTCCAAGAAATGTCTCCAGGTGAGTAGTGCCCATCGCACCACATAGGCTTCCTTTTCATATACTGCCCACCCACACTCTGTATCAGAGAGTTTTTGGGAGGTATAGGCACATGGTTGTAGGAGTCCCTATTGCTATTCTGTTTTTATATAAGTGTTTTATTGATTTTCTATTATTACAAATCTTAAATGCTTAGTAAACAAACGTGATGTCCGGGTACATTTGTTACTCAATGTTGCATCTTAAATCTTTTCAATGTTACACAATCCAGTGTGGTTTTTTTATCCCCTCTTCTTCCCCTGATGTTTTCATTTTCTCAACATTAAACAAATACAATTCTTACTACTATTAATACATACAAAATTAGATATACACATCCTCTTCATATTTATCTAGTGTTATACAAATAACAATAGTATCAATTTATAACCTCTTTTCTAACCACTTTATATTTAGATTGTATTTGCAAACAAAGTCTCCTTATTAAATCAATGTCCTGTTTTTCGAGCTCTTAAGTTTAATTTCCCATCAGTATTCAAAATATCTTTGTCAGTTATGATTTTCTCAAAGTTAGTTACATTTGTGTAGCCGAAGTTTCATTTATAGAAGATATCCTAGTGTTTTTATAATTCCCATATTAAAAAAGTGCTATTATAATTATAAATCATATCTTTCTTATTCTAAAAATCTATTTATATCTATGTGTTATCTATTCTTTTGTCTATATTCAAGCAAATATTGGCTCATATACCCCATCTGATATGTCAGATCTTCTGTTTTTTGAGTCTAACTCTAGCTTTCTTTCTTTGCCAATTAGCTTTCCAGGCCAAAGTAATTAAATCACCAACAAATTCTTCCTTTGTTTTTGTAAATACTGCTTGGAATGGGAAAAACAATTTAAGTAGGGTATTTTTGAGGGGGAATTCCGCCCAGTTGTATTCATTAAACAACTCCCACTTTCATTCTCCCTCAATTTCTCTTCTCATTTTTTGTCTCCCAATTTCTGACATTTCCCCTAACAGCTTTATGATCTGTTTTTTAAAGTCGTCTTCCTTATCCTCAGGTATATTTTGAAAAACTAAAGAATAAGGTGCCTTTTCCATTTCCATTGTTGTGGTTAAGTCTTGCAAATTTTTATTTGTCTGTGCCAAATTATGTTTCCCTTCTTTTATATCTTGTGTCTTTAGATCAATTTCCTCTGGTTCATCTTCTGTTTTCTGATTTGTTTGTTCATTCTTTGTAGTCATTTTCTGGGAACTTTCTAGTTGTGAGTTTAAGTTAGAGATTTGCTCATTTATATTATCAAAGTTGTTTTTAATCTCATCATGATTTCTTCTTGCATCTTCTTTATGTGAAATAATTGTCTCCTGAATTAATTGTAACATAAAATGTATTTCCTTCTGAAAAATGTTTATTTCTTCTTGAGGCGTCACTTCTACAAATCCCTGGTAAACCTGGCTGGGGGCTTCAGATGGGAGTATTAAGTATGTTTTCCTACCATTTTTGGCTAGATATAAAGGATCCATTTTATTTCCCCCCTCCAGATATTCTATCAGAACTGTTGTGATCCCTGCATACTAATCTTGTCTTATACCACCAATCTTAATGTCCATAAAACAAAGTCTCATCTGGTTCTTCTGGTATTTATATACAGCTTTTATAATTCAATAAGTTCCAGGATATAAGTCCACCACTGGAAGCAATAGTTTGTAGTAGTCCTTCTGCTTAGGCGTCCCAAAATTGTCAATCAGCCGAAATTTACAATCCAAAATATTCAAAGTGATCAAAATGTTCAACTACCCTAAGAGCAATCCAAAAACCTCCCCCAGACAAACGTAGCCAGAAGTCAAATTTTTCTTTCTCTCCAAATAGTTCTTAAGATTAAAAGTCAGAGCTCAGTATATGTTTATAATCCAAGAAGGTCAACATGTTTCAAAACAATTAGGTTCTCACACTGTAATAAGTATGCCAAAATATTTTTCTCTGTTGCCAGCTGTTCTCTGTCAAGTTAAAATTCACCAAACAACAAAGAAAGTAGGTTGTTATCTGTTTCTAGGCTTCTTGCCAGGTCTGTATCAGTCATTGCAGCTGTAGTGTTATACTCTAGTCCCCCACTAGATGTCATTAAATATCCATTTTCCGACTCTTTTTTTTTTATATACAAGTTTTATTAATTTTTCAAATGTTTACATCCAAGTACTTAGGAAGCAGCGTGGTGATAGGGTAGTCAATAATCCGATAACAAAATCATTCATGTATATCTCAGGTTACATCAATAAAGGTTCCCTCTCTATTTCCCACAAATATTATATCATATTCATATTAATAGATTTCTAGCTAAAGCTCAATCAATCAATACATTTGTGTATAGCATTTTGGTTATACATATCCAAGTCCTGTTTTTAGGTTTTATTTAATTCCAATTAACATATTCCAATTTAGCCTTTTTAAACCAATGTTTAAACTTCGGATAACCTTAATTTCCCTCATTTCATTATAAAATAATTAACGTAACTAAAATACACATATTATTCCAGAATTTACCTTCTTACTTTTACAGATATATTCTGTTTCTCATCCTAGTAACTCCTCATTTAGTAACAAAATATCTTTCATTGTCACAAATCTATTTCCATATAACAATTAAAGTTATAATCTAACAGTTAGTTTTAATTCCCATTATAAATCTAAATCCTAAATAATAAAGCACTCATTGTCTCTAAAAAGCTGCTTAACCCATTAGGTGGATTTCTAAATCCCATTTTTAAATCTAACTCTGGCTTTCTTTTTGTGCCAGGCAGGTTTCCATGCCAGTGCCTTTAAAACCTCGGATGTATCTCCCTTCATTCCCACACCTGTTGTTTGAATCAAGGGAGAACATCCAGTTATCAGTCTTTCAAAAGAACTGCCCCCTTTGTAGTTATTAGGTTGTTGCCCCAATAATTCAAATCTCCATGTTTGGTTTGAAATGTTTATCATCGGTTCAGTCTGGTCCTCTTCTTCTTCTTGCAGTTTCGTCTGAGTAGAATAAAAGGTCATATCCGGTGTTGTAATTGTTGTTTGGTTATCTAAATTGTCTAAGTTCTCAATGTAGCGTGTTTGTTGATCAATTCCTGTTGCTTTTGGAGTTACAGGTACTATAATTAAAGTCAGTGTTTGAATATCAAAGTTCTCAGTAGATTGTACGTGTTGTGTAAAATCCTCTTTGATGTTAAATTGTTCCTCTTCTGTTATTTTTTGGCTTGTAGGTTGATCAGTTTGAGTCTGGGGTTCAATTTGTAGTTTTGTGAAAATGTCCTTGGCTTTCACTCCTGAGTTCATTAGCTCAGTAGCTTCAAGGATTTTTTCAAGGATAAGTTTATAATTAAGTTGTGGATAGGGTTCCTCCATTTCCATGGTGATTAGAGATAGTCCTTTAGTGGAGGCTATTTTTAGTGAGAGTCAGCCATTGTCCACCTCCACACTTTGTAAAAATAATTGTCACCACCCAGCTGTTTCCACTTCTTATATTTTTTGATAATATGAAGGGCAAATCAAGGGAGTCAACAGGAACAATTGAAAAAAAGATTTCAGTTGCTATGCCAGGTTTCACCACAAGATGTCCCCAGCAGACCACAAAATCTTTTCCCAAACGCCGAATAGCCTTTTATTAAGTTAAAAAACAGAAAAAACAAATATTTTCCAAAGTTAATAGTTAAGGAAGATGTTAAGTCTCTATAATAGGAAGTTTTGGGACCCCAAGGTATCCGCAAAGCAAAAATCCAGTTATTTAGTTGTTAAGGTTAGTTGTTCTTTTCTTTTGTTTCCAGAATTTAAATTCCCAAGTATGCAAACGCCGCTGTATTGAGAGTGGGGAAGAAAGTTTCAAGGAGCTTTCACAGGAAGGTGGTTAGGGAAAGAGAAAGGTAAAGAAGGGTCTCATCCAAATCCTCCACGGTGCTTCGTTGTGCTTAGTTGTTATTTTGGCTTTTGGCTGGTGCGACTTGATGATCGGCCATGTTAATGGCCGATCTTTTCTTCATCGGTCCTGAGGAGCTGCCTCGGATCAAACGGAAGGGCTGCTGCCCTTCTGTGATCTAGCGAGGATCCTCCCCAATGGTGGTCGCCCCTCCAGGGCGACTTTTGACCCTTTCCAGGGTCTTCCGACGAACGGAGACCGAACGGCGGAGAGAGGGCTCTCCCGGCACGTCCGAAGGCGTCGCGATACAGAACCGGAAGCCCATTTTCCGACTCTTAAAATAGAAGGTTGATTTCTTATATTTCACCCCAGTATTTGTTCAAGGAGAAAATCTTAACAATTTTCTCAGTTCTCAAATTTGTCAAAACTATGGCTTTATATTACTTCCACTTGAGTGTTAAATATTTCTGTCCCCCATAAAAAAATTTAAAATGCCGCTTCCATTTCTCTGGAAGGGTGGGGCTACAATCCCCTTCCTTCTCAGGTTCGGAGGTTTTTAGCTTCTTGGGAGCCTTTTCCAGGAAATCCAGTGTCAATGCTGTTAATATGGGATATTATTGCATTGACAAGATATGCAGAACTGTTTGGTATTTTTGGAGTTAAATCAGATGACAAGACAGAGGGAGGAGAATTGTGAAGAAAGCGGGAGATTGGGAAGGGAAGTGAATCTTTGGCCTCCAGCCTAATTGGAAGACGTAAATCATGACAATGAAGTAAGGGAGGAGTTAGCAAGATGAGACAGACGCCAGCCAGAGAAATCCAGATTCTGGCATCCGCTTTGTAATGTACCGAAGGATTGTATCAAAACTCCTGGCAAGGAATGCAAAATAAAGAAACTAAAACAGAGAATAATGTCTCCGTTTTCAAGGATTGTATCCTCCTTCAGACCACAACATCATGCCAGAATCTAAAAACTTTTCAAACAACAGAGGGAGGTGCATTACCCCACCTCTTTCTCCTAGCCTGGAGTGAGAATGACAGAATTCAGGAGCAAGCCAATCTATCATGAAATGGGAGTTTGTTAAATACAGCCCGGCAGCACCTGATATCCCAGAGGGGGAAGTAACAGACAGCATGCTGTGGGAAAATGAATTTTGGCAAACAAATGAGAACCGGTGGACAGACAATGGGCAAACTGCCATTCAAGACCCGGGTGAGTTACTGGAAATATCTCAAACCCAAGGGGAGAGGGGCAGAGACCCACCCCTGAAAAAAGAAGCCTACAGCCCCTCCAGTTCATATCAGACAGCCTATCAGACCCTGTCTTCCTCTATCAGGGACCCCAGCCCTGAAGAGAGAGGGAATCCATGTCTGAGGCCTCTGCAACAATGGGGAGTATGGCATTCGAAGCAGGCAGGGAGCAGATGACTTTTGAGCTCACCACAGCTGATAGGGACCTTGCAACAGATTGGGGTGGTGCAGGGCCCAGGAGATCAGCAGCTAGAGGGAGGACGGCCACAACAAGGAGATTGGCCCCAGCCCCTGAACGTGCAACCCCTGGGCATAAACCAGCAACCAGGATGGGGCCAGCAGCAGCAACAGCCACAGTGGGGGCCCCAACAACATATAATTACTCCATTCAGAGCAACCTTCGATGGGGATCCAGAGAAACTGATTTTTTTCCTTAACCAAGTACGCTCGCACTTGAATAGCTGGGCTTATCTCTACCCCGGCCCAGGGGCTATGGTCGATGTGATTGCGTCTGGCCTAGAGGGAGACGCATCCGAGTGGCTGAACAATTTATATAATGAGCAAGCCCCAGAATTGGAAAACCCCCAACTCTTCCTCCTGGGTCTGAAAGAAAGATTTGAGGACCCATCCCTTGGCTTAAAAGCAAGAGAACAAATCCACAAAATAAAACAAGCCGGCAGGCCTGCCCTGGAGTACGTGCGAGAGTTTCGCAAGATAGCAGGTCGGATAGAGGGGTGGCCAGAGCAGTCCCTAATCCATCACTTCATTGAGGGATTAGATGATCACCTCTCCCAGGCCTGCATTATTCGAGCAGTACCTGACCGACTGCACGAGTGGTACCAGACGACGGTGAAGCTAGATGTTCAGCTCGCCCGCTATAAAAAGCCTTCCCCACCTGAATCTGAGCAGCAACCAGAGCAATCCGAACAACAATCACCCCCACGAGACCCTCCGGCTACCACGATGACTGAAAGAACCGGGCCACCCGCAAGCGCGTCAATAAAGTGTTTCCGATGCGGAAATAAGGGACATCAAGCAACAAGCTGTCCAGTCCTCTACCCCCAACTGCAGAGCAGTCCGGAACCAGCAATGAAAAGGAGACCTGCCCAGTGGCTAATGAGAGAAAAATCCAACCGGGCCACGCAAGCACCTGTTACCCAGATTACACCTCCCATACAAGAGAACGCCGGGACTCCAGATGGACCTGCCCCCGCTCTACCCTCCTTTGACGGCGATGACGAAGGGGAGAACGACCTGATGGTGAGTCGACGAATCCCATCTTTTTCACTAGCCGCCAAGCTTACAATCCCTAAGTCGGGAACACAAATAGACTTAAACGTATTAATTGATTCTGGATGCACCCGATGCATTATTAGCCTACCCTTTGCCATGAAAATGGGCATACGGGCAAAACAACTTTCCAACCCTGTGAGGTTCGAGCAAGCTGACGGCTCCCTGATGGGAGGGACTTTAGTCACACAGTTAACTGAGCCCTTACGCCTAGAAATAGGGGCACACTGGGAATTTATTCGGTTCCTAGTGGCCCCAAAAATGACTGAGACTGTGATTCTAGGCTTAGCCTGGTTGGACAAATGGAAGCCACTTATCTGGTGGGAGAAAGGAATGAGAACTGTGAGACTACCTATAGGGCCTGAGCCTCCCACTGATTCAACTGACGTTGCGGGACACTTTAGACCACCTAATGAGCGAGCACTCATAGCTGCCTCACCGTCGCAATTAGATGGGGGCTGTTAAACTGGTGACACTATCTGGAGGGGAGCAAGGTGCCATTCGAAGTATGGACAGATCACAAAAACCTAGAGGCACTGAAAACTCCTCGCAAATTGTCCCCAAAGCAAGTACGGTGGGCACAGTACTTTAACCGCTTCAACTTTACTCTAAAGTACATACCAGGGGGAAAAAACTTCCTAGCTGATGCGCTATCGAGATTGCCCCAATACAAAAGCGAACGTGAAGAAGTCAACGAGGCGATTATCTCCAATCCACAACCTGTTGCACAAATCACGCCTCGCAGGGTCCCAAATCCGGATGACCCTGGAGCAAAGAAAATAAAACGAGAGCTCCTCACCGATCAATGGTTCAAAGATAACCAAACCTCCTTGACGTGCCGGGATGGTTTGGCTTACAAAGGGGGGAAACTGTATTTGCCCGAATCCCTCCGTCTCAATGCTCTCAAACACAGCCATGATGTAAAGCAGGCTGGACACTTTGGATATCTAAAAACACTACATCTCACCCGCCGGCAATTTTGGTGGCCGGGACTGAAACGAGATGTGGAAAACTATGTGAAGAGTTGTACCGTATGTGCTACAATGAAAAGAATACCGGGGAAAACCCCTGGATTACTGCAGCCGGTGGCAGAACCTTCCCAACCCTGGGAAGAAATAGCTATGGACTTTATCGTAGACCTACCTGAGAGTAGAGGAAATACTGTCATCTGGACTGTAATAGACCTGTTTTCGAAGCAGGCTCATTTCATCGCCTGCAAAGGACTCCCATCCGCTCAACGACTGACTAAATTGTTCCTGAAACATATCTACCGACTGCACGGCGCCCCTAAGCGAATAATCTCAGACAGGGGGGTGCAGTTCACAGCAAAGTTTTGGAGGAGTTTTCTTAAATTAATTGGATCATCTCAAGGCTTGTCATCTGCTTTTCATCCGGCCACCAACGGAGCTGCAGAAGCCGCTAACAAAATGGTGGAGCAATATCTCAGATGCTACGTGTCTTATCAACAGACGAACTGGACTGACCTCCTCCCCTTCGCAGAAGTGGCGTATAACAATTCTGTGCACAGCAGCACCGGCTACACACCTTTCAGAGTAGCCACAGGCAAAGAGTTTAGTCCAATTCCTGAATATCCCCAAGTGCCAACCGCTTCCCAGACACTTGACCAATGGGTGAGGGGATGGGAGGAAGTTTGGAGAAACACAAAATCTGCTTTAAAAAAGACTTTTGCAACCTATAAAAAACAAGCTGACAAAAAGAGGGCTCCCCAAAGAACGTTCCAAGTTGGGGAAAAGGTTTATTTGTCAACCAAATATTTACGCCTCAAATTACCCAGCAAGAAATTAGGACCGAAATTCTTAGGACCTTTTCCTATCGTAAAGGTCATCAATCCAGTCACTGTAAAACTGAAACTCCCTAGACTTTTGGGTAAAATTCACCCTGTCTTCCACAGTAGCTTGTTAAAGCCTTATCGGGGCTCCACTTTAAGACCTCCCCCGAAGAAAGCACCTGGGCCCCTCGTAGTTGCGGGACAGACCCATTATGAAGTGAAACATATTCTTGATTCTAGAATTTTTAAAGGGAAATTGCAGTACCTAGTACAATGGAAGGGATACCCGATGTCTGAAGCCACTTGGGTGAAATCCAGTGAGGTGAAAGCTGACAGGCTCATCAAAAGGTTTCATACGAAATACCCCAACAAACCGAAGACTAGTCATTAATATATGGTTTTGTTTACATTACAGGATCTGTCCTTTTTGTAAGGGGGGCCGGATGTCAACGCTGTTAATATGGGATATTATTGCATTGACAAGATATGCAGAACTGTTTGGTATTTTTGGAGTTAAATCAGATGACAAACAGAGGGAGGAGAATTGTGAAGAAAGCGGGAGATTGGGAAGGGAAGTGAATCTTTGGCCTCCAGCCTAATTGGAAGACGTAAATCATGACAATAAAGTAAGGGAGGAGTTAGCAAGATAAGACAGACGCCAGCCAGAGAAATCCAGATTCTGGCATCCGCTTTGTAATGTACCGAAGGGTTGTATCAAAACTCCTGGCAAGGAATGCAAAATAAAGAAACTAAAACAGAGAATAATGTCTCCGTTTTCAAGGATTGTATCCTCCTTCGGACCACAACATCCAGTTGTAAAATAGTAAAGAAAGGATCAATATTCTCACCCAGTTCCAAACACGCTGTTTATGATCTGCTAATTAGTGCTTCTTTCTTCGGTTGTCAGTAGCTGGAGGCTGGCCACAGGAGTGCAGCCAGTCTTTCCCCTGCTGATTTGGAGGGCTTTCCTTGGATCAAACGGATCAACTGCCATCTCTCCGTGATCGACAAGGCACCCCTCCTTCTTCATCGCCTCTCCGGGGCAATTTTAGGCCCTTTTAGGGCCCCCTGCAGTGCAAAGTCGGGCACGGAAAGCAGAGCCATGCATTCCTGCGTCCGTGTAGCTATGACGTCAAACCAGAAGTCCTATTATTGCTATTCTTTTGGAGGAGGATGGCACCCACAACAACATCACTGGTGTCTGCTTGGATGATGAATGGTTCATCAGGATCTGGGGTTTAAGGATGGGGTTGGCCGCAAACAGTCACTTGAGTTTCTCAAATGCTGCCTGGCATTCCATGGACCATTTGAGCAGTTGTCTCGGTCTGGATTTTCCCTCTCCTTTGGTTTTGAGTAGATTGGTGATTGGCAGCATGATTTGCGCAAATGCCAGAATAAACTGCTGGTAGAATTTAGCAAAGCTGAGGAAGCTTTGCAGCTGCTTTCGCATATGGGAGGCTTCCCATTTGAGCATGGCTCATACTTATTCCAGGTCCATTTCTACCCCTTCATGGGAGATGCAGTATCCCTAGTAGTCTAGCTTAGTTTTGTGAAACTCGCATTTAGAAAGTTTTGCATACAATTGAGCGGTGCAGTTTCTCCAGGAGCGCCTTTACTACTTTCACATGTTCACCCATGGTCTCTGTATAGATTAGAATGTCACCAGGTAAACTGGGACACCTTTATACAAATGTTCATGCAGCACCTCATTGATCAGCTGCATAAATACGGTGGGTGTCCCTTGCAAGCCAAATGGGAAGACTTGGAATTGGAAATAGCCTAGTGGGCAATTGAAAGCGGTTTTCCATTTGTCTCCCTCTCTGATTCTTACTCGGTAATAAGCCTCCCTCAAGTCCAGTTTGATGAAAAATTTCCCCTTCGCCAGGTGGCTCAGCATGTCCTTCATCAGTGATAGGGGATACACATTCTCCACACAAATGGCATTGAGCCCACGGTAATCGACGCATAATCTAAGGGACCCATATTTCTAGACAGTACAGGGACTGCCATGCGTGACTTCACTGGTTGGATGAATCCTGTGGCCAGGTTTTTATCAATGAAGGCTCTGAGCTCTTCTAACTCTCTTGGTGTCATCGAATAAAGTCTAGGCATAGGCAATTAAGCCCCAGGCAATAATTTAATGGCACAGTCTGTGTGATGGTGTCATGGCTACATGTCACCTAGCCAAGCTTCATGAGCTGGCAGCCAGACATTACCAAGGGGGAGGGGACAGAGGGAAAATTGGAGTGTGAAGAAAGAGGGGGGATGGAAGCCCAGCTGAGCCATGTGAGAAGCTCCAGCCAGCCAAGGTCATTAACGATATGCAGAGCTGGGAACCAAGCACCTGTTTACTAAACAATATACAAGCACCTGATTGGACATTTGCAGATAACTGGGGGATGCTGGGGGGGGAGAGGGAACTTTCCTTTGTGTTGTTTGCACTGGAAAACCTCAGATTCAGCTTATTGCCAACTCTACAATGAACCTGGCTGCAGCCATTTTGCTCGTTCTAGGTTGCCACAAGAATGGGAGGGGGTGCGGAGGATTTTTACTAGTCTAAACATTTTACTGTCCTGTGGGAACCAAGGTCATTTCTGTCAGTTAGATGGGGGGCGTGAGCATCTGGTTAGAAAGCCCGCCAAACTGTTCTATTGAGGAAGGTAGTTGATTGCATAGCATTGGGGTGGGAAGTTCAACTTTGTTCAGCCTCCGAAGTTCAGCCTCGGAGTTCTGATTTATTTGGTTTTGTCTATCGGAGCCTTGACATTAAACCAAGTCTCATTCAAAATGCTATCTTTCCTGGGGTGCTGAGCTCCGGCTGCCTACCCACCACTTTGGGAGGACAGCGAAGAGTCAGTGAAGACCTTGCTATGGAGAAAAAAGAGGAATCCGCCACTGGCTGCAGCGGGGATTCAGCTATCGGAGCACAAGTGGCTGCTCCGGCCACCAAAGAGGGCCTGATGAAAGGGGCCCAGCCAAAGAGCCGGATAATCCAGCCAGGGAAGTTTATGCCTCAAGAAGGAACCACCATCCTGGCAGACCTCTATCAATCAGAACCGATCCCTCAGCGCAGAAGCACCCCTAAGCCTGCCAAAGAGGAGCTGTTGTTAATTCCGCTCCAGGGTCCATCTTCCGCAGCGCAGAAGAAAGGGAAGGGATCGACTGGGTAGGACAACTCCACTGACTGGAAGTACCAGACTACAGTTCACAGTCCTTCATTTGAGCAGCTAAAGGAGAAGTTTGACCAGCTGTAAGTCAAAGAAGGGGTTCCTGCAGCCCAATGTGAGTGTGCGAAGGGGGGTAAGGTGAAAACGTATCCATTGCTTCTACCCCCTCGCCAAAGTCCCAGTCCTGTTGTTGGCGCCCGTGCTGCTTCGCCCACTCCTCCAGCAGCTGCAGGCTCAAGCTCTCGATCCCAGTAAAGCCCTTTTCAGCAGCCTTCAGCAGAGAGGATTCCAGAGAGTGGTGCGGCCTTGGCCCCAAGATCAGCAAGCTGCTCAGCAACCAGTGTACCTGGCACCACAACACCTGAAGCCACCACCTATCAAGCCCACTTTCGATGGAGACCCCAAGAAGTTGCCGTTCTTCCTAAACCAAGTGTGGGCCCACCTGGATCGTTATGCCTACGCCTACCCTGTCGATGCCACAATGGTGAATGCAGTGACAGCCAACTTGGAAAGGGAAGCAGCGGAGTGGGTGACCAACCTTCATGATGAAGGGGCTTCGGAATTGCTGGATGCAAATTTATTCATGGAACAGCTGAGGGCAAGATTTGAGGATGAATCCCAAGCCCTGCAAGCAGAAAAGGAGATCCATCACTTGAGGCAGAGAGGTCGCCCGGTGAAAGAATATGTCCGAGAGTTCCAGAGAGTTGCTGGTCGCCTGGGACAGCGGCCAGAGAGGTCCCTGATCCACTATTTCAAACAAGGTGTCAACCTTCAAACGAATTTGGCTACAGCCATCTTCACTTCGTTTTCGGTTGCCACAGTAATTGGAGGGGGGAGATGTATTCTCTTAGTTTAGACATAACAATAAATTGTTCTGTGGGAACCAAGGTCAAGTTACCTAAGTTTTGGCGGGCTGAAGCTTCTATTAGAAAGCCCGCCAAAGTAGTTAATTGGGGATTGTGATTTATGACATACTGCAGGGGTGGGGAGTTCAACTTGTTACTTTGTAACCTTGGGGTGGGAACTTTCAGTCTTGGTTTCACCTTTGTTCGTGCCGATACTATGTAGCCATTAAATGTGTTCTTTGAGGAAAGCAATTGCCTCAGAGTTCTTATTTCTACTGGTCTCATCTATCGGAACCATGACATTAAACCAAGACTCTAAAAATCACTAACCCACGGGGTCCTGAACCCCGGTCACCTACCTAGCTTCTGGGAGGATGGCAAAGACTCAGGGAAGATGCAGAGATGGAAAAGAAAGGGGAATTGATCTCTAGCCTCGGAGCGGCGGCGGCGGATGGAGCGCAGGCTGCTGCCCAGGTGGAGAGTGTGATTCATACAGCCAGAGCGAGACCAAAGGCCTGAGACATCCCACCAGAGACGCTAATGCAGAGGGAAGAAGCATTGATCCTTGGAGGGCCCTGGCGGTTGGACTGCCCTGCACGGTAAAAGCTGCAGAGGTTGAGTTCCCACTGATCTCGCCCCATGGATTTCGTTCACCTGTGATGATGAAGGCGAAACAGACAGCCACTTGGGACGAGTCAGGGGAATGGAAGTACCTGACCGCCATCCACAGCCACTCTGTCGAGTATCTGAGGGAGAAGTTTGACTGGTTGGAGATGGGAGGAGGAGGGCAGACCACCCGCCAGGTGACCTCCGGTGAGCGAGAAGACAGGCGGCCCCGTGAGCCTCTACCACCCCAACAAAGCCCCAGTCCCATAGCGATGGCACATGCTGCCTCCCCGCTACCAAAGCCGGCCTTAACATCAAGACCCATGCGTTGGCAGAGCCCTGACAGTTACCGATGCCACGCCAGCCCGGATCGACCCGTCCTGAATATTACTGGCGTTCTGCCAGCCCTGACCGACGTCGGCATCACGCTAGCCCAGACCGTCATTGACGTTCTCCTAGCCCTGACCGCTACCAGTGCCCAATAAGCCCTGACTGTTATCGGTGCTATGGCAGCCCCGAGCAGTGGTGGCGCCCGGCCAGCCCAGACCGCTACCAACGCCCAGCTGGTCCCGACTGCTACCAGCGTTGTGCCAGCCCTGACTGTCGTTGGCGCCCTGCCAGCCCGGGACCCCCACCTAGGGTCTTCCATCGAGGGGGATTTCAGCAACCCCAACTCCAGTTGCCTGGTTTACTGCAGGCTCTCTGGGACTGATGACCTGCAGAACCACCACCACCCCTCAAGCCCACTTTCG
Source organism: Azemiops feae (assembly GCA_023970755.1). Taxonomy (NCBI): domain Eukaryota; kingdom Metazoa; phylum Chordata; class Lepidosauria; order Squamata; family Viperidae; genus Azemiops; species Azemiops feae. Next base: position 265,198 of record JALGBA010001765.1, read on the forward strand.
ACGGTGATCCCAAGAAGGTGACTATTTTCCTGAACCAGGTGTGGTCTAATGTAAATCGTTATGGCCGTGCTTACTTAGACGATGCCGAAATGATTGATACTGTAGCCGCAAATTTGGAAGGGGAAGCCGCGGAATGGATGGCTGCCCTACGTGAGGAGCGGGCATCAGAGCTATGGGATTTCGATCTATTCACACACGGGCTGAGAACCAGGTTTGAAGATGAACCTCAGGCTGTGCAAGCCAAAAAGGACATACACGATGTGAAGCAGAGGGGTCGGCCTGCAAGAGAGTACGTAAGAGAATTTCGAAGGGTGGCGGGATGGATCAGGCAGTGGCCTGAACAGTCATTGATTCACTACTTCAAAGCTGGGCTGGACCACGATCTGTTCCAGACGTGCATCTGCAGGGGGAATCCCGATCAACTCCATGATTGGTACCGTTTGGCTACGAATTTGGATGTCAAACTGACCCGGTACCACAAGCCTGCAACTTCAGGACCCCAACCAAGGCGAGATCCAGTGAGGCACCAAACGTTGCAGCACCCCCTACCTGCCATGGTGACTGGATCCATTAGGGCTCCCGCTGGATCCCAGATCAACTGCTTCAGGTGTGGGCAACTTGGGCATCGAGCAGCAGACTGTCCGATCCCTTTCCCTCCCCTGAAAAGTGCGACCACAGCTCCCACGAAGCCAAAGAGACAACCTTGACCAACGCGAGAGAAGTCAAATTGGGTCAGCCAGGGGCAGGTTGTACAAGTCACCTCTCCTCCCCAGGAGAAGCAAGAGGATTCGGCTGAGTGCCTGCTTGCACCTGATCCATACGACAGCATTGACGCAGGAGAAGACGACCCGATGGTGAGTCAGCCTATCCCACCTTTTGCCCTTTCTGCCAAACTATTGGTACCTAAGTCAGGGGCTCAGATGGATTTGAATGTTTTAGTTGATTTGGGCTGCACCCGATGCTTGATCAACCTCCCCACGGTACTTAAGCTGCGCATTAGGGCAAAACTGCTGCCTCTCCCCATGAGGTTCGAGCAGGCCAATGGATCTCTCATAGGAGGAGCCTTGGCTACTCACTTGACTGGGCTAGTGCACCTAGAGATAGGGGAGCATTGGGAGCTAATCCGTTTTGTGGTGATCCCAAAAATGACAGAAGCAGTGATTCTGGAGCTAGCTTGGCTTGACAAATGGCGTCCTATGATCTGGTGGGAGAATGGAGTGAGGACTCTAAGACTAGCAGCTGGACTTTCACCTCCTACCCCAATCAGTAGCCCAGGTGAGAGCCACGGGCAGCACCTGGAGACCTTGAAGTCTGCTGTGAGTCCCCCACAGGGAGAGCCACTCATCCCAAGTGAATATAGAGACCTAGCAGAAGCATTCAGCGAAGCGGAATGCAATGTCCTGCCCCCCCCCAGAACCACTGACTGCGGTATTGAGATTTTACCGGGAGCCAAATTACCCAAGCCAAAAATGTATTCAATCACCCCCCGCGAACTGAAGGAACTGAGGGCATACATTGATAAGAACTTAGCCAGAGGATTCATCCAGCCAGCAAAATCCCGAGTAGCCGCCCCTGTGCTTTTCAAGGAAAAAAAAGATGGGTCGATGAGGCTGTGCATGGACTATAAGGGGTTAAACGGTGTCAGCGTGGAGAATATGTACCTCCTCCCCTTGATGAAAGACATGTTAGCCCATTTGGCAAAAGGAAAAGTTTTTACCAAATTAGACCTAAGAGAGGCATATTACCAAGTAAGGATCAAGGAAGGAGACAAGTGGAAAACGGCTTTTAACAGCCCCTTGGGGAGCTTCCAGTTCAATGTTATGCCTTTCGGCCTGCAGGGGGTCCCTGCTGTGTTCATGCAACTGATAAATCAAGTACTGCATAATCACCTGTATAAGGGGGTTTTAGTCTACCTTGATGACATCCTCATCTACACAGAGACCATGGTGGAGCATGTCAAATTAGTACGTGAAGTGCTGAGAAAACTGCTGAGCGCTAAACTTTATGCAAAGCTCTCAAAATGTGAGTTCCATCAAACACGCCTGGATTACCTAGGATACAGGATTTCCAGTGAAGGCGTTGAGATGGATCCAGCTAAAGTGAAAGCTGTACTGGAATGGCAACCCCCATGGACCCGTAAGCAACTCCAGAGATTTTTGGGATTTGCAAACTTCTACCGGCAATCCATCCCCTCCTTTGCCAAGATTGCTTTGCCAATTACTGAACTGTTAAAAACGGGGGAAAACGGGGGGAAGCCATGACCCTGCCAACCACTGCCATGGTCCATAGAATGCCAAACTGCTTTTGAGAACTTAAAGAGACTGTTTGCAGCAGAACCCATTCTCAAACATCCCAATCCTGAGAAACAATTCACCATCCAAGCCGATGCCAGCGATGTGGCTGTGGGGGCCGTTCTTTTGCAAAGGAATGAGAAGGAGGATTTGCAGCCCTACACCTCCAAAAAGTTAACAGACACTGAACAAATGTGGGCAGTCTGGGAGAAAGAGGCTTTTGTGGTGCGGTGGGCTCTGCTCACCTGGCGTCATTTCCTTGAAGGGGGCAACTTGCCTTTTGAAGTATCGACTGATCACAAAAATCTAGAGGCACTGAACCCCCCCCCCCGTAAGTTATCTCCTAAACAAGTCTGATGGGCGCAGTATTTTAACCGTTTCAATTTCACGCTAAAATACATCCCGGGAGGAAACGATTTCCTAGTTGACGCCCTATCCAGGCTGCCCCAGTACAAAAGCCGTCGAGAGGAGATTGTGAACTCCATCATTCCGCAACCACAGTCAATCTCTCAAGTAACTACAGGGGGGCAACCACGGGCAAAACCACCTGAACCTGATAGCCCGTTGACGAAAAGGCTGAAGGAGGAATTGAAAACCAATTCCTGGTTCCTGGAAAAAAAAAACCATACTGACTTGTCGGGACAGGTTGGCTTGGAAGGGGTCGAAACTGTACCCTTAGAGTTCAGGCTCTCCAACGCAGCCATGATAGCAAACAAGCAGGTCACTTTGGATACCTGAAAACTTTACATTTAATTCAACGGCAATTTTGGTGGCCAGGACTAACGAACGATGTTGAGAATTATGTGGAAATCTGTGCAACTTGTGCAACAATGAAAAAACATCCAGGTAAGCCCCCTGGATTATTGCAGCAAGTCGCAGATCCTTCCCAACCCTGGGAGGAGATTGCCATGGACTTTATTGTGGAGTTACCAGAAAGTAGGGGGAATATGGTAATATGGACTGTGATTGACCTTTTTTCAAAGCAAGCTCACTTCATTGCCTGCACCGGTCTTCCCTCCGCAAAGAAACTAGCAAGAATGTTTCTCAAACATATCTACCGACTCCACGGAGCTCCAAAATGGATTATTTCGGATAGAGGAGTACAATTTACTGCGAGATTTTGGAGGGACTTTCTTAAACTAATTGGGTCCACACAGGGACTGTCGTTGGCTTTTCACCCGTCTACAAATGGAGCCTCTGAAAAAGCTAACGCAATGGTGGAGCAATACATTAGATGTTATGTTGACTACCAGCAAACGACATGGGCTGACCTCCTCCCATTTGCTGAGGTGGCTTAAAATAACATGGTGCATAGCAGCACTGGACTCACTCCTTTTAAAATAGCTACTGGTAGGGAATTCATTCCCATGCCTGAACTCCCTCAGGACCCTCCCGTTTCTCAAACTTTAGATCAATGGGTGACTTCTTGGAAAGCTGTTTGGGACAATGCAAA